>JAXDDX010000225.1:42500-120000 GCA_034670405.1 Hoplostethus atlanticus
ATTGTCCCCCCTGGACAGATGCAGAACAGGGGGCTACTGGTGAAAGTTTGGTTATGACAGTCATTGCGACATTTCCTACAGCACATGAAGGCAGCAGAAAGGGTGGCACTTTCAGCCAATCATCGGACGACCTTGTATGCGCGTGCCAAGCAGAGCGCGGCGGTCAGGTCAGGGGAAGATGAGGCTGAGCAGCTGAGAGGCGCCGGAAGGTCAGAAACTCCAGAAACTCAAGTTTTATTTCTGTATTTTTGCGTTTCTGTCCGGGGGAGGTTGAGGGGGAGTCGGGGGGGGAGGTTGAGGGGGAGTCGGGGGGGGGGCGAGTCGTTTATCAGCCAGGGACGGAAAATGACGTTTTATCCACTTGTCACTCCGCCGGGAGACTGAAGAAGTCAACCGTTAGATAACTAGTCGTTGCCAGGCTAAACTGGCAGGTGTAACGGTTCAACTGAAGCGACATGCTAAAAGTAGCTTAACTTTAAAAAGCTTTCAAACTGAATTGTTACTAACAAATCACTCGTAGGTGCAACAAGTTTTGAGCTTCCTGCGGTCATGGAAAACCTGGAAGTCAGGGAATTTAAAAATCATGTTTTCCAGACCATGTAGTTTTGGAAAATGTCATGGAAATGTTTTGGTAATCTTTCTAAAGATCTTTCAAAAGATCTTTCATTCTAAAATGAGAAATCTGCCATGAGAAAAAAAGTGTAATTTGTTATTAAGGCAGATTTAAAGGGTAGTGGGGAGTTTAAACCCCCATTTGTCTACCTGTCTGTCTGTCTGTCTGACTGTCTACCTGTCTGTCTGTCTATCCGTCCATCCATCCAGTTAACTAGCCTACATTCTCCAGTTGCGTCCCAGTCCTGTCTGTGTCCCAGGTCAGAGTAGTTCCAGTGACTGACAGGTTAGTAGTAATGTGAGCTGTCTGTCTGTCTGCCTGTCTGTCTGTCTGCCTGTCCTATATAGCTCAGGTGTCTTGAGCATGCTGTCGTCTGTGGTGCTGGGATGTGTAGCTATACTGCAGCAGATCAGATCACGATCATCCACCACGAGGTGTTCATGTTCATCACATCACATGAACAGGTTTGTCTGGTGTAGATAAACCAGAATGCCATGCAGTAGCTGAGATAGACCAGAATGCAATGCAGTAGCTGAGATAGACCAGAATGCAGTGCAGTAGCTGAGATAGACCAGAATGAAGTGCAGTAGCTGAGATAGACCAGAATGAAGTGCAGTAGCTGAGATAGACCAGAATGAAGTGCAGTAGCTGAGATAGACCAGAATGCAGTGCAGTAGCTGAGATAGACCAGAATGCAGTGCAGTAGCTGAGATAGACCAGAATGCAATGCAGCCACACAACTTGTTGGGTTACTCTTGACTGGAAGGTCTCGCTCTCTTTTTGCTGTTCTCTCCACCAACCATGCTGATGGGAGGCCTGAGAAGATTACTTTCAAAATGTAATCCCACGACAGATCGGTGTCTGTAGTTGGTCTGTAGTTCCCTTCAAACAGGTTTCTGATCCAGCGGGTAAGCGGCTGCTTCATCAGAAGAGTCGATGATATCATCCACCCGGGTTACAGTGACCTTTTATTTTGACAACATCACTTCTCATAAACAAACTAAACCTGCAGACAGCACCTGACCAGTCACAGAGACAATAGAGAGTCATCACAGTGGTTCTGTGACATTATTAATATTACATTTATATTACATTTTTGTTCAAAACCAGCAGGTAAACCTGTTTGTAATTTAGGAAGAAGGATGAATACAACCAGAACCCGACTGAACTCTTCTTCCCTGCCGCTCTCCCGTGATGCGTAGCGTGAGCACGTAGACAGTGAATGTGTTTCGCGGCGATGCCTTCAGGGGTTGCTGCTAAAGTTGGGTAGCTGTAGCTCCTTCCTCTGGCGAACCACGACCAACCAGGTTTGTTCCTCTCGATACAGGATGAGGCCTCCTGAGGAAAGCAAGTCCTCCCCTTTGTCTTCCTCTTGGCCTGGAGGAGAGGCCCAGGGGGGAGATATGATGCTCCGGGAGGACCTCCCACCACCAGTGAAGAAGAAGAAGAAAAAAAGGTATATATATATATATACACAGATAGAATGCAATCTCTCAGTTTACATTTCCATTTTAGGCATTTTGCTGATGCTCTTATACAGAGTGACAATTCCTATTTAAACTTCCTGGTTTTTCTCCAGTCTCCATCTTTGTGTCTCACTGTGGTGTTCCTCACTGTGGTGTTCTTCACTGTGATGTTCCTCACTGTAGTGTTCCTTCACTGTGGTGTTCTTCACTGTGGTGTTCCTCACTGTGGTGTTCTTCACTGTGGTGTTCCTCACTGTGGTGTTCCTCACTGTGGTGTTCCTCACTGTGGTGTTCCTTCACTGTGATGTTCCTCACTGTAGTGTTCTTCACTGTGGTGTTCTTCACTGTGGTGTTCCTCACTGTAGTGTTCTTCACTGTGGTGTTCTTCACTGTGGTGTTCCTCACTGTGGTGTTCCTCACTGTGGTGTTCTTCACTGTGGTGTTCCTCACTGTGGTGTTCCTCACTGTGGTGTTCTTCACTGGTGTTCCTCACTGTGGTGTTCCTCACTGTGGTGTTCTTCACTGTGATGTTCCTCACTGTGGTGTTCTTCACTGTGGTGTTCCTCACTGTAGTGTTCCTCACTGTGGTGTTCCTCACTGTGGTGTTCTTCACTGGTGTTCCTCACTGTGGTGTTCCTCACTGTGGTGTTCTTCACTGTGGTGTTCCTCACTGTGGTGTTCTTCACTGTGGTGTTCCTCACTGTAGTGTTCCTCACTGTGGTGTTCCTCACTGTGGTGCTCTTCACTGTGGTGTTCCTCACTGTGGTGTTCTTCACTGTGATGTTCCTCACTGTGGTGTTCCTCACTGTAGTGTTCCTCACTGTGGTGTTCCTCACTGTGGTGTTCTTCACTGGTGTTCCTCACTGTGGTGTTCCTCACTGTGGTGTTCTTCACTGTGATGTTCCTCACTGTGGTGTTCTTCACTGTGGTGTTCCTCACTGTAGTGTTCCTCACTGTGGTGTTCCTCACTGTGGTGTTCTTCACTGTGGTGTTCCTCACTGTGATGTTCTTCACTGTGGTGTTCCTCACTGTGGTGCTCTTCACTGTGGTGTTCTTCACTGTGGTGTTCCTCACTGTGATGTTCTTCACTGTGGTGTTCCTCACTGTGGTGTTCCTCACTGTGGTGTTCTTCACTGTGGTGTTCCTCACTGTGGTGTTCCTCACTGTAGTGTTCCTCATTGTGGTGTTCCTCACTGGTGTTCCTCACTGTGGTGTTCTTCACTGTGGTGTTCTTCACTGTAGTGTTCCTCACTGTGGTGTTCCTCACTGTGGTGTTCTTCACTGTGGTGTTCCTCACTGTAGTGTTCCTCACTGTGGTGTTCTTCACTGTGGTGTTCCTCACTGTGGTGTTCCTCACTGTGGTGTTCTTCACTGTAGTGTTCCTCACTGTGGTGTTCCTCACTGTGGTGTTCTTCACTGTGGTGCTCTTCACTGTAGTGTTCCTCACTGTGGTGTTCTTCACTGTGGTGTTCCTCACTGTGGTGTTCCTCACTGTAGTGTTCCTCACTGTGGTGTTCCTCACTGTGGTGTTCCTCACTGTGGTGTTCTTCACTGTGGTGTTCTTCACTGTGGTGCTCTTCACTGTGGTGTTCCTCACTGTGGTGTTCTTCACTGTGGTGCTCTTCACTGTAGTGTTCCTCACTGTGGTGTTCTTCACTGTGGTGTTCCTCACTGTGGTGTTCTTCACTGTGGTGCTCTTCACTGTGGTGTTCCTCACTGTGGTGTTCTTCACTGTGGTGTTCCTCACTGTGGTGTTCTTCACTGTGGTGTTCCTCACTGTAGTGTTCTTCACTGTGGTGTTCTTCACTGTGGTGTTCTTCACTGTGGTGTTCCTCACTGTGGTGTTCTTCACTGTGGTGTTCCTCACTGTGGTGTTCCTCACTGCTCTTCCCAGAGATCACCTGTCAATCAAACAGTGTGTCCAGTACTGTGACGTCTTTCTCCTTGGATTTCCTGTTGATGGAGTTTGAGTTCCTGTAGGTGGCGCTCTTCTCTTTGTCTGTTCATCCAGGGTGGCTATCAGAGCGCCGAGGGTTACGCCCCTGTACCCACCAGACGCTCAAACTCAGACGCTTATTGCGCGCAGATTTGAGCTGAACTGAACCTACCAGACACAAGGGCACAGAGCGCATTGTAAAAACAGAACTAAGCATAGTCTTAAATAATTGAACAAATATATATATATATATATATATATATATATGTGTATACTATAATAAAGAAAATCATTATAAAAACGTGAATAACTGGTTATATGCAAAATGTATGACTTGATTTAACTTCATTCATCCACAATGGTGATTGTCTCTGTTGCCCTATATTAAAATATAATATGTATTAAAATAATCAATAACAATAGTAAAACTATTAGTAGGTTGAAAAACATTAATATGTGGTGATATGATGCAGATATTGTGCAGATACAATATACAATGGATTTCTATGAGATTGTGCTCGCGGACACCCAGCTCCGTGTGTGTGTGTGTGTGTGTGTGTGTGTGTGTGTGTGTGTGTGTGTGTGTGTGTGTGTGTGTGTGTGTGTGTGTGTGTGTGTGTGTGGGGCTGGGGCTGGGGCTGTGGTCTGACTCTCTGGCTACACTCCCTCCTCCTCTTCTTTTCACCCCTCTTCACCTTCAGCTTTCACATATACCGTGCAGCTAACAGCTAACCGCTTTCACATATAGGTGATATAAACTTCCCAGTGGCCAAACGCTGTGAGATCAGCCTTGTGTTAGTGTGCTTTGCAGATTATAGTTTTATTTTTTACAAACATTTCTGGGAGACAGATGATGATGTCATTGGTTGAGTGGGCGGAGCCAAAGAACCACTGATCAAAATATAAATGTATTGTAAATTCATTCTTGTCCATGACATCCATGATCTAGCTAACTAGCTAGCCTAGATAGCTGGTGTGTAATTTATCACTTTTCACACATTTAGCTAGTTAGCCATTAGCCACTACTTAGCCTACGCTAACAGCTAACTAGGCCACCTGCTCACGTGTTTTAGACAACAATCATGTTTATCTCAGTTGATCAGATTGATTTGATGCTCCCAACACAATCCATTCACTAAAACACTGATAACTACAGTGATACTGTCACACTAAGTTTGCTAGGCTAACTAGCTAACCTAGTTAACTTAGTATGGCTAGGTTGTATTTGTTCAGGTAGTAGCAGAGCGCTAGGCTTCCTCCTCTCTCACCTCTTGTCTTTTCCACTGGGCTTATTAACATTATTTAGACAGAAAAGCTGCTTCTTTGGCTCCGCCCACTGAGGTTTAACTCAACCAATGAGGTTATTTCTGCCTCCAGAGTAGCCCCGCCTCTGAGAAAACTCCAATGTGCATCCTGAACTGTGTGAATGTGAATCAGAGCTTCAGAGAAATCAGTTTCCCTCAAATATTTAGTTTTATTTTACTTTAAAGTTACAAAGTGCTGAAATGAAATGGTTACTTTGGATATTCCTCTGAGACGGATAAATGTAACTGCACACACACACACACACACACAGATGTATACACACGTGTGTGTGTGTGTGTGTGTGTGTGTGTGTGTGTGTGTGTGGTGGCTGTGAGGGAGGTTTACAAGCAATCTCTTTACTGCTTTGTGTGGTGCACACCTACTTTTACTGCTCTAGACCACAGTGGAGAGAGCTGAACACACACACTCTCTCTCACACACACACACACACACACACACACACACACACACACACACACACAGGCTGATCCAATAAGAGCCATGTGAACGATATAGGCCGGCTGGTTTGGTATTGAGCTCTCTCCAACTCAGTTTATGAGGAAGCTGCTCTGAGGAGAGGGGGTGGGGTGTGTGTGTGTGTGTGTGTGTGTGTGTGTGTGTGTGTGTGTGTGTGTGTTGCTTGGGGGGGTTATCTTGTGTGAGTAAGGCACCCAGTCACAGTATCTCAGCTTCTAAGCCATTTAGCCGACAGTAGAATAACCTTGGTTTCCCTCTGGAGACCGACGGTCAAAACCTCAGACAGACCTGAGAGACTGCAGCAGGGTAGAGCAGGGCCTCATGTACCGCATCAGTGTTCCTGTGTGTGGTAAATATCTTTAATATCCAGCACGTCAGATGTTTTTAAAGGCCGTACGGTTTGTACTCTGTTAAAAAGGCTTTCAGGTGAAGTGCAAAGTGAAGAAACCAAGCTGGATATACGTTCAGGCATCGTGACAAACTGAACGTTGTTCGATTGGCAGAGCACCACATCAGTCCTCCGTCAGCACGGCAGCAGGAAGAGTTTATTACCCGACACGTTCTCGTTTGTTAGAATTAACATTTGTTATGTGTTTGTGGTGGTTGTGTTTATATGAGGAGGTTGTGTGTGTGTGTGTGTGTGTGTGTGTGTGTGTGTGTGTCTGGCAGAAAGCATGTGGCTTTGTGGTCTCGCTCTTACTAAAGTGAACCCCGTTTTTGTCCACATTTGTTGCACAACAGTTATTTCAAAACTACCGTATTATTTTTTTAAATTTCTTTTTAGTTTTTTTATTATAGTGACAATAGAAATGTAGAACCTTTCTGCAAAAGTATGAAACTCAAATAATCTGTGAGTGTACTATAAAACTGTAAAACTAGAAATATCCTCAGTGCTGGTACTTTCTTACCACAGTGAGCAGGTCGGGTTCAGGACACTGTCGTTGGGATCGAACCTGTGACCTTTACGGTTACAGATTGTTTTTCCTGTCCGTCTCCCGCTGCCTTTAGTCAGACAGCAAAAACACTTCACATTGAGACGGTCCTGACTCAGCACATCCACAACAACATAGTCATGCATTAGAAGGTAGTATACAATTATAGCATGTATATTATACGTCATTTTGAAATGTACTCGTGGTCTTTTGGTGAAAATAGACATCAAATTTAGTCGATTTCTGACTAAAATGTCTCGTGATTTTGGTCCACTACAGTAATGACATTATAGTTGACGAACATACAACACGTCAACAGTTCAGCCTTAGAATAGAAAAACAATAGATTACATTTGCAACATGTAAACATATTCCTGTTTGTAATAAGGTCAGAAACATTACATTTAATTTGTCTAATGCAGGTAATAAAACATGGATATTAATAACCAGCAACTTTACCTGCATGAAGAAAACAAACATTTTTAAAACCCTGAAGGGAAAAATCTGAACACGGGCAGAACAACTCAACAAGGGGAAGAATTTCAGCTGTGGTGTTTAGTTTTCTCATATTTTCATCAATACGAGAATAAAATACTTCACATATCGTCATATGACAGAATATTTACTGGTCCTTTTATCAATGTAGTTCCAATAGCCTGCTGTTGGGAGGTGTGGTGGCGGCTGGGTGCAGGACGCCCCACTGAACAGCAGGGGGCAGTACAGACATGGCAATGGCTCCCAGTCACCAGGATGTCTGGGAGTGGATTGGTTCATTTTCCAGGGGAGGGAGGGGCTTGGGTTGCTTTGGGATTTCTCATTGGTTGATCCAGAGAGACGGCCAGACCCAGAGAGCCTTTCTATCTGTCTGTATGTAACCTGTCTCTCTACCTGTCTGTCTCTCCGTCTGTCTTTAACATCGTAGTAGAGTTGCTGTCTGTTGCACTTTTCAGAAGTACTTCACAGAGTTAGAAATACAGATACAAGTACAACAACTAAAACATATATGTAAAAAACTAAAACAAATAAAATAGGACCAATGCAATGAAAAAAGCCAGTAGGTAGAAGTGAGTTTTCATCTGTGACTTAAAACCAGACGGTTTTAGAGTCGTGGATCTGATGGCAAAAGCACGTTGACGTTTCTGAGAACTAAGACGGTGTTTCGGCGAGTAGGGAGACATAACATGGCCGTATAGTTTTAGAAACATCATGTTGCTGATCTTTTTCCTCCAACCAGTGAAGTGTTGAATGTTCCAGCTTGGCTGCTTGTTGATCCACTTCAGATCAGAGATGTCCTGATAGTTTCGGTCCTAAGAGACAGTTGGAGCAGAAACAAGACCTGGACATTCACACCACATGATCAACTCTGATGGATCCTGGTCCTGGAGAAGTCCTGGAGTTTGACTAGCAGAAAGGTGCTGAGTGTAATTGATGAAACCTTTAGTGCCAGGAGGCTGAAAGAGGAGCTGCATGTCTCTTGTTAGTTGTCTGAATTCTGAATTAGTCGAAGGTGAGAAAGAGTTTTATATCCGAGACCCGAGAGAAAGAGAATAAAGAGTCAATGCCAGAAGAAATGAAAGCATGACTAACTTTCTCCTACATGTATGGCAGCTGGATTGATGTTGGTTGCCAGGTTGCCCAAATCTTCTGTAATTTTGAGTGACGTGGGACAAAAACAGCTTCAGCGTTGTCGTCATTATGTTGAGACATCCAACATCCCCCAGGCAGACCTCATTTAGAGTTACAGCCCATTTACTTCGGTCTACATCCGGTTTACGGGTCCCCAATCATTTTTCTGCATGCAACTGGATTTTCTAACATTTACTCGTTTTCGGTGTCAAGCCTAGCGTGAAGTGAACTGTCCCGGCTAACAGACAGGATGTGACAATAAAGTTTGTATGGGGACGTGCTTCTGAGGGGTCACTTCCTGGTGGAGACTTCTTCTTCCTGTGGGTGTCAGGTGATTGACAGGAAGCAGAGCGTAACATAACGTGACGTCACTGATATGAAAACAGTGAAATAACGATCAAACAGAAACTTTGACAACCGAGTTAGGGCTTCATGTTGATGTGATGGATGATCTGGTCTGTGGAAGTTGTTTTTCATCCTGGACAGAAGGAACGGCAGCCTGATGTGTGAAACTACGCTGGCTGTGTGCAGAACAACAGGAGTGATGGGAAGGGAGGGGCGACATGGCGACTGGCACTCACTTGTTCTTTTAAATCCCATAAGTCTTCTCTGTCTCTTCACTGTCATCCATATGAACTGATGAGGCTACACCTAATAACTGGCTAATGTCAAGAGGTTTTTTACCTGTCCGTTTAAAACGAAGCCGTTTCTGCAGTCTGATGTCTTTCCACTGTAACTGTTTCCTGGTTTAGCTGATACGTAACACACATCACTTCCTGTGGCCAGGAGATTGACCACCAACCATCTTTTTCCTTGTAACATGGTGTATCTTTAACTCAAGACGGCCCATTCAGGTACCAGTACAGCTAACTGGCTAGCGTTATGCTACCAGAGTCTTTTTAAGCCCATCGGCATCAGGAAGCTGCCACTTATCACCAGAGACAGACAAATATATCAGAGTCAACAGGGCTAGCATCATGACAGGACAGCAGAAATACCAAATTGATGTTTAGATTTGGACAGGAAACCAGGGCTGGTCCTGTAACCTGCTACTGCTATTGGTTTGGCTGCCTGTCTGTTTGTCTGCTGTGTTTTGTTTTCCAGATGACTCTCCATCAACCTGATGAACTGCAAGTTTGAGAGTGGTGAGTATTGTCTTACTGCAGAAGCTCCCGTCCCCCTGATAATGAAGCCCAGCAGCTTAGAAACCCACCCTGGTTACTGCCACAGTGTCAATAAAGCCAGTCTCTTCATCAATGGGGCGACTCCGCAGTGTTTCCACATGACATCATAGATTTCCGTCTTGGTTTGTGTTTAACTTGGGGAGAAGCTCGCTAGACTGAACCGCCCACACTCAAGAATAACATGTCGCCTGCCTCGTAGAAACCCTCCGTCTGCAAAACGCTTTTTCTAATAAACAGTTCTCAGACCAAACCGTCGACGGGGCATTCGGTAAGATGTCAAAATTCACCAGTGACAAAGGAAAAAACAACCACACTTTCCACAGCTCCTGGAGGTGAGAGGCTTTGCCAGGTCGACCCTGCGTTGGAGGGTTTTGCACTAAAGTGCTGCTTTCACTTTTAGGCTGTTCAACAGGGGCTAACTGGTCTCCAATCAGCCCTGCAGGTTCAAGGGTTGCTTTATCATGCTGTTTCAGGGAAATTCTTCTGTCCCAGAATGCATCAAAGCACATATGAAAACACTGATGTCTAGAAATAGAAAAAACACACACACACACACTTATCTACACGCAATCTCACACACACTTGACCACAAGAATATCACAGCACAAAAGCATCACATCACCTATCCTTAAATATTACCCATAATGCATAGCCCTAGAGAAGGGTGGAGAAATGATCTGCTCTGCCTAGTCACCTTAAAGCTTCAATGTGCATCTGCAATACAGGAAGTGTATTGTTAGCCCCGCCCTCCTCCCCTTCAGTTGGTCAAGCACCCGCCCCAACACCTGTCAGTCATCTTGATGATCTGTCTACCTTGAAGCAGCATCTCTCGGTGACCGCAGATCGACGCTGATGTTCACCGTGTTTTTAACCTTTAGCTTCCGCTTTCCTCCATTGTTGTTAGCTAGCCTCACCTTGATAGCCACAACTAGCCCACCCCTGGCCACGCCCATATGACACGCCCACAGCAAATTGTACATGCCCCCGAAACATCCCAACGCTGTTGAAAAGCCAATTTCAGGCAAATGGGGGTTTTAGGCATGAACACAGACTGATAATCAGTCAAGTCAATGGAGTCCTTGTAGTGTTCCATGTTGGACACCGGGCCGATGTTGACGACGGACTCCTCGTTTGGACGCCTGGGACAGACGATGATCACAGCTAGCAATCAGCTCAAACTGGTCATCACACTTCAGTTATAGAGAGGAACAAAGATTAATGACAGAGTGTTTAGGGAGAAACGGGGTGTGTGTGTGTGTGTGTGTGTGTGTGTGTGTGTGTGTGTGTGTGTGTGTGTGTGTGTGTGTGTGTGTGTGTGTGTGTGTGTGTGTGTAAGGGGAGAATGGAGGACTGTAAGACGAGACATGAATAGAGGGATGAGAGGAAGGTAATAACAGACAGAGGTGTGTTGTTGGCTAGCTGGCTGAGTGTTAGCTGGCTGGCTAGTTGGCTGGCTGTTTAGCTGGCTAGTTGGGTGACTGTTTAGCTGGCTAGTTGGCTGACTGTTTAGGCTGGCTAGTTGGCTGAGTGTTAGCTGGCTGGCTAGTTGGCTGGCTGTTTAGCTGGCTAGTTGGCTGAGTGTTAGCCGGCTGGCTAGTTGGCTGACTGTTTAGCTGGCTAGTTGGGTGACTGTTTAGCTGGCTAGTGGGTGACTGTTAGCTGGCTAGTTGGCTGAGTGTTAGCCGGCTGGCTAGTTGGGTGACTGTTTAGCTGGCTAGTTGGCTGACTGTTAGCCGGCTAGTTGGCTGACTGTTAGCCGGCTGGCTAGTTGGCTGACTGTTTAGCTGGCTAGCTGGCTGAGTGTTAGCTGGCTGGCTAGTTGGCTGACTGTTAGCCGGCTGGCTAGTTGGCTGCCTGTTTCAGCCTGTGTTCAGAGTTAACAGAGGCTGAGCTCAGAGCCAGCAGGCCTATAAAAGACCAGCATGCTTTGTTGGCAGAAACCACTGCTCACTATTCAAGCTGTGTGTGTGTGTGTGTGTGTGTGTGTGTGTGTGTGTAAGTAAATGATGCCACCTGGGCCCCATGCAGAAGGATTTCTGAAGCCCTTTCCTTTCTCTTTCCTTTCTCTTCATTCCAACCATGTTGTGGGTTTGAATCTCTCTATTTGTGCTGTTTCCTCTTCCTCCTCCTCCTCTCTCTCTCTCTCTCTCTCTCTCTCTCTCTCTCTCTCTCTCTCTCTCTCTCTCTCTCTCTCTCTCTCTCTCTCTCTCTCTCTCTCTCTCTCTCACTTCAATTCATTAAGCTTTGTTAGCATGAACAAAAACATGTTGCCAAAGCATTTTACAGAAAAATCATATATACATATAATATATTAAATACACATATTTAAAACATAGAAACAGGTTCATACAGGTGTCTCTCTCTCTCTCCTTATGTTTTACTGTGTAATAAAACATAAAGAATCTAAAAATAATACAATTAGTTAAACTGTCCTGCAATTAGTGCCTCATTGTAGTAGAATTGATTTGACTTTAATTGAAGAGTTTTTTACTAATTGGACAGGACTACCCAAATAGACAAATTGGTACAGTAACACTACTATAGATGACTTTCAGGTGATGTAGCCCCGCCCCCTCTGGTGGCCATCTTGGAGGTCCTCAGCTCTGAACAGCTGATTGTGTTTCTGTCCGTCTCAACAGAATTGAATCTTCATGGTTAATTTGTGTCTGTTTCTACTGAACTGATCATTTCATCACTGATACATCTGATTGATTTAGTGTTTAGATCATGTAGCTTGTTAGCTAGCTAACCATAGCATCTGGTCAGCTAACCATCACTGTCTTGTTGTTAACACATCTGGTTAGCACACAAGCTAATGTATCTAGTAGAAGCTAGCGTTAGCAGTGGCTAGTAGTCCCATGTTAACAGTAACTAAGTTAGCCTGCTGGCTAGTTAGCTAGCTACCAGTTTGTTCAGGTTAACTGAGCCCTCTCTGTGTCTCTCGCTCTTGCTCTCTCTCTCTCTCTCTCTCTCTCTCTCTCTCTCGTGAACCCAACCACACATTTCCCCTGTTTCCTGCCTGCGATAGTTAAACTGTTAGATCTGGTGTGTAATTGAGTGTTGACTGCACATCACTGGCTCCATAAAGCATGTTAAATACAAGCTGCCAATCCTCCGCAAAACCCAAAATAGATCCCTTTTCCTTTTTTTTAACCATGGCTAGATTTAATCCACTCTCAGTTCAGTTGATTGGGGAAGTAGATTTTATTAATAACTGAGTTTTGTTCGAAAACAAGATGTCCATCATTTGTAAAGACGTGATACCTGCCTTACCATAGCTGTGCCAAAAAACTGTTGGTATGACAGTAAAACTAATTTTTGAATGTTTTTGACGTTAATGTCAATCCTGCGCCATTTACACAGAAACTGGAAGCATTTTGGCAGATAAATATTTTTTGTTTGTTTGTAATACTGATAGTAGTTATTTAGGTCCTTTTAGGTCCTCCCTCTGGACAGACAAGCTAAGACACACACGCGTCTGAGGAGTTTCAGTCCAAAACTCATCATTCGTCATGTTAGGTGATGTTCATTATTCGAAAGGTCAAAAATACAACTAATGGTATTGTCTAAAATGTTATGATTAGCTAACTAGTATCTTTATCTAACTAGATGAACTAACAATCTGTATCCCACTTGATTAGCTAAGTGCTATGTATACTAGCTAACAAGAGACCATGCAAGGTAACACCCAACGATCAGGTCTGGCCTGGAGCCATTAAAGCATAGCCCTCTCTCAGCTGTACTCTGTCTTATAAAGCAGAAATACCATAACATGTTGTTTAAATACTCCTAAAACCCAGCAAACGTCTTAAAAGGTATAGCTATAATCGTAATTGTAATCCAAAATGTGCTTTACTTTCACACCAGCAGTCCTTTTGTTAGCGTAGGCATTATTTTCTTACATGGTGGACATCTCATCTCGGGAATAGAAATCTGCATGTTATCTATCTAGCCCAGTGGTCGACCGCCTCAGTCTGATGACGGCTGGTGTTCATTGTAGGACCAACATGGCCGCCACATGCTCCAGTTCACATTCAACCACACTGTTTGTGTACAGATGTGCCTTTCAAAGGTTTTCTGACGGAGCTGGCATTATCTGAATCATTTGTCACAAGCCAGAACTGGTGTTAGTAGTATGATAGTATTGCAGTCGGTCTTAACCTGGGGGCGTCGTGAGATGATTCCTGGGAGGGGCTCTCAAACATTTCTATGTCCCAGACCCCCAATAGACACATCAGGCCACAGACCCCCAGAAGGTGCCTCAGAATGTGGACAGTGTTAAGGGTCAGATTTGAAAAATAAATCTGATTTGTCTGCTGAGTGTAAGACCGATCTACCGGGTCACGGCTCTTCTCTGTCCTGGCCCCACGGTGGTGGAATGAACTCCCCACTGATGTCAGGACAGCAGAGTCACTGCCCATCTTTCACCGCAGGCTGAAAACCTCTTCAAGAACCACTACCCTGACCCTTCCTCTTCAAGAGGAAGGGTCAGGGTCTAGACACTACCCTGACCCTTCCTCTTCAAGAACCACTACCCTGACCCTTCCTCTTCTAGAAATACTACCCTGACCCTTCCTCTTCTAGAAATACTACCCTGACCCTTCCTCTTCTAGAAACACTACCCCGACCCTTCCTCTTCTAGAAACACTACCCTGACCCTTCCTCTTCTAGAAACACTACCCTGACCCTTCCTCTTCTAGAAATACTACCCTGACCCTTCCTCTTCTAGAAACACTACCCTGACCCTTCCTCTTCTAGAAACACTACCCTGACCCTTCCTCTTCTAGAAATACTACCCTGACCCTTCCTCTTCTAGAAACACTAGCCTGACCCTTCCTCTTCAAGAGACACTACCCTGACCCTTCCTCTTCTAGAAACACTACCCTGACCCTTCCTCTTCTAGAAATACTACCCTGACCCTTCCTCTTCTAGAGACACTACCCTGACCCTTCCTCTTCTAGAAATACTACCCTGACCCTTCCTCTTCTAGAGACACTAACCTGACCCTTCCTCTTCTAGAAATACTACCCTGACCCTTCCTCTTCTAGAAACACTACCCTGACCCTTCCTCTGTGTGTGTCAGTGCGCCGTGCATCGCGGCGGTTTGGCCTGCAGGAGGCGCTGGAGGGGGAGGACTGGAGTTTGTACTGGATGGACAGCAGTGTCACGCTGGACAGACTGATGGACATGAAACCATACCAGGTAACACACTATTTGTGTGTGTGTGTTCCTTTTGTGTTTTTGACAAATGACATACTCCTACTACTTCATATTTCCCAATGATGATTTGTAAAAGTGCAAATATCATCACAGCCAATTTCATAATGAGTCTGAGAAAGAACTCGTATTGATCATATTGATAGTTAACAGTAGACAAGCAGCAGGACTAGGACAGTAATAATACACAACACTGGGCAGTAACGCATCACAGTAGTATATTATTTTGTCCCTGTAACAAGTAATAATATTACAGTTAGTAATAAAACAATCGTTCCAATGTTACTTTGGTTATCTCTACTTAAAGTGTCACAGCGATCTGCAGAGCATAATAGTGTGAAGACACCCTAAGAGCTGAGGAGAAAAGGTTGAAAACAACTACTTTTCTTCTTCTACTCCTCCTTTTCTGGTAGAAGATCAACCACTTCCCGGGGATGATGGAGCTGTGCAGGAAGGACATGCTGGCCAGGAACCTGAACCGCATGGCCAAGAGCTTCCCTAAAGACTACAGCTTCTTCCCCCGGACCTGGTGTCTACCTGCAGAGTAAGGGTTCAGTAACGTTCTCAGTAAAAGTGATCAGTGTGATCAGGTAGATTTGTCTCCAAATGTAGGTTACTGTGACTCAGTAAACTGTCTTGTCTTTAGCCCTAGTCTCTACTCCAAAACACTCTGAGTTGGAGCTGGAGAAGAGTCAGCTAGTTAACCTGAACTAACTGGTAGCTAGCTAACTAGCCAGCAGGCTAGTTTAGTTACTGTTAACATGGGACTACTAGACACTGCTAACGCTAGCTTCTCCTAGATACGTTAGCTAGTGTGCTAACCAGATGTGTTAACAACAAGACAGTGATGGTTAGCTGACCAGATACTATGGTTAGCTAGCTAACAAGCTACATGATCTAAACACTAAATCAATCAGATGGATCAGTGATGAAATGATCAGTTCAGTAGAAACAGACAGAAATTAACCATGAAGACAGAAACACAGTCAACTGATCAAAGGTGAGGACCTCCAAGATGTCCGCCGTAGGGGGCGTGGTTTTTATTTCTCTCTCTCTCCATCAGCTACAGTGACTTCCAGGCGTATTTGCGGGCGAAGAAGCGTAAGACGTTCATCTGTAAGCCGGACACCGGGAGCCAGGGCAGGGGGATCTTCCTGGCCAGGTCTGCTATAGACGTACCGCATGGAGAACACCTCATCTGCCAGCTCTACATCGCCAAGGTAACCACACATCACACACCAGCAGCGTTGGGGGAGGAAGTGACACTGCAGCAGCAAAAAGCACTTTGAAATGAGAGTTGAGTACAGAGTGAAACACAACCAATGATTACAACCAGTAGAAAGTCTCTCTCTCTCTCTGTCTCTCTCTCTCTCTCTCTCTCTCTCTCTCTCTCTCTCTCTGTCCCTCTCTCTCTCCGTCTCTCTCTGTCTCTCTCTCTCTCTCTCTCTCTTCCTCTCTTTCCCTCCCTCTCTCTCTCTCCGTCTGTCTCTCTCTCTCTCTCCCTCCCTCTCTCCCTCTCTCTCTCTCTCCCTCCCTCTCTCTCTCTCCGTCTGTCTCTCTCTCTCCCTCTCTCTCTCTCTCTCTCTCTCTCTCTCTCTCTCTCTCTCTCTCTCTCCCAGCCCTTCATCATAGACGGTTATAAGTTCGACCTGAGGGTTTATGTTTTGGTGACGTCCTGCGACCCCTTCCACATCTTCCTGTACCAGGAGGGCCTGGCTCGCTTCTGCACCAGCCGCTACTGCTGCCCTGCCAGGAGGAACATGGTAGGACGCACACACACACACACACACACACACAAGTAAACTTCTGTGTTAGTCCGTTGTAGATGTTTAGAGTAGGATAGGAGACTAACTCAACACACAGCCACATCTACGTCTTTCTCACTCTTATCAGATGTCAACCAATAGGTCAAAGGTCAAAACCACAGTACATGTAACACATATATTAGATTTTCTATTTTCACACCAAAAGCCATGGTGGACACTAAAACTCTCCACTGAAACCAGACTGATCTTTATGTGTCAGCCTCCATCATATCAGAGGTTAACAGAGATACAAGAGGAGAGGAGGACCATCAGACCTGGTCTTCACTGGTCTTTACTGGAGTAAAGACATGGACATCAAACATGACTGTTTTATAACCTCTGGCTGGGAGGGAGAGAGAGACGGGGGGTGTGAGATAGAGAGGGAGAGAGAGACGGGGGTGTGAGATGGAGGGGGAGAGAGGGAGGGAGAGGGAGATGGGGGGTGTGAGACAGAGAGAGAGAGATGGAGAGAGAGGCAGGGAGAGGGAGGAGAGAGCTAGAGAGACAGAGAGAGAGAGCTAGAGAGAGGGGGAGAGAGACACAGAGAGAGAGAGCTAGAGAGACGGGGGGGAGAGAGAGAGCTAGAGAGACAGAGGGGGGGGAGAGAGAGAGAGAGAGAGAGGAGAGAGAGAGAGAGAGAGACAGAGAGGTTTGTGTTCCAGTCCTATGTCGTTCTCAAGGTCATTCTGGTAAAATATGAAATGATATGAACTGAAACAGATTCTGTGTGTGAAGATTATGATCCTCCAGCAGAGAGGATTCTGGGTCGTCATTATGATCCTCCAGCAGAGAGGATTCTGGGTCGTCGGCCCATCCAATATTGGTCTGGGAAGCTGAATAGTCTTGGGAAGGGTTAGGACCGTGGACAGAGTCAGGGCCCCAGGGGTCAGTGCCTTGCTCAAGGACACTTTGGTACGTTGCATGGCTGTTACAGGGATCAAACCTGTGACCTTTTGTCTCCCTCAGGCGGACGTGTGCATGCACCTGACCAACTACGCCATCAACAAGCACAGTGACAACTTTGTCCGTGACGAGAACGGCGGCAGCAAAAGGTGATTTTTAACATATGAAGAGAAGATTTCTATATAGATGTTATATTTTTCTTTTATTTGTTTTGGGAAATATAAAAATACATGATGAAAAAATAAAGCACAAGAAAGTTAAAGCCTGTATGGAAGAGGTATGGTGAGGTAGTAGAAACTCACCTGGACAGGAGTGGTGCAGAGCAGTGCTCCTGCTCTTCATCATCCTCTTCCCTCTTCCTCCTCGGCACCACATCCCTTCCATCCACCAACCAGGAAGTTGTCTGTGCTGACAAAGCCCCGGAGCAATGTCATGTGACTACCCACTTGGGACATTAGGACCTGGTCATCAAGGCTCTAGTCTCCGCCCCCCTGCCTGACCACACCAAACCCCCCTCTTCCCCCCGACACTCATCCAATGGTGATGATGAATGGGGGATGATGATATTCTTTTTCTATTTTTCCTTTTTTAAAAAAAAATAATCACCTTTTACTACTATAACACCCGTCTATACTACGCTATTGTCTACTTTGCTACTAGCTAACTCACTCCATCTCTGCTCACTAACTTCTCTACTACTAAATTGCTCTACTAAATACTACACCTACTTTCTACTTCTCTACTACGCTACTACTACTACTGCTAATCTACTGCGCTACTACTACAATGCTACTATACGCTGCTACTACTACAACCACTCCACCTTTAAAAGGTCACCTTTTGCAAATACACAACTACGCTAATTTGCTACTTTTCTACACTCTCTCACTACTACGCACTACTACGTGTTTCTACTACTACGCACTACTACGCCCTCTACTTACTACTCTAACTCACTACTACTTTAAAAACTGCGCTACAACTACACAACTGCTACTTAACCCTTTTCCCAACACAGCTACAAAAACACTGCCTAAATACTACTCTAACTACTGCTACAACTACTACTCTACGCACTTCTACTACTACTACTACTTTTCAAAAACTTCAAATTTCACTACTACTCTCTCTACTACTACGCTCTACACCCACTACTTCCTACTACCCCTATACCCCTTTTCTGCGCTTAAAATTTTCTACTACTAATACTGCAACTTAAAAACTACTACTGCTTTCCCACTACACTACACTACTGCTTTCTACTTTAAACCCTACTCTGTACCCCGGGACTAACCTCGCTACAACACTACTACAAAATTTCTTTCTACTACTACAAATTTCTTGCACTACTAATACTACTACCTCTGCTACTCTCTATGGCTGCTACACTACTAAAATTTCTTGCTCCCACTACTACTAATGCCTTACTCTCTACACTAAATCTAACTGCTGCTACTTTTTACTACTACTACCGCTACGTGTCTACTTCTGCTACTAAATGCTAAAAAAACTACTGCTACAAAATACTGCTGCTACTACTACACTACTACTACTGCTATTTCTACTTTCTCTAAATACTACTATACTCTTACTTGTCTACTTTTTGCTACTCTACTCTACTACACTAAATACTGCTTACTACACTCTTCTACTCTACTACTCTTTACTAAAAACTTGCGTCACACATCTACTACTACACCCTACTACTGCACTACACGCTGCAACTACTACTACGCACTTTTCTACTGTGCTACACAACTCATTTCACTTAGCTACAATCATTTCTACTACTCTCTACTATTGCTAAACTACAAAGCTACACTACTACTTGCTACACTACTCATATCAACTACTGCGCTACTAAACTTTTCGCTACTACTTTCCCATCTACAAATTTGCCCGCTACTTTACCCCTAAATACCTACATATTATAACTGCTCCCACACTATACTGCTGCTCAAACCTGCACCTACTGCTACTACTTTCTGCAAAATGCTACTTTCACTGCTACAAATACTACTACGCTACACAATGCTACAAAATTCTTTAATAAAACTAACTTCCCGCTATTTCTGCTGCAAATTTCCACTAAAATACTGCCTGCTACACTCTTTAAATCAACTACTTACTAACTCTAATCTACTCCCCAACTCTGCTACACTGCATCTACAAATAAGCTGCAAATAAAATTCTACCTCACTCTTACTTACTCTTTATACTTTGCTTACGCACTACTGGCACTAAAATCCCACCCCACCTTTTCTACAAAATGCTACTCTCTACTACTCTGCTCACTACACTACAACGCACTCTACTCTACTACTCTACTATACTCGGGGCTAAAAACAACTTTGGGGTACTACTCCCAAAATCTTCTACACACTGCAAATCTACTATACTACTTCCTCTGCTTGCTCACTACACCACACTCATCTCAACTTCTACTACTACGACTTTTCTACTCTACTTACTCTACTCGACAAATAAATCTGCTCTACACACAAAAAAACTTAACACCTTCGACAAGCACAAACCCCTTGCAATCCTTACTAAAAAACTCTAACTACTTCTTCCCACTACCTTCTCTACTACTTTACAAACTCTACTACTACTATTCTACACTACTGCTACAAACTACTCTCCCTACCCACTGCTACACTACAACTCTACACTGCACTTGCCCTTTTCACTACTCTACGGCTCCCCTACTATCTACACTGGCTAAATAACCCCTTTCAAAACTTTTAAAATATCACTATCCCCTTTTGGTCTTTCATTAATGATTGACCAATATTTTAACATGATATTGATCAACACAAGATTTTAAAAAAAAGGTTCAGCAACTTACAACCTACTGTTTCATTTTCTATTCTGGTTTTGAAAACGTTTAAATATTTCCCGAACTACTCAACAGTCTAAAAGATTTAAATACACTTTTAAATTTTCACCCTGCATGCTCCCCCCCCCACCCCTAAAAGCCCCTCCCTTTTAAAGGGGGGTGTTGCTGCCTCCCCTGCACCTGCTTTAGCTCTGGGGTTTGAGTCTGCATACCACAAGCAACCCGGTTTCTATAAAAACCGGCCCCGTCTGTCTTCCATCTACATCGTCCTTTTTCCTCCTCCAATTTTCCTTCCTTCCGATCCCACTCTCCCAGCTTTTCCACGGACTCCCTTTACCGGATAAACACTGCTTACACACCCTTTCTGGTGAAACCAAAGTCGGCCCTCCCCACCCCCGCTATTTTTCCCCGGGGTGGCCAACCCAAACAGCCAACCAAACCCAAGAAAGTAAAAACAAGGACTAGGGGGTCTCTCTCTCTCCCCCTTCCCCTCTGTCCTCTCTATTACCTCATCTCTCTCTTCCTCAACTCCCTCTTCTCCTCCCCTCTCTCTTTCCCTTTTTTTCTGCTGTTCTCTTTCTCTCTCTCTCTGTCTCTCTCTCTTCTCTTCTCGCCCTCTCCTCTCTCCCCCCTTTGTCTTCCCCTCTCTTTCCTCCACTCTCTCTCTCCCCCTTCTTCCTCCCCCCCTCTCTCTCTCTCTCTCCTCTCCTCCCTCACCTTCCCCTCCCGCTCTCTCTCTCTCTTGGCGTTTTTCTGTCCGTATCTCTTTCTCCTCTCTGCTGTCTCTCCTTTCGTCCTCTGCTCTCTTCTTCCCCCACTCCCCTTACACCCCCCCTTCCCCCCTCCCCATTCTCTCTCCTTTCTGCTCTCTCTCTCTCCTCCTCTCTCCTCTTCTTCTGTCCGGCTTCTCTCTCCTCTCTCTGCGCTTCTGTTCCTCTCTCTCTCTCCCTTCCTCCTCTCTCGTATTGTGTGCTCTGTTTCCCCTTTTTTAAAACACACTTGAATGGTTTTTTTTAAAGATTATTTTAAAAAACTTGAAAACTTAAAAAATTACAAAAGATCCGAAACACAACTCAAAAACCCCAAATTTTTGGTTACTGGTGTATTTTTAGCACAAAAACACACACAAAAATTTAAATTTTTTAAACCCCAAATTTTTAACATTTACAAATGTAGTGGGTTTTTGGGAAAGTGAAAACCTCTTTTTTTTAGGTTTTTGTGGAGTTTTTTTTGTGCCAAATGGGTTGGTACATCCATGATAACATATACACACACACACACACTTTCAACCCAGTACGTTCATGTGCATGCTGCTGTAGGAGTGAGGAGCAGGCGGAGGAGGAGGCTCGGAGGCAGCAGAGGATGCTGCGTTACGAGGACGGCCATCTTGGAGGCTACAGGAGGATCTTCCCCAGGGAGGGGGGCGAGAAGTACGACCAGTTCCTGCAGCACAGCTCCTCCCTGTTCCAGGAGACGGCCGCCTCCCGGGCCAGGCAGCGATGCGCCAGGTAGACGTCCAGCTCAGAAACCCCTCAGGGCCAGATTCACTCAGTCTGTGTGTTGTTTTGCTGAGAGAGCAGAGGTTTGTCTGTCTGAAAATCAAGTTGTGGTACAAAAAGACCTGATCTGATGTGAGGTTCTGGGATGGAAACCCTCTTCCTGCTTCCCGACTCTCTGCTGATGAGGCAGCGACTTGGTGATGGTAGCATCCGTCCTATCGATCCTATATACACCCTTTACTATTGTTTATTGGGGGTTCCTCTAAGGTCCAAAGGGTGCTGAAGGGGCTCGAGTAACTTGGAGGTATAAAGATCCTGCTCAGTCTTACAGGGGAGAGAAATGCTTGAATGCTGTTTGAGCTGGATGCTGATTTCTGCAGTTACTACAGTGCCGATAAGCACCTTAGGGGTCCTCAGGACAGGAAATATCCAAAAGGGTCCCTTGAAGAACCCCCATATTTTAGAAGAAGATTACTTTATTCGCAATTCGGGGTGCACACACACATGCACCAACACACACAACACATGCAAGGGGGGAAGTGGCCGCCGAACACAACACACACACACATGCAGGGTAGAGTGTCCGAATTGAATGAGGTCTCTGCTTTTCCCCATCCCCGCCGAGCTTCCTCCACGGACAGCCAGGGAGCAGTGGGCAGCCTCCAACACCAGCGGGGACCAATTCCAGGTGTAGGTCCTCATCTTGGTCAGGGACAGGACAGGATGTTGCATGTTTTTAGATGGGTTCTTTACAGGAGGAGACCCATGTGAGCACGGGGAGAACATGCAAACTCCACACAGAAAGGCCCGGGAGATAACCCACCTGGGCACCCCAGAGTCAACAGCGCCCCAGGCTGGCATCGAACCCAGGACCTTCTTGCTGTGAGGCAGCAGTGCAAGCACTGCGCCACCGTGCCTGAAGTTCTTGGAAGTACCATCAACACTCATGACCCCTTTATGGGGTTCCTCAAGGAACCATCTGGGGTTCCCTTTTGGTTGCATTCTGGTGAACTCCTAAAGGAACTTTCTAGAGTGGACATGAATTCAAGTAAACACACACACACACACACACAGCGCAATCATTTTCTTTCTCTGCATCTAGAGAGCAGTTGCAGGAGTTGCATGAGAAGCAGCAGAAGCAGAGGAGCAGAACTGAGTGGGGGGGAGGAGGAGCTCTTCAGGGGGAGTCGGCTGGAGAGAAGAGGGGTAAGGCCTCTAAGCCCCGCCCCTTGTACCCCAACAACACCAACACCAGCACCAGCATGGTGAGGAGACGGTTTCAATTTGTTGCAGTTGAAGTGTCAGCTATGAATATTACACAAATCCTACACATCAATACACATAAAGGAATCCACATACATCCTCTCCACCTCCGCCTGCCTTTCTGTCTTCATTTCACGTCCCTTCATCTTCCAATGAAGTCAAATTGCCCAAAATCTAAAGAGGATGGTTTTGCAGTAGATTAGACTGAAACGTGATGGCCACTAGCTAGCTAACATTTCCATTCCAGCATATTATCTACTCTAGATTGATATGGCAATAAATGTCCAATCAAGTTACCCAGACGTAAAGAATAACAAGTTCATCATTTGGTGTGTGTGTGTGTGTGCGTGTGTGTGTGTGTGTGTGTACACTATATGTGTTGTACCCTAGTGTGGAGCAGGCGTGCCCCACTTCCTGCCAGAGCTGCCTGCAGTGTCGGAGTGTGGGATGGAGGAAGAGGAGGAGGAAGAGCGCCTCTGCGGGTTTCGTCTCCGTGACCAGCTCGTCCAGGAGCTGGACATCACCCAACAGGTCAGGACCAGAGCCGTGGACGGGACAGTTGGCCACGCAAAGCAAAGCAGAAGCAGTATTATTGCAAGTGTTCAGCACGGTGATATTATTGTTTATTACCTCTTTCAGTTGGATCTCTGCTCTAATCAGCTGGCTTACTCCTCTATATTGGGGCCTTTATTGTTTATGTCCATTACAGGCCACCATAGGTCAAGGGGATGGGAGGGCTGTGCCTTGTGTAGGAGGAAATAAGTTCTATCAATATTGTTGCAGTTCCTGCTGGTCGTCGATAGAGGTCCTTTAAAACCATTGGGTTACCTACCTTCCTCCTTACTCTCCCCCTGCAGGTGTACCAGATACTGAAGAGGTCACCCACCTACAGACATGCTAACACACCGCTAGCCAACCTGACTGAGTCTCACCAGCACATCAACATGATGACCACCAAGGTGAACGGATATATTGGACTTCCAATGAGGCTGGTGGACAAATGGTTCCTCAGAGGCCCTTCTGGGCCAAATGGTGCTTTATAGCAGGGGTTTTCAAACGCATGAGCTGTGAACGTAACTTGCTAAGCAAAGTGAAGAGCAACTGTAATGTAACTGTACAGCTAATGTTAATTACAATTTAGGCATTAAGATGGTGCTCTTAGTCCAGAAAACTAATCTGTGATGTCATCACTCACTGACTGTCTGGACTTGGCGAATATTTGTTAGAGTCTCCCATTCACTGTCAGTGGAGCAACTCCAGGATTTGGTTCTAGCTTCTAGAGACTTTTTAGCTTAGAAGGAGACTTGGTTTTAGCTTTGGATGGAGACTTGGTTTTCATTTTGGAGGAGACTCGGTTTTAGTTTTGGAGGAGACTTGATTTTCATTTTGGAGGAGACTCGGTTTTAGTTTTGGAGGAGACTTGATTTTAGTTTTGGAGGAGACTTGGTTTTAGCTTAAGAGGAGACTTGGTTTTAGCTTAAGAGGAGACTCTGATTTTAGTTTTGGAGGAGACTTGGTTGTAGTTTTGGAGGAGACTTGGTTGTAGTTTTGGAGGAGACTCGGTTTTAGTTTTGGAGGAGACTTGATTTTAGCTTTTGGAGGAGACTTGGTTGTAGTTTTGGAGGAGACTTGATTTTCATTTTGGAGGAGACTCGGTTTTAGTTTTGGAGGAGACTTGATTTTAGTTTTGGAGGAGACTTGGTTTTAGCTTAAGAGGAGACTTGATTTTAGTTTTGGAGGAGACTTGGTTTTCGTTTTGGAGGAGACTTGGTTGTAGTTTTGGATGGAGACTTGGTTTTAGCTTAAGAAGAAACTTGGTTTTAGCTTAAGAAGAGACTCGGTTTTAGTTTTGGATGGAGACTTGGTTTTAGCTTAAGAGGAGACTTGGTTTTAGTTTTGGATGGAGACTTGGTTTTAGCTTAAGAAGAGACTCGGTTTTAGTTTTGGATGGAGACTTGGTTTTAGTTTTAGATTGAGACTTGGTTTTACTTTTGGATTGAGACTTGGTTTTAGCTTAAGAGGAGACTTGATTTTAGTTTTGGAGGAGACTTGGTTTTCGTTTTGGAGGAGACTTGGTTTTCGTTTTGGATGGAGACTTGGTTTTAGCTTAAGAGGAAACTTGATTTTAGTTTTGGAGGAGACTTGGTTTTCGTTTTGGATGGAGACTTGGTTTTAGCTTAAGAGGAAACTTGGTTTTAGCTTAAGAAGAGACTCGGTTTTAGTTTTGGATGGAGACTTGGTTTTAGCTTAAGAGGAGACTTGGTTTTAGTTTTGGATGGAGACTTGGTTTTACTTTTGGATTGAGACTTTGTTTTACTTTTGGATTGAGACTTGGTTTTAGCTTAAGAGGAGACTTGATTTTAGTTTTGGAGGAGACTTGGTTTTCGTTTTGGATGGAGACTTGGTTTTAGCTTAAGAGGAAACTTGGTTTTAGCTTAAGAAGAGACTCGGTTTTAGTTTTGGATGGAGACTTGGTTTTAGCTTAAGAAGAGACTCGGTTTTAGTTTTGGATGGAGACTTGGTTTTAGTTTAAGAGGAGACTTGGTTTTACTTTTGGATTGAGACTTGGTTTTAGCTTAAGAGGAGACTTGATTTTAGTTTTGGAGGAGACTGTTTTACTTTTGGAGGAGACTTGATTTTAGTTTCGGAGAGACTTATCACAAGTCAAGACTAAACTGAACCGAGCAACGGTCACATCCTCATTGATGCTTATATATAATTTCAGAAATGTTACAAACACACATTAGCCCTGATGCTAACACCCAAGCCAAAGTTAGCTAAAATGTTATTATGCTACTCAAGGTTAGGTATCAAGAGTCGGTTATTCTACCACCCAGCATGCTCATCCAAGTCATTCCTCTCTAGTCTCTTTGTTTCTGTGTCTCCAGGTGGATCCACTGGGAGGCGACTGTGTTGGTCCAGTGGCTGATGCCGTGACTTGGATGGAGCCCAGTCCGGTTGACAGCGACCAGCTTCAGCCTCCACCCCAACTCCAGCCACATTCTCAGTTTCAGCTTCAAACCAGTTGCCAGGCTGATCCATACCTTGAGCTCTGCAATCAGCAGCCTGAGGCCCGGGCCCAGACCATCCACTACCAGCAGCAGCCCCAGCCCAATAACAACCCGGCCTTGCCCCAGGCTCGATCCAGTCTCCCTCCCCAGTATCACCAGGCCCATCCCCAGGCCAGGCCCCGCCTCCATCCTAAGTCCCAGTACCACCCCCATCCTCACCTCCACCCATCCCTGTTCTGTCTGGACCCCGAGTCCCAGGCAAGGCCCTGGGGGATTCCAGACTGGGTCCCTCCTACAGGCCAGCAGGCCTCCACTGAGGTAATTCATGGAAAGTTATGGACTGGTTTTTCTTAAACTCTGGAAAGGTTTTCCACTTCTTGTGCACAAGAAAGCTTGGAAACTTACTGGAATAAAATCTGTTGTTAAAATGCAACACTGGAAACTTTTGGAAATGTAGTGCCAGCTGATCTTTACAATGACATCCAACCATGGTGATGTTGACGGAAATGCTCCATATTTACAGCTTATCATAGTGCAACCTGGCAACTCTCTCCATGGGCCTTTATTCATATATATATATATATATATATATCCTATAAGTATATCCTGTGACTTATTCCAAAGCATTATGAAAACAATGCAAATCCAAATTGTATTTCCAGTATCCACCTTGGTTAATGATTGAAATATCACAGAAAATCAATTTAAACTGCAAATCAAGATTTTTTTTTGCTGTGGTTTGGTCAAAAGCTGGAGAATTCTGCGTGATAACCTTTTGTCGATGAGACCCCTGGGACTTGGACTCCTAACCCCTCCATGTTTCTGCCGCCAGGCCTCCATCGCCGCCCCAGACAGGGTTTCCAGGTGGGAGTCCAACACAACCATCCAGGCTGCAGGGAGACGCGTCCTGTTGCCCGGTGAGTGGCGGTAGACTGGACTGGGCTTTACTACCTACATTTATGTGACATTATACAGATTCATTTTACTTCCTCACTTTGGTCCTTTTGCATTGCCTCCATATTTTATGGAGAATACGGTAAAATGAGATGTGCACCATTTGGGAAAAAAAAACTATAACGTAGGCTATGTTCACACTACTCCACTGCTCAACCATACTTTGTGTCAGTAAAAACAATGTGACCATCCATGAAACCCCGCCTCCTTCGTCTGTGATTGGTCAACTGAAGCTCCTCTAAAGAGCTCTGCTCTGGCTGCTCTCCGTTGACTTTAATGTCAACAAGTGAAAACTAGCATGCTGCTAGTTACATGTTGCCATTCTTAGCGTACAATTCCCAAACGGATCTACCACCTGGAACAGGAAACACAGACAACGTTGCTTCCATGTCCAAAATAAAACTTGCCTCATCAGACTGTCGACCAGATGCTTAGTGTTTAGTTTTCAGTTTCAGTGCTGCAGTAGTTAGGTACCTTAGGTTGCATTACGAACCAGCACAGCACTTTTACATACGCCGATTTCCCAGGAGTCCATAGGCTTGGGGCACATTTCAGCAGACTGAATAAGCACACGGAATCAGCGGACACACCCATCCTGGGATGCTTGCCACTACTACTGTGCTGGCAGTCTGAAAAAAGTGGAGTAAAAGTGGAGTATTGTGAACACAGCCTTCCTCTTACCATTGTAAATATTGTGTTGGTTATTGTAAATAGTGTGAACCTGTTATTTTGCACATTTCTGCTGAGCATTGCCACTTTGCATTTCACTGCACACCTCGTGTGTGTATGTGACAAATAAACTTCTTGAATCTCTTGAATCTGTTACCATCCTCTTCATCCCCAGTCAGTGATTCCCTCAGTAAGCTGGGGTCCCTGAAGAACAACTGGCCCTTCGCAGAGCGCCGATCTCGAGGACCTCCTTACCTTGTCACATGGCCTCAGGTGGGTGGAGCTCTGACTGAACAGGTAACACTCAGAGCCAATGACAAATAGTTTGACTGCGTTTGGAGCCGTGGAGTAAAAACAGCGCTGGCTGCAAACTGAACCTCGACCATGAAGCTCACAGCTCCAGGTGGTTTGGGGGAATCTAGAGCTGTGTGCGATGCTGGCATCTTACTTCCTGTTGTTTTATTGTTCCCACTCCTCTGTTTGTATTCTTCAGTCAGTCGGCATCAAATCACCAGTTGCAAAACAACAACCACAGAGCAATGTTGTACAGCTAACATGGCTGACACTGAAAATGTCAGTTCATGAAACAGTTTCCGTCTTCAGTTCTGTTCTGAGTCCCGTTCACTCCTGTGACCACTTAGATCTTTATGCAGCAACCCAACATTGAAAATCATTGATGATTTAAAATAGATTTATTTTTAATACATCAGTGTGTTACAGCCACTTCATAAATGCAATAGCTTTCAATGCAGAGCTTTACAGTGACTTTAGGACAGCTAAGAGGGTGTTGTGCCTAACAATGCTTCTTCTAGAATAAAATAACTCAATAACTGATCAATAAGCCTAAATCTTGTGATCGATGGCTTTAGGAAAGATGTGTCCAGTGGACAGCTGAGTCCACCTATTACTCTGCCTCTTCGATGCCTGAGTTAGTTTAGCTAACGTGACAGTGAGCTGGATTCAGGCAGTTCCTGATTGGCTCGTGTCCTCCTAACAGGTGTGTCAATCAGATAACTACAGTGACCTCCTCATTGTCTCTGGACCCGCCCCCATCAACAAACGACCCGCCCCCTACCCAGCCAATCGCACAAAGGCCTCCAGGTGTGTGTGTGTGTGTGTGTAGTTGTATTACTAGCATGTGACGTTAGCATTATGAGTTTTAAAACGACTTTGTTTGATGTTCAGTAACTAAAACAACTAAATATTAAGCATGTAAAACTTGGGTTAAGGTTCTGGGTAAATAAATCATTTAGTATGATAAAAGGTTTTGGTCATGGTCGATACTTCTACTGCTTTAACTTTGAAAAATGTTTTCAATCATTAATTCAGTTCTTTTTAAAAAGCAAGAGTTCTTGGTAGTGGACTCAGTTAAAGTCACAATGAGGTGAAAAACAACTTCTCACCTTGTTGGCTAATTCTCCTATGCCAAATAATTACAACATTTTAATTTGATCAAAATCTTTTTTACCTTTACAGCGTATTGTTAGTGGTTACTTCATGGCACAGTAGGCGTATACAAAGATTTGAAGGTCAAAGGTTTTGGGCGTGGATTGGTTTGTGTTGTGCAGTCCAGTTTAAATCTGTTTAAACCAGTTTAGTCCAGTTTAATCCAGTATTGTCCTTTTGTGTCCAGTTTAAAACCAATTTAAAACCAGTTTATTCCAGTCTAAACCGGTTTAAAACAGGTATTCTCTCCTTCCACTCTTGCGCTTGCCTTGTTTGCCCCGTTTTGACAGCAGCCACTTCTCAGTGATTGGCCGGGACGACGCGTGGTTACAGCCAGGCAAGGAGATGAGTCCCGCCCTCTTCCACCCGCCACGCCTTACCCCCCTGAACTCTGACACCTCATTGGACAGACTCACTGGCCAAACAGCCAATGAGGTCTGAGCACAAAACGGTGAGACAGCGAGACCCCGACCCTCTACATGGACATCAGAGAGTACTACTACTAACTACTACGACCTAAATGTTTTCTTTAATTCACTATCAACTAACCACCTGCATGTCGAGCTGGCAGCTAACCTGGTTTTATTATATTATTATTACTATTATTGTGGATAAATCGACACCATGCTAACATTTACAAAGTGTGAGTGTAGCACTCCTGCTGGGTGTGATGCATTCAGGAACACTAAAACACTGTTGTTCATTTTAGGATGAGGATTACATTACATTACATTACAGTCATTTAGCAGACGCTTTTATCCAAAGCGACTACATATCCAAAGGATACATATATATATATATCAGTATGAATTTGTATATATATATATATATATATATATATATATCAGTATGAATGGTACACTAATGGTACATCAGTATTATTACATCACCATCCTGTTCACTGTTTTATCCACTTAAAAAACCTGATATGAACAAGAACGCTGCATCCAAAGGAATGAGGAGAAATAAATGTAGTAGATGTATTGAACAGACAGAATGAGGATTTATTGAACCACAGATGTAATACATGTTCGTAGTGTTTCCAGGCTATAAGAGACGGCTTCTATCAAATGTAGTTATCAGTAATGAATCAAATTTACTGTTGCATTTTACGATTCCCGGTATTGATTGGTTGATTGATTGGACCAGATTCCCATCAGCAGCCCTGCAGAACATGAGGCCACGTCCCAATACTGGATTATTGGAAAGTCTGATCACTGTGTCTTGATGAAGTGATGACCCGATACTGGATCTGTTTTATTATTTTATTTGTTCTACTGTTTTTATTGCTTATCTTTATATTCTGTAAGTGTGTTCATGTTCTGTTTCTTTTCCTTGAATCCTGTTAGTTTCTTTCAGGGATCAATAGCTTAATTACCCTGCTCTGGATCTCTCCACGTTTCCTGCCATTGGCTATTTTGTTACAAGCTCCGCCCCTTTTACGTGACCAATCACAGCTGGATTGAAAAGTCCTGGCTGACAGAGTGAGTTGATAACCGGCTTGGTGGGACCCTGGTGATGTTGTGAGACAGATCCGGTTTACAAGTCTGATGTTAGGAGACTAACGGTCAACATGTCGACTCTTCAACATCCAATAATAATAACTTAGTTTCTATGGCACTTATCAAAACAGATTTACAAAGTTCTTCCAGGAGGGATGAAGAGATGAAACAACCCAGACGGATCCAAGTATCTGCCGGTGGACGGTGCAGATGCAGGCTGGACGTCCTGCAAAGCGCCGTGGTTGAAATCACGTGACAGCAAGATTTAAAAGTGTGTTTAGAAGGTGATCTGCTGGAGCCGGTCCTTCCAGAGGTCAGGGGCCCTGAAGCCCAAAGCTCAGTCTAAGGGGTGGAGTGCCTTGCTCAAGGGCAGACAGACTATCCCGTATCTGAAAGGTCACAGGTTAAATCCCTGAATCAGCCGATTTAAAGGACGCTGTTGTGGGAAACGGACCTGTGACTAAATTTCCCTTCATCGTCCCCTTTTCCCCTTTTGAACGACGTCCAGTTACCCCCTAAACGTTTTTCCCCTTTAATTACTGAGGGAAATATTTGGGTATTGTGTTCGGTAAAGAACCGCGGCCGGGTTTTTCGAAGGTTAGTTACATCTGACTTGACCCTGGAAAATTTTCCCGGTCAGGGGCCTTTCCCTTTAAAAAGTTTCTGAATGTTTTTGGGGGGGGGTTGATCAATGGATGGGGCAGGAAAAGTAATTTGGTTCGGAAAAATAATCCAGACTCACCTGAGGGAATTAGGGAAAGCGGTATGAAGGGGGGGACACAGGAGAAGTTTTGGGGGGGGAAAAGGAGAACCCAACCGGGGGGGTAGTAGAGGGGGGAGTTTAAAGGCAGGGAGGGAAAAGGCAGGAAGAAAGGTTTTTTCTTTTCCTCTTCCCTCCCCCCCTTTTGGGCCCCCTTTCTTCCCCCTTTCCAATCCCCCTCCTCCTTTCCCTTTCCCCTTTTCCCTTTGTCCATTTTTAGCCCCGGCCCCAAATTTCTTTTTTCTTCCCTCCCTTTCCTTGTCCCTCCTCCCCCCCTTCCCCGGGGTTTCCCCCTCCTACTTCAACCCTTCCTTCTTTTCCTTTTAATTTCATCTCCCCCGAATTTTATTTTTTTCCCCTTTTCCTCCCCTCTTCCTCATCTCTCCTCTCCTGGCCTTTCCTTTTCTGGTTTTCCTCATTTTTGCCCCATTTTTCCTCCCTCTTTAAATTCCAAACCCCAACTGTCCTCCCTCCTTCCTCCCCCCTCCTTCCTTTCTCTGCTATTATTCCCTTAAGATGTTGGAATATGAACTGCGCGTTTTCCCGGGGTTTAAAACTTTCAGTTACAGTCGGGATGAAAATACTTTTAATGTTTTAATCAGGAATTAATACCGGCCATCAAGACGTAAAAAGGCTCCGATAAAGGTAGAACCAAGCTTATATGGAAAGGGGGGTTTTTTTTATGATTAATCAAGTAGTTTGACTAAGGTGGTGAGAGTTGTTCGACCTCGTCAGAATTCCTTCAGGATCAACTGACATCCCAGGGGGGGGCTTCTGGAGGGTTTTCACAAGTCCATTTGAACCAATCAACCTTTGGGTTTTTTGGAATGAGGGGGTTCCTTTTTGTTTGTGTTTGCTCCTTTAGTCATTTAGTACTCCTTTTCAATTCCTTTATCCTTTTAAGAACAAAATAATCTTTCGTTCCTTCATATTGGAACCCCCCATCGGGCTGACTGCCTATTCCTTTTCATTTTTTCCCCTTGTCTTAAATTTCATCCTTTTAAATTTTTTTCTTTTTCGACGCGTTTTGGGGCGTCCTAGAGTTGTCAGGGTCTACTTCGCAAACCCCCCACGCTTCCCTTTTAAACCTTTAAAAATTCCTCAAGTCCGTTTTAAGTTTCAAGCTGGATTGTACCACTGGTTTTTTCCTTCTCGGCGGTGCTGTGCGCGGGTTTAAAACGGTTGAGTACCCTCCTTCGTTATGCCCCAAAATCCCAGTTCGGTCCTTTTTAAAAATCCTACCGGGGGTTAGGGGGCGCGGTAATTGCCGGAAGCGCATGCCCGGGACAACCCTGTGTACCTGGTTAGTCCCGGGTGCGGGGCCCGGATAAAAGTTTCCAAGGGCAAAAATGAAGGGGTGAACGGCCTTGTCTCAATTTCCCCCCCACAGCCACTGGTAGAAGCGGGTAGGTCCAGTTTAACACCCGAAAAGGGGGGGGTTTTTTTTGGTCCGGGGGGGCACTGTGTCCGACGACCCCCCGGGGGGGGCGCTCGCCTGTGACCCTGACCGAGGGGGCCCCCCCCTACGGGGCCCCGGCGGGCGGCCCCCCGGGGGGGTTCCCCGTGACCAGCCCGGCCCAGCAGCCGGGCTAAAAGGGGCCCATTTCCCCAAACAAAATTAACGCAAGAGAAGGGAACAAGCCGGGAGGGGCCGGGGGAGCCGGGGGGGGGGGGCGACAAGCAGGTGGGGGGAAGGGGGCGGCCCGGGGGGGACAGGGCAGCAAAAGGGCAGGGGAGCCGGGGAAGCCCAAAAATCGGGGGAAGCGCGAGGGACGCCGAAGAAGAAAGGGTTTAAAGGAAAAAGGGCCCGAAGAACGACTCCCGGGGCATCCCGGGGGGGAAAGGGAGCGGGCCGCCGAGGGGTAAGCAGAGAAGGGAGGGGGGGTGGAGGAACAAGGGGGCCCCGGGGAGGGGAAGAGGGACGCAACGCAGAGAGCGGGAAGGTCGTAACAACGAAGAGAAAGGAAACGTGGGAAAAAAAGAAAGGGGGAGGCTAAGGCCCGGGGGGGCACACCCAAGCAGGAAAGATAAACGGAAGGGGGAAGATAGGGGGAGAGGAGAGAGACATGGAGGAAACAACGCGCATAAGGCAAAGGGAGGGAAAGACCACTAGCAGGGTACGGAAGGACCGAAGTAGGGCCCACCGGGCGCCAGGGAAACTTTGGTCCCTCTCCTTGTGTCTAACCCCTCCTCCCTTCCCCCCCCCTCCTCCTGCCCTCTCGACCCTCTTATCCTTCCGGGGTCTTCCCTCTTCCTTATCCCGGGCCCCCCTCCTCCCCTCCGTTTCCTCGCCCCCGGGGATCGCCTGCCCAAACCACCGGCCCTCCCCCCGGACGGAAAGGGGCCCCCCCCCCGGCCCTGCCCCCTTTTCCCAGATTCAACAGGGGACCTCGCAAACCCTTGGGCCAAAAACCCCCCCCTTTGGGGCCGAAACGCGGTCCCGGGCCCCTTTTCAACCCCTTCGCGTCGGCGGGGCCCTCCTGCTCCCAAAATGCCCCGGGGGGTTTAAAACAAATCTCCCCGTCTTGGGGGCCCCCGGGGTTGCTTTCTTTGGGTCCGGGCTGGGGCCCCCCCTTTTCCCCTCCTTGCCCCGGAAGACGCTCTATTTTGTCCTTCCCCGGGGGGTGGCCCCCTTTAAACCCCGGGGACACCCCCCGCCCTTCCCCCCTTTCCCTTTTTTTCCTTACCTGTCCTGTTTTTACCTTTTTCTTGCCCCTTTTTCCCTTTTCCCCCTTCCTAGGGCCCCTTTTAAAACCGGTCTTCCTTCCGTCCGGGTGTTTCCTTGCATTGAAAAACCCCGGGCCCTGAATTTCTGGGCTTGTAAGCCCCCTTTAAAAAGTTCCTGGTTTACATAACTCTTAGTATAGGGCTTAATAAAAACCCTAAATTCCATTAGAATGGTAACCAATTTGTTTTAAAGGGAAACATCTTTGTTGTACATTGGTTCGTCTTTCATTTGTCTTTCTGCAAATCCAGTGTTGGGGCCCCAACCCGATATATTTCTTTAGGGGGGGGTTTTCCCCGGCCCTTCGTTTGGGGTCTGGCGGAACATTTCCCGGGGGAGTGAACTGGGGGGGTTTGGCCTCCTTGGGGGCCCGGGGGGGGGTTGGAAAAAAGGAAGGGGAAAAATTTTTTAAAGACCCGGGGGGAGCGGGGGCCGCCGGGGGGGGGGGGGGGGGAAAGGGCAGGGGGGGGAGGAAGGAACCGAGGAAAAGGGGAAGGGTTGGGGGAGGGGGAAAGGGGGGGGGCCCCCAAAAGGGGGAAGGGGGGAAAAACCCCGGGGGAGGGAAACGGGGCCCAAAGGGGAAAAAAAAAGGGCCCAAAAAAAGGCGGAAAAGCCCGGGGGGCCCAAAACCAAAACGCCCGGGGGGGGGGGGACCCAAAAGGGGAAAAGGGGGGCCCGGGCCAACCCCCCTCCCCGCCCCCCGGGGGCCCTTTTTTCCCCCCCCCCCCCCGGGCCCCCCCTTTTTTTTCCCAAACCCCCCTCCTCTTATTTTTTTTTTTTCCCCCCCCCTTTTTTTCCCCTTTTCCCCTTTTTTTTCCCCCCCCCCCTTTGTTCGGGTTTTTTTGGGGCCCCCCCTTTTTTTTTTTTCCCCCCCCTTTGGGGGTTTTGGGGGTTTTTTCCCCCCCCCCCTGGGGGGGGTTTTTTTTTTTTTTTTTTCTCCCTCTTCTCCCCGCCTCTCCTGTCCCTCCTCTTGTCTCTCCTCCTCCCTTTCCCCCTGTCCTCTCCTCTCCCTCTCCTCTGTCCTCTCTCTCCGCTACTCCCCCCTCTTTGTGCCTCTCCTCTCCTCTTTTCCCCTCCTCTTGTCCTCTCCTCTCCTTTCCTCCTCTTGTCCTCTCCCTCTCCTCTCCTTCCTCTCCTCTCCTCTCCCTCCCTTGTCCTCTCCCTCCTTCCTTGCCTCTCCTTTCCCCTTCCTTCCTCTCCTTTCCTCTCCTCTTCTCCTCTCCTCTTGTCCTCTCCTCTCCTCTCCTCTCTCCTCTTGTCCTCTCCTCTCCTCTTGTCCTCTCCTCTTGTCCTCTCCTCTCCTTTCCTCTCCTCTTGTCCTCTCCTCTCCTCTCCTCTCCTCTCCTCTCCTCTCCTCTCCTCTTGTCCTCTCCTCTCCTCTCCTTTCCTTTCCTTTCCTCTCCTCTCCTCCTCTTGTCCTCTCCTTTCCTCTCCTCTCCTCTTGTCCTCTCCTCTTGTCCTCTCCTCTCCTCTCCTCTCCTCCTCTTGTCCTCTCCTCTTCTCCTCTCCTCTTGTCCTCTCCTCTCCTCTCCTCCCCTTGTCCTCTCCTCTCCTCTTGTCCTCTCCTCTCCTCTCCTTTACTCTTGTCCTCTCCTCTCCTCTCCTTTACTCTCCTCTCCTCTCCTCTTGTCCTCTCCTCTTGTCCTCTCCTCTCCTTTCCTCTCCTCTTGTCCTCTCCTCTCCTCTCCTCTCCTCTCCTCTTGTCCTCTCCTCTCCTCTCCTTTCCTTTCCTTTCCTCTCCTCTCCTCCTCTTGTCCTCTCCTTTCCTCTCCTCTCCTCTTGTCCTCTCCTCTTGTCCTCTCCTCTCCTCTCCTCCTCTTGTCCTCTCCTCTTCTCCTCTCCTCTTGTCCTCTCCTCTCCTCTCCTCCCCTTGTCCTCTCCTCTCCTCTTGTCCTCTCCTCTTGTCCTCTCCTCTCCTCTCCTCTCCTCTTGTCCTCTCCTCTTGTCCTCTCCTCTCCTCTCCTCTCCTCTTGTCCTCTCCTCTTGTCCTCTCCTCTCCTCTCCTCTCCTCTTGTCCTCTCCTCTCCTCTCCTCTCCTCTCCTCCTCTTGTCCTCTCCTCTTGTCCTCTCCTCTTGTCCTCTCCTCTCCTCTCCTCTCCTCCTCTTGTCCTCTCCTCTTGTCCTCTCCTCTCCTCTCCTCTCTTCTCCTCTCCTCTCCTCCTCTTGTCCTCTCCTCTCCTCTCCTCTCCTCTCCTTCCTCTCCTCTTGTCCTCTCCTCTTGTCCTCTCCTCTTGTCCTCTCCTCTTCTCCTCTCCTCTTCTCCTCTCCTCTTGTCCTCTCCTCTTGTCCTCTCCTCTCCTCTCCTCTCCTCTCCTCTCCTCTCCTCTCCTCTCCCCTCCTCCTCCCCCTCCTCCCCCTCCCCTCCCCCCCCTCCCCCACATGATTATACCTCATGATCCTGGCTGTCTGTCCCGCCGTACTAAGCTGTTCAGACTGTACTTATCGTCCTGGTCTCAGCCTCCATGTGGCATCATGGGAACACCTGTCCAGGTGAGTTGAGATCAGTGGAGGGTGTCTGAAGTGTAAACCACACCTGCTGGACTGGATCCAGCACACAGGACGGGTCCTGCTCTACGTTCAGACCTGATCAGGACCTGATTTGTTGCTCCCAGCTGATCTTCCTGTCAGACCCACCAGTCTGGAGTTCAACACATTCCAGGTTATTTTATTTAACTGTTGGAATTGACTTTCCTTCAACTGTGTTGTTTACTCCTACTTCAGCTACTGCATTGCATTCTGGTCTATCTCGGCTACTGCACTGCATTCTGGTCTATCTCATCTAATGCACTGCATTCAAAACTCTCCCCTACATGATTTCAGTTGTTGAGTTCCACTGAAATGTCTTTTATTCATCAATACAAGTTATCAGAGTGAGTATCGGGACAGGAAGTTAAAGTTGGTCTTGTTTGTTTCCTTCTGTCTTTCCTGATGAACACCGTTGTGGGAATGTTCTGTGTTTGGGTTATGTCTCCGTCTGAAGCTCCAGAATAAAAAGAGAAATCAGGGCGTGTTGGAAAACGAGGAACATGGACTGAACTTCACTCACAACAATAACGTGGATCTGGATTTCACGCTGTTGAAGCCAATTAGCTCCCAAAGCCCCAGAAGGGATCTTAAGCTTCAGTTGCTGCAGAGCGGTTATGGCTTTGTTTTGATTCAGTAAACCTCATATTGATCTTTCAATGAACCATAACCAGCATTGTAAAAGCTCTCACAATAAACACACAAGGTTTTTATTATTCTTATTCATTTGTAGTCCAACTTTTATTACCATAAAACTTTGGGGTCCATCTTTGAAACGTGCATCACGGGTCTTAGCGGTTTTGTTGTTGTACTATAAAAAGTGGTGCAAGCCCGGCGTATCCGAGTCGCCGCCATTAAGGAGTGCAGTAAAGCATTTGGTCCGGCGTCTCTTACAACAGGGTCTGAGCCTGTCTGGGCACCAAGTCTGTTTTAAAGTGTTGAGCTGTAGCGCAGAACCGACATGGACACGTGGTAAAACAAGCACAGCGTCTTAAAAGGCAGATAACAAAGTATAAGAACTACGTTTCCCAGCAGGAAAGGATCAGGGGGAGGAGCCTAGAAACAGGAAGTAGTTTGACAGTGACGGTTAGCATGAAGTCTACTATCACTCAACATAGTGGATGCTAAAGTTTTAGCATGAAGTCTACTATCACTCAACATAGTGGATGCTAAAGTGTTAGCATGAAGTCTACTATCACTCAACATAGTGGATGCTAAAGTGTTAGCATGAAGTCTACTATCACTCAACATAGTGGACGCTAAAGTGTTAGCATGGAGCACCAGAGCCATTGATCTACCGGGGACACGTGGATGGTTTCGGTGTCTGTTCCTCATCTCTTTACTCGAGGCAGCGTTGCCCCTCAACGTACCTCGGAGCCAAGCCGCTGCCCTTCCAGCCGTCTAAATGAGTGTTTATTTTCTGTCTCACATCTGAGGCATGGATGTGAACACAGACATGGAAATGACTACTGGCATCATGGAGGCATTAAAGGATGAAGGAGGTTTAAAAGAAGCCTCTGTTGTCCTACAGTTCTTGTACTGTAGTAGTTTTGTATCTGGTGTTGTTGTCCGTTGTACTTGGTCATTACAGTTCACCTGTAATCTACTGACTGACTCTAGTGCAGCGTTCACTGTTCCTCTAGTTAGGAGCATCAACTGAGCCTGAATGGAGACAAGTCAACGTTCACGTAAAGAACAACTTGTATGACTGTGTTGACAGTGGTGTGAACGGCACGTCGCTGCTTCCAGAGTCTATTACATCTAAATCTACAGTCCAAGTTTCCACGGTGTGTTTGGAGCCTCTTGAAACCTGTCAAACCTGCTGTTCCATTTAAAACCATAACTAATCTGAACCTTTCTTGAAGTTAGAAACAAAAGATTTGCAGTTTTTAAGACAAACTTACATTAACATCATGTGCTATAAATCATTACCCGAAGTTGATCCATCAGCATCTAAATCATAAAGGATCCAGCCTGTAAATGTGTCATCCAAGCACTCAAATGACCAAATCCACTTTGGTAGCGTCGTGTGTCGTCTTTCTCATGGTGGAGATCTCATGTTGACGGTAGGTCTTCACCTCAGTATGCATTCATACTTTTATTATCAGGCAGATTTGTGATGACTTTTTATTCGTCGGTTTAATCTCTTCTATGTACAATTCATTCCTTCACATATTCTGTTACGTTAAAACATTTCTTCTGATTCAAGACACAGTGAGTGCAAACAGTCAGCCAGGGTGGCACTGAACAAACCTGAACAAACCTGAACAAACCTTGTTACATGAAAGCTTCCTAAAGTCTTCCACCAGTTTACCAAACATTATCACGATTAGTTCCCTTCCTTATTATGGGGTCACTGTTATATTGAGGAGTCTTGTGAAGCAGAAGATCTTAGCGCTGTTTCTGAGGACGATATTACCAGAACGTTTCCAACCCCCTCAAATATGAAGAGACGGAAAACCCAAAGAACAACAACTACAATTCAAAACGTCGACGTCTCCCTTGAAACAGTCGGAGGTTCGTTCAGCAGCCCGATGGGCGTGGCGAGCAGGACCAGACCTGTCTCCACACTTGGCTTTGATATGGGAGCAGATCAACACCCCGTCCTCAGTTTACAGCCCTGTACAGCCAGAGGTGACAGGGGCTTTGATCTCTCGCTGCATTGTCTCTGGGATCACTCTTGTTAAGTCGATGTAAAGCCTAGTAGCGCTGGCCAGAGATCTGATTCTAAACGGGATGTTATGACTGCATCCAGAAACGCCAACAAAATCAGATTGTTGCGCACCAGGCCGGTGAAATGAGAACGCTGTCCGGTGAAGAGCTGGGTTATACAGTGATGATCTGCTCCTCCATGTATTTCCCAGATGGACAGAGACGCCTCCGTACAAAGTTCATTGGTTGATGAGGTTTACCTCCGCTCTGTCAAAAGTTCTCGTTGAAGACATGGGGCCTCAGTATCCAGGTTGCTGTTAACATGTAAACATCCTACAAACTGTAAGTCATCTGTCGGTCGACGCCACGGAACAATCAACAGTTGTACAAATAAATAAAAGTCATTGAAACCACCGGCTGTGATATGTACAGCAAGGCGCTCTACATTTCTAGTCAGTGTTATCTTGGCTAGCCTCCCTACGAACTGTCAGTTAGCTGGGTCTATTTTTTTATGTTTTCAAGTGTGCTTAAGAAAAAATTTTAATTCCCCATTTTCCTCTAACAACGTCTGTCTAGGCACTTCCTCCTCCAGGTGTCGGCACGGAGACGGAAACACAGGAAATGAGCCGGGAAAGGAAGGAGACCCTTTCCCACAAGGCAACACAACCAGTCATGATGATGGTCAGTCAGTGATGTCAGTGATGTTTAGACAGTCACAGTAGCGGCTGATATGTGGCGAAGTCAACCAGCCTGTTCCCACTGTGGAGTCCGAAGCCGTTCAGGCGAAATTGGTTTCCATGGCAACTACACCGTGGCCTTAAGAACTCATAGTTTCCATCTGGGTTTACGCCACCTCCTCCCTCCGGTCCAGACCGGCCGCCTGGATGTTGGCCTTGGGACTGCGAGGCCTGCTCAGCCCGAGGGCGGCGGCCTCCCCCCTGGCCTTGAGCAGTTGGTCCGGTCCCCAGTGCAGGCAGATGGGGCAGGGGCAGGAGGAGGGGTGGTGCATCACGCTGGCGGGGGGATAGAGGGCTCCCGTTGTCGGAGGCAGCCCCGTCGGCCTGTTGTGGTACTGGGAGAGGCGGAGTGCGTCCAGGGGCCTCATGGGTACGCTGTAGGGGCCGTGGGCCGAGGAGGCCGGGGAGGAGAGACCCAGGGGGGAGTAGAGGTGGAGTGGGAGGTGGTGGAGGTGGTGGGGGATGAAGGGGTAAGGCAGGGGGGAGGTAGGGGTGGCACGCCCCATAAGGAGCGCCCCCAGGGGGTCAACCAGAGGGTGGGGCCACGGCAAGGAGTGTCTCTGACGTTTATCCTTCATCCTCCTGTTCTGGAACCACACCTAGAGAGAGAGGGAAGGACGGAAGGAAGGAAGGAAGCAAGGGAATACGAGCAGAGAGTCAGAATATAGGAGGAGGTATTGAGAGGAGAGAGGAAGCGACAGATTAGAGGGAGAAGAAAAGGAGAGAATTAGGTGAACCTGTAATCACACAGGTAGTTATTTATCTGCTGACACCAAATCTCACAAGATGACGGAAATAAAACAAATGACAGAACGTTGAAGGATGGCAGGTGACGACAGCCTGGATGGATCTGAAGCTGCAACCTGGCAACTCCGCTATGTTGGCGGCTCCAAAATGGCGGCAAGGCGTAACTGTTTGAAAACTGTCTGAACTTCAGTACCCAAAAATCCTGCGGAGCGACGTCAGTGAACTGCACACAGACCCGGGCGGTCGGACTACAAGCGGTTTGGATGTTCAGCTAAACGACAGGAAGCTGCTCACACCGGGCCACAGGACAGACATAATGATTTCACTCTTCGGTTTGGATCGGTCACTTCCTGTGAGAAGACATCCCACCACACCGACGCCAGGATTTAATTTGGGCCAATAGGGTGAGACTTCCTGGTTCAGGCTGATAGGGCGGCTGCAGGTTTACAGCAGCGATGATAAAACTGATTTACAGCATCTTGGAAATGAAATCTTCATTTGTAAACAGCTTGTTTCCTGCTGGTCCTGACGGCCCGTCCTGCCGTGGGGGGTCTTCAGTGGACAGAAGACATGTTTAGTCATACCAGGTCTCAGAGGGCGTCGGCCTCCTAACGAACATCACAAGGCTACGGCAACAACAGGAGTTCAAATCAGATCAGAACTGCCTTGTTGTTGCTCTCTTAGAGGTAAGTGCTCTATCAGAGATGTACTGTCTGTCTGACTGACTGTCTGTCTGTCTGTCTGTCTGTCTGACTCACTGACTGTCTGACTGTTTGTCTAACTGTCTGTCTGACTGACTCTCTGTATGTCTGTCTGTCTGACTGACTGGCTGGCTGTCTGTCTGTCTGTTTGTCTAACTGTCTGTCTGACTGACTGTCTGTCTGACTGTTTGTCTAACTGTCTGTCTGACTGACTGTCTGTCTGTCTGTCTGACTCACTGACTGTCTGGCTGTCTGTCTGTCTGTATGTCTGTCTGTCTGACTCACTGACTGTCTGTCTGACTGACTCTCTGTATGTCTGTCTGTCTGACTGACTCTCTGTCTGACTCACTGACTGTCTGTCTGACTGTCTGTCTGTCCAGCCCTGAACTATTTTACCAGCCCATAGAAAATCCCGGAAGGCTGTGCTTCTAAAACGTCAGGCGGCGCCGTTTACGAGCGTCGCCTCGCATTCCTGCTCTTTCATAAAAGAGCCTCCAGTCGTCGACAGAAAGGTGGGCCCGTTTACGGCGTATTAAAGCAGCTGCTCTGGACCCGGGCCTCGGCGCCGCTAAAGCTGTCAGCACTCAATCTGCTGCGCTGATTGAAACGACAAGGAAGAGGAGACGAGATGAAGAGCTTGTTTTGATGGAAAATGTCAAAGGGGGCGTGGCCTGCAGGTGAGTAACGGCTCACTGTATTTCCTGTTTCACCTGCTTGGCTCTGGGGCCAGTTGTCTGTTCAGAGTGAGAACGGTTGAGAAATGATTCAATGAAGCCTGGACGGCAATAAGGAGGATATAACACACACACACACACCTCCTAACTGAAAACAAACTTTCAGGAAATGAAATCAAAAAAATAGAAACAATGGAGACCTACAGAACAACGAAGAGCGAGGAGCTGAAACTACACGAAGAAGAAGAGCAGATGCAGTTAAACCTTCCTGGCTGCTGTCATGTTGCGACCCGCCACGAACAGACCCCCAATCAGTTTTCATCCCAACCCCTCAGCTAGCCTTTACAGAAACAAACTACAGTCAGAAAACATAGAAATATCTATCTATCTATATGTGGCCTCTAATTGCTAGTGAAATATAGTGGTCCCCTCAAGGACCCCTGTGGGTCCCCAGACCCCACCTGGAGACCCACTGATTTATGGGATGTGAAAAAACATTTCTCTAAAATATAGATATACTCTTGTATCTTTGCGGCATATTCTTTATTTTTGTTCAGTTATTATATAAAAATATGATTTGGGTCTAGGATCCTTTCTAGTGAATTATAGTGAAGTTTGACTATTCCTGATTTTGTTGGGGACTCCCTGGGACCCCACCTGGACCCCACCTGGAGAGCCAGGTCCCTATCAACTCACTGTCCAGCACCAAAGATGCAGTATAGGTCCCTTTAGTAGGGACTATATATATACTGTATATATATATACCTACTATAACAATATTATAGAGATTTACAGCATTTCACCAAACTGACGGGAAGGTTCTGGTACCTTTATCGTTGTTTCCGGTAAGTTGAGCACCGTGGCCAGTTCGCATCTCCGGGGTCTGGACACGTAGCTCTCCTTCCCGTACTCCTGCTCCAACCGGGACAGCTGCTCACGCGTGAACGCCGTCCGGTGCCGCCGGCTGTGGTCGAGCAAGGCGCTGCGCGGGCACGGCTCTTGCTCCTCTCCACTGGGACCGTGCACGGCGGCCGCGACCGGCGTCTGTCTGCCCTCCGCCACTGAAAACACGCGAGAGGACGAGAAACTTAACCCAGAATAGCAGATAATAAGGCCTAACACACGTTTTATTTCAGACGGCGAAAATAAGAGCGAGTCTCGGTGTTCATTCGGTACCGGCCAAATTAATATTAATATTAATATTAATATTACTGGAAAGGCAACAACGGGACACCGAATAGAATAAAACCATCTAGAGCTACGTGACCCAGCAATGGGCTGCTATTGATCACTGATTGATTCGTGTGTAAAGACTCTCCGGTGAGGCTCGTGAACAACAACTCACGCATCAGGCTGCTTCTCTTCTCCTCGGTGCTCAAACAGTCAAGATCCCGCAGAAAGGCCAAGATGTTGCTGCAGTTTGCCAGAAGGTTTCCTTGTGGACGCATGGACACACTCTCTCACACACACTCACACACACACTCACACACACTCTCACACTCCAGCCCAGTCCGTAGACAGCCACGGAGAAGATGAGATGGTTTTGTCCCCCCTGCTGACCTTCGCTCCCTCCCTGCCTCCCTCCCCCTGTCTGTCTCCCCAGGCTTTATATTCCCCGGGGCGGCTCTCCTCCTCTGCCCCTATCAGAGTCGCTCCAGACGGGCCGCGGTGAGCCCGTCTGCCCGGCGCGGCGCCGCGGCCCGGTGAGGTGTTAAAGGTGTTAGTCGGAGCCTTTGGTCTCCGTCTCGGCCTTTGTACTTTTGTTATGGAGAATTAGAGACGGGACGCAAACCCGCATTGTTCTGCGCCGTTTGATGTTTGTGCTGTTGGAAGTCAATCATTAGAGGCCTAATGTCTCCAAATTGCGCCAAGGTGGGGCGGCAAGGGGAGGGGGGCAAAACCTGGTCTATGTCGGAATTATTAATGAAGATATATTTTCTAATATATATATAGTAAATAGAAAGATAAGTAGAAGTCAAAGGGAATAGATTTACAGGATTTCATTCCAAAATGAGAAATCCTCCATTTGAAATAACTGAAATAACTAAATAACTAACCAGAAAGTTTATTAAGTTAGGAATCATTTTATATATATAATAGAATTATCTTGAATATGACTGATAAACAGCAGGTCTCTATTTACTGACTTTGATGAGGGACTAAAATAAAGAGAACACGTGGCAGGGATGATTCATTCAGTATTTCTAATAAGTGTATAGCCTATAGTGTTGTAACCCGGTGGTTTGGAGCTTATTACGACTATAATCTGTGTTGATTGCTAATCCAGGAGCCTCTCATGGCCCAGATGATGATAAAGACGACGGGCAGGGGACGGGAGACACCCAGACGCCAGGTAGGGTGGAGCTCCGTCTGCAGGCGGCTGATGGAGGATATCATAAGAATCACTTCGGTCCATTTCAGCCACAATCTGCTTCAAAACGTTTCTAGCGGTGATTCCGTTTTATATTCTGCTGTATTCTCAGGATGCAGGGATTATAATTCACACGGACCGGAGTGAAACCTCCACAAAGCTTTTATATCAACTTGCTCCGTGTCGTTCACCCGCTCGTCAGTCTGAGTTATAATAAACTAATCATTTGTTAAAGTCTGAATTGATGGGCTGAGAAGTTTTTATAACTCTTTTTAATGGTAAATAAAAGAATCAAAGATTAATAGATTCTCCTACATCTGTTGCCTCTGTCGGCTCAGCTTTGGTGTCAACCCGTAATAAATAATATACATATACATATAATATATATAATATATATATTATATAATTATTATTAATAATAATAATAATAATAATAATATATTCCACAGATTCCACAGTTTGGATAAAGTGACAAAATGACAGTTTTAAAAGACAGCAGGCAGGTGACCTTCCAGAAACTGGATCCAGTGGATCCTCTGGATGGTTTTGTCTTAGCAGAAGCTGAAGTGTTTTAGTTACCCTGACCTCTTCATGGTTTGATTTCTGAACTACCTTTGTCCCCCGGAGAAGATGACAGCCTGTCTGTCATGTTGTTTAGGCAGCGCTTCAGGGTCTTGCTCAAGGGCTCTATGGCAGGACGCCTCCATTGTTGTTGCTGTGACTTCCTTCTCTGTGGCTGCTAGCCTCACCTTGATAGCCACAACCAGCTCACCACTGGCCACGCCCACATGAAATGGTACACGCCCCCAAAACAACCCAACATCATTGAAAAGCCAATGAACTATTTATTATTTTAAAGTGAAGAAACAGCAGATTTTAGCTTTCTACGTCCCCCGCCACGTCGCCCGCCACGTCCCCCGCCACGTCGCCCGCCACGTCGCCCGCCACGTCCCCCGCCACGTCCCCCGCCACGTCGCCCGCCACGTCCCCCGCCACGTCGCCCGCCACGTCGCCCGCCACGTCCCCCGCCACGTCCCCCGCCACGTCGCCCGCCACGTCCCCCGCCACGTCGCCCGCCACGTCCCCCGCCACGTCGCCCGCCACGTCCCCCGCCACGTCCCCCGCCACGTCGCCCGCCACGTCCCCCGCCACGTCGCCCGCCACGTCCCCCGCCACGTCCCCCGCCACGTCGCCCGCCACGTCCCCCGCCACGTCGCCCGCCACGTCCCCCGCCACGTCCCCCGCCACGTCGCCCGCCACGTCCCCCGCCACGTCGCCCGCCACGTCCCCCGCCACGTCGCCCGCCACGTCGCCCGCCACGTCCCCCGCCACGTCGCCCGCCACGTCCCCCGCCACGTCGCCCGCCACGTCCCCCGCCACGTCGCCCCGCCACGTCGCCCGCCACGTCCCCCGCCACGTCCCCCGCCACGTCGCCCGCCACGTCCCCCGCCACGTCGCCCGCCACGTCCCCCGCCACGTCGCCCGCCACGTCCCCCCGCCACGTCCCCCGCCACGTCGCCCGCCACGTCGCCCGCCACGTCCCCCGCCACGTCGCCCGCCACGTCGCCCGCCACGTCCCCCGCCACGTCCCCCGCCACGTCGCCCGCCACGTCGCCCGCCACGTCCCCCGCCACGTCGCCCGCCACGTCGCCCGCCACGTTGAACACGCACCGGAAACGCGTCAGGACATTCCTCTGTATGATGCTGGGGATCAGCGTGCTGTCATATTGCCAGCTGGCTCTGAGTGACAGCAGGGCGGGGTCCGGCGTCTTGCTCCAGGGCACTTCGGCAGAACACATGGCTAGGACCACTCCTGTCTTCACGCTGCTGCCGTGGTTTCTGTCCATCTGACGGGTTAAAGGTTGTTTTTCTGGCTCTCTGCGGTAAACAGCGGGACAATGTGAAAACCACTTTCATGTGTTTTTAATGTTGGCGGTTGCAGAAACGGTCTGACCTCAGCGTGGGGTCAAAGGAGTAACGGATTCAGAGTGATGAAACGTCCTGTTTTGCACGCGCGATCAAACACGACACTCTTTACAAAGGCTGTTGTTTTCAACACATCCACATTAGAGGGTCGTCACACACGCCTCGCCTTGGCTGTTCATGCAACATGTGTTAAACATATTTAAATAGCGACACGTGTTGCTGTCAGCGTGTTGAAAACGTGTGGAAGACGTGTGTTGTCCTTCCTAAGAACTGGCTTCATCATATTCTACAGTCTGCTTCATCATACCTGGAGACCGGCGAGAGTTCCTCTATTGCAGGGCGTTCTTGGATCTCGTTAATAAACCTTTTCTCATCCGTGTTCTAACTTCCTGTGGACTCACACAGAAAACCCTGATGATGCATGAAATAGGTCAAAGGTCACTGCACCTCTGTTGAGGCTCCAACACCGAACCAGGTTTGTGTCGCGGTGGTTTGACGGAACATTGAAAAGAATTGGAAATTTGACAATGTGCACATCTGATGCTTCTGATGCAATTCTGCTTTTATTGTGATTCCGGGTGCCAGAGGGATGCAGCTAGGGCTGGGCACTTGGCCACGCCCACACCTAGCTTATCACAGCAGAATAACCGATCTTCTACTGGGCGGCTCGGTGGGAGGCAGGATAGTGTTACTCGCTGACTTTCATCAGATTTTCCCAGCAGGTCCAGGGTTTCGAACCGGCAACCTGCCATTCACAAGCCTGTTTCTCTATAAGCTACGGTGGCAAATACTGTGCTGCACATGTCTCTCAGACGAGCAGATCGCTCCCAATGTGGACTGCAGAGCGACGTGGTCCCTATTGGAAACACATTTCATTGAGCAGAAGAAATGACTTCCAACACCTATTGAGAACATATTTCTTCTCTCAGAAGAATAAAAAGCGTCCATTGTGACTGTGCAGAGCGATGAGGTTTCCTTACTGGCTTTGACCTTCGCAGATGTAACGTTTTCCAGCGGCTGTCGCGTTCTGCCAAGCCCGGAGTCCCAAAGGGTTGGTAGTTTTGATCAAATGATCAAAGCACCCAGTTGTATCTGTAGGACATCTGGCTCTCGACCGTCCACAATAGAAATCCATCTCTATTTCAGCATCCAGACTTCTACTTCCTGTCAGAGCTCATCCGTCTGTGGTGTTGTATAGTGATCAAGTGTTTTAGTTGAACCTCTTTCCCTCCACCTGCCTCGTCTACTACTTCAGATAGTGGAATCCCTTTTGTGCAGCATATGTTGTGGCTGCAATGCATTGTGGTTCCTCTCGGCGACTGCATTGCATTCTGGTCGTATTCTGGTTAAACTGTTTACAGAAACCTTTGCTAATCTGAGGTTACTTCGACAGAGGGAACAAATGATGATATAGGAGGTTCTGCTCACCGACATGTTTTTTGCTGACGTCAAAATGTACCCATAATGCTTTGCGAGTGCAAGCAGTCAGATGTTTCCATGCCACAGTAGCCAGTTCAACATGGGAGTAACCGAGTTATTCGACCCCAGTTGAACCCAGACCGGGCTACTGGAGCGACTCGGTCGAGAAGGGAATTCTTTGGAAACGCAGCTGCTGACAGAAAGGCTTCGTCCTAACGTCCATGCCCGTACTGGAGGCTTTTATTGTGGTGGTAACATGTCAGACATCTGGGTATCTGGGCTGGGGGGGTCGCAGCAGCATGACAGTATCACAAAAAACAAAAATATAAAATACAAGGACAAAATACAATAAAATACACGCTTGTATACATATTTAGAAACATATATTTTTAGACCTTTTATAAGACCGAAGAGTATAAACAAAAATCTAATTTCTCTTCATCTCTCCAGGCCCTGATCCCTCTGGAGGAACATAACCAGCACTGTGACCTCTGACCCTTGACCTCCTGACAATGGAATTGAAACCTGCACTCATTCGAGGTTTCTGTCCGCTAAGTGACTACATTGTAAGTGTAAAAGTGTCTGGTCATGGAAAACAACAACTGTGTGTGTTGAGTGAAACGCTTGAAGCCTTAAAACCTTAAAGCCTTTTATCATCTCTTAAATCCTCACAGTCATACAAGCTTTACATGTACATTTAAATAGTTTCATTCCAAAATGGGGCATCCACCATTTGATAAGTCCAACCTATTGAACACCAAGTTAAAACGGTGAAATCTCATTAAGGAAATCCTGACTGATGAAATCCAGCAATTATTTTTCTAAATGGATTTGTACCATTTTGGAATTCAGTTTTTATTCCACGTTTTTATTCCACGTCGGGCAAATTAAAGGATGCAATGAACAGACAGGTTAACAGTTGACCATTTACATGTTAGTGTAATAGAGTGCAGACCAGTGAGCCGGGACCAGAGAGCGCCACCTGGAGGGGGGAGGTCACATTCAGTAAGAGGATTAATTAAAGACTTGAGTTGCAGTCGATGTTCATCCATCGCTGCCTGGCGTTCAGAGCGAGGTGTCGTAGGTCAGCTGACTGTTATCCAGTTCAATCCGACACCTGATTCTTGACTTGGTCCAATCAGCTGCTTGCTTTTCTCCGCATCATTTTGTGACACATGAACAACTGAAACTAAAAACCTCGTGGGATGCAGCTCAGCAGCTAGCGGGTTCAGCCGATCACACCAGACATTTGCTGATTGAGCTTCTTGCCTCAGGTTCCCTCGGTGAGTTTCATGACGTCACAACAAAGAGTGACCTTTGACCCGGCTGTTCTGTACTATGTCAGTCAGCCTGCGGCGTTGAGGCAGCCAGGAGGCGGGGCTCTGAGGTACGAGGCTCCCTCCTATGGGCCGCTGAGGGAACAGGCTGTGAGGACGCTCGGGGCGTCCCGGGTTCGAGTCCAGGTCTTGACCAACGCGTTATAACGTCAAAACCCCCCCCACCCTGTTTCCTGTCACCCTCTCTAATGTGCCGTCTGATGAAGCAGAGGTCATATTTGACACCACGAGGCGAATATGAACGTAGTAAACGACTTGATAGATTTCTGCTCTGTGACAATAAAACACTTTACATTTTACATTGTAGTCATTTATCTGCCCCTCTAATCCAGAGAGATTAGAGCACCAGCAACCAATAGTGAGGAGGTCAAAGGTCAGAGGTCACAGCACCCTGATGCTACCACTGTGACCCTGGAATGATGTTAAAGAGAAGTGGCAGGCGGAGAAATGAACGAAGAGGTGGACGTTATCAGAGGTGAGTTTTGTCACAGAAGTTCGGTCCTCAAATGGCGCTGAGGCCTCCGTGAGTTTTCCTCACATGGATGTTTCGAGTCGGTCCAGGGATTCGAATCGGCGACCTTTCGATCACAAACCGTTTCTTACTGCATTCGGGAAATAAGCATAAAGGTTATTTCTAGGCCGGACGACTGAAATAGAATAGAATAGAATAGAATAGAATAGAATAGAATAGAAAACCTTCCGTCCATCCATTATCCATCTCTGAAAATTGTCTTTGGCTTCACGGTTGCATTAAAAACAACACTCATCATCACAGACACAAACAGACGACAGGACTACCTAACCCACCACAACACAGCAGCTTCAAGTACAGTCATTATTATTATTATTATTATTATTATTATTATTAATAATAAAGTGTCAAACAGGATTAAAAGGTTAAGAATTCATTCACCAGGGAATGAATCAAGGAATGAATCAAGGAATGAATCAAGGAATGAATCAAGGAATGAATGAGGGAATGTGTTTTGTGTCACATGCAGTTGAGACATCAAGGCCTCTTTACCTCTTTATCTTAATCTTAATCTTAATCTTAATCTTAATCAAGGCCTCTTTACCTTCCTAATAGGACTGAAGCAACAGATATTGGTTTCTTAATAATTATCTCAAAATTATTATTTTATTGTCCTCTTGGATCAAATCGCTTCAAGCTGCCATATAAATATATAAATGTTGGGACAAAACTCATTCAGTGACTTCTTAAAAATGTAGTTATGACAAGTTATGAAATAAAACTGTTGGCAGTAAATACATTTAGATTTAGATAGGCCACGAAACTGACCTATAATAATACAAAATAATAATAATAACGAAAATAATAACGAGAAAGACAATATTAAATTATTATTAATAATAATAATGAGAATTCTACCACGTATTATTATTAATATTATTATTATAGCCTAATAATAATAATAATAATATAATAGTAACAGTAATGGTAATAAGAAGAAGAATATTGATATTTCCAATACACTATTGTGATTTGATTTGATTGTTAACTCTGGGATCATTACAGAATGGATTCCATGGGAGCGGAGAGTGAATCCATTTGAACTTGATTTCATTATGAAGAGATTTTTGATTTTTGAAAGAAGAACGTGTGGCTGAAGGAGAACCGGCCCGTTCCGTTATTGGGTTGATTTCTGTCGGTGCGTTGACATTTAGAACAGAAACTAGAAGCACAAACCGGATCTGTTTGCGTTTTAGAATTGAAAGTAAATCTTTTGAACCACCAGTCCAACCCGTTCACCGTTTCCTCACCGTGGAATCCAACAAACCGAGAGTTTTCAAACGAAACGCACTAAATAGAAAGCAGCGCGTGGTTCCTGCTGCAGGTGAACCGGGATGTTCACGTCAGATCAGGCGGAGGGTTTTCACACAAGATCATCATTTAATATCTAAATCCCCCGGTGGATCTCCAGGGTGAGATCTCGTTTTAGAACCAATCTCCTCCGTTAACTTCTAGGGAGGATTAAAGGAATCGATTGTATTGAAAGACACCGGTGGGCCGCGTGCGTCACTCCGTCTGTTTTGGATTAGTTATTTAATAATAATAATAATAATAATAATAATAATAATATTTGATGTTCTTCTGTTGGATGCTGGATGAGCTTTCTCTCAGACACAGTGACGTCATCTACCTGGAAAACTAACCGCTGGTCGACATAATAATAATAACAGTGTAACAATAATAATAATAATAACAATAATAACAGTATAACAACAATGATAATAATAATAATAAAATAATAAACCAATTACCTCTTTATCCTGTCTGGTTTGGCGACTGACGTCACAATTATGTGATTTCGGTTAATCAATCAATAATATCACTGATCGTTTTAAATTAGTTTTATTGTTTTCATGTTTCATAAATTGACAGAGATCCGGAGGTAAAACAACATATGACGTTTTATTATGTTCGATATTTTATTGTCAAATTTGTAAATGAAAAAATATTTCTTCTGACTGAGCAAAACCCCCTCTGTCTCTCTCTGACGAGGCGCGCGAGCGTAAACACAGAGCGTGGACACACACACACACACACACACCACACACACACACACACACACACACAGAGAGCCCCTGTCCTGTTGTTAAATACCATCAAGGTCAAGTTCAAGGACACTGTGAATGGGTTCTGAGAACACACACACACACACACACACACACACACACACACACACACACACACACACACACACACGCATTAACACTCCATGTTCTGTTTTCCGTTTCACAACCTAAAAAAATACATTTAAAAAACCTGGTGAATATTGGTCTATATTATATAGTATATGATATATTACATATAATATTATATACTGGATTATATATCATATTATATAGTATATATGATATATAATACAGTATATAATATATATAATATATACTATATTATATATATTATATATCCTATATATATTATATGATATATTACATACGTCTGAATGGCCTTTTAGAACAGGATGATCCATCAGTGATTCAAATGATCTTCTGATGATCCATTGATCATATTTTAGCTCCAGTCGATGGAAGCTGCTGTGGGCTGGTTAACCTTAACTAGTGGTCTAACTAGTCCTGTCTATACCTGAATGAACCTGGAACTGAACATTCATCAGGTTTCTCCTCCTGTGCCTCGTGAACCGACAGACTGGATCCAGTTGATCTGCTGGATCATCTGTAGTCTGTATGAAGTCATCTGTATTTTCACATGTGACTTTTATGTAATGGATGTTTGATCAGATCAGATCTCAGATCAGTTCAGATCCCCTCCAGATGATCAGGATGTCTAATCTATCTAACTTCATTCATTAAACAAGGAGATGCAGTTCTATTCTATTCTATTCTATTCTATTCTATCCTTCTACCCATCATGCCTGCTGCTTCTTCTTCTGCTGCTTCAGTTTTTAAATGATCAGTTTGTTTTTGCATCATTTTCTCCAGCAGCTGGTTTATTGATTATTATTTCACAGTAACTGCAGCCTCAGTTCTAAATATGAATCTGATCATTTCTATCAATCTTCTACTTGTTTTGTTTACATTAAAGTCATTTCCACTTTTTAGACATTTTATCGCTTTTTTCTTTTGCATGAGCCAGAGAGCAGTGACTAACTGAGAAAAGATAATAATATGACATATTGGTGCAGAAGTGGTACAGTTGGTTGTTTAATATAGTTATTATTGTTGTTGACGGGAGTCTAAACACTTAACCTTTGACCTTTAAACCCATCAGTAGTTAGTGGTTAGTAGTTAGTTACTAGTTGCAGGGTACATTCAGTGGGGGGGTTGAGGAAGGATGGAGTTCTGTAAAAGTACATTTTTATTTTGGGGGAAATCATGAAGATCGTCCTTCGATCTAAAAGAGGATCCAGTCTGGAAACCTCAGCCTGGACTTTAGAACACAAGGACCACTGAGACAGCTTCCATCTCAGGTTGTAACTTCAGGTGAAGGATCACAGGATCTCAGTTCAGTTGAATCAACTCTTTAGTTGAAAGGTTCACGTGCAGATAAGAGGTTGTGTGACAATGTTTTACACTTTTGAATTTGGAAGAAAATCCTGATGAAAGTGAGTTGAACTCAGAATCCAAACTGCTCTCAGATCAGCTTCGCGACTCACTGTGCTCATTCGTCACGTGAAGAATGTGCCGGGTTACAATGGAAACACCTTTTATTTATGTTTCCACTTCGAGGAAAAGAGGAAGAAGAGAGAAAAAGAGAGAGAGAGAGAGAGAGAGAGAGAGAGAGAGTGTGCGGCGCGTGGCATTCCCGGAGACACCGACGGTGTCTTCATTCACGTCCGCGGTTGGGTTCAGCTTTATTTCATTATTTCATTCAAAATTCAAAAATATTTTTTCCAATATTACAATTTTCAAAAATTGGAAGCATCGAGTCCTGAGAGACAACAAACACAATATAATCTTCTAGAATCTATCATGTATCGTCTATGTCCGCATTGCTCCATGGGATATGTAGTTTTCTGGCTGGTGACACCAAATAGCTACACACACTTGTTATCTTCATTTTTTGGGAGAATATAGCAGTTGGATTATACTTCATACACCAGATCAACCCACACCGGTAAACTAAACTGTGGAGTCTGACAATGTTTCATGATCTAAACCATCAACGGGAACCGTCAGGTTTTGGTGTCAGCCAATCAGAATCAAAGAGCAAGGGCTTCTTTCTAGACCGACGATCAACAATCATACAGGAGAAATCCATCAGAGGAGAGAGAGAGACCAATTTCTCCACCGACAGGAGATAGACCAGAATGCAATGCAGTAACCGAGATAGACCAGAATGCAGTGCAGTAGCAAGATAGACCAGAATGCAGTGCAGTAGCAAGCTAGGCCGGAATGCAATGCAGTAGGCAGGATACACCAGAATGCAATGCAGTAACCAGGATAGACCAGAATGCAATGCAGACACAACACATGCTGCACTAAAGGCATTCTGGGAAATGTAGGAAATCACTGACTGAAGTAGGAGACGAGGCAGGTCACTGTATTGAACATGACTGATGAGGTTTAAAGATCGGTCGGTCTCACCACCGGGCCACATCCTCCTAAAGCTTCCTCTGTACTTTTTGAACAGTTTGACTGACAGCTCAAAGGCCTCACCGAGGTGAGAGAAGGTTGCCGGTTCGAATCCCCAGAGCGGCTCTCGCTCTCTCCCTGATGCAACTGACCTGCCTTTGAGCAAGGGGGACCAGTAGAGTTGTACTGGTCAGCTCCCAGTTTGAATGTATTTAAGTCAATGTGAAAAACAGCATGTGTTCATTTTCATTTCCGACTGTACTTGGACATTAATGTTTAGAAATATTTTTTTTGTAGCTACAACACTTTATATTCTTTATATTCTTTGTATTCTTTTATTTTTAATGTCACATTTTTTCCATGAAGCGGGTTGAAACGCTTTATGTCCACTTTGGACAATAAAATAACCTGAAACACTAAAACACTCCAACTAACGATGATGATGAAACATCGACATCTGACCGGTCCGTCACCAAGACCTTTTTCCTCCCTGTTGTTCAAAACGTTTTGTCATGGCATCGCGGCTGAACATGAACCACTTCGTTTAGATGGAGTGAGTTTCTCTGATCTCCTGCTCATGAAAATGTCATGAAATGGTTTCATTTCTACATTTCGCAACTCCATTTTCTCACTCTTTACCCCCCCCCCCCCCTTTTCCCGTTTATTCCGTTTTTCCCTAAACTGTTATTTCTATATTTTTGAGCGACCTTTTTTTTTCATCATAAATGAGCCACTGACAAGTGAAGTTTTCAAAAGAGAAAAAAATCTGCAAAATGGATTTAAAATGCAAGTTGAAGTCCACAATACACAACATATATATATATATATATATATATGTTTTTATATACATGTATATATGCATTCATATTTTTACACAATTTTATACAAAATCTTACCACCCAGAAAACATCACGCGCTGCAATCGAATAAAAATCTAAATTCTTTAAATAATTCCCTTTGATGTTTTCACCGCTGAAACCTCTGAAACCTCTGACGTGGCAAGTTGATCGAGAATATAAACTATAGAAATGACGGATCGGCCACAGCTGAATCTGAGAAAACAAACCTTTTCTTTAGACTTTGGAAACACCAAAACTCTAAAGGTGAATTTCATTTCAATAAATGAAAGCAGATGTTGTAGAATAATCTGGAATATTTCTTGTGTTTCTTTGATATTTTTGGAGGGAAAATGATGGATTCAGACGTTAAAAATGTATTGACCAAATGGTTTTTACCCCCAAACTCATCCGGCAGCCTCTGGTTTCCCTGAGCGCGCCTTGGTAAACTTAAGTATTAAGGTGGTATTGTTAAGGTGGATTCTGGTTAATGATTTACTAACCGGGCAGCAGTCGGTCCTGGTTCTACTGGTTCTACTGGTTCTACTGGTTATATACTCGACTGTGCTTGTCCCCGTCACTGAGACAGCGCGGCGTCTTCCGTGTCATCTGCACGGTGCTTGTATGTTCAGGGAGGGATCACGCGCACACAGAAGCTGTCCTTGAACTTGAGCTAGTTTACTGAAGGAGGTCTGGTCTCTTGGTGTCTCTCTCTCCGTCTGTCTCTCTCTCTGTCTGTCTGTCTGTTTGTCGGTCTCTCTCTCTTTCTCTCGCTCTCTCCGTCTGCCCCCCCCCCCGTGTTAAACTTGGCCTTGACCTTCAGGGCCTGTCTGACCTCCGACAGACCACACTGTGGAAAGACGACTGTCTGTCTGGGTGGTTTGCGTGTGCATGTGAGTGCATACATGTGTGTGTGTGTGTGTGTGTGCGTGTGTGTGTGTGTGTGTGTGTGTGTGTGCGCTGCTGGACAGACAGTGAGAAATAAATAAATCCTCCAAATCCAGTTAATATTCAGGTATAATGTCATTGGTTGAGCATATTATTGGATGTAGGCATGTCACCGATACGTTCTCCATTCAACCAGACACGCGCACTTACCCACATTACTGGTTTCAGAAATAGAATAGATCAATCCATCAAACTGGATTTTCAGGCGTTCATATTTTCAGTTTCTTATTATTTCAGGTGACGTTTCCATGTTTGGAAATGCGTCATGTTTGCGTCACAAAGAAAATCTGCCCTTAAAATAAAAAATATGTTGGAATTTATTCTAAAATCCTCCAAAACAAGATCAAGATCAACCGGGACAAAAAAGTGATCGTGTTCCAGGTATCGATCCCCGTTCCCCGTCAACATCGTGCATAACAACTTTACCGGCACCGTTACAACCCGAAGAGGCTCGTAGTCCGAAACGTTTCTTATCTGCTGCTTTTTCGCAATAAATGCATTAAGATTATTTTGTCATTGCTCCGCGCTGCTGGGCTAGAGGAGATAAAACATCCGGTTAGTCGAGGCTCCTCCACAACAAGCCGGTCGGCCTGTGGATCTTAATCTGGTCTGCAGATTGCAGCGGTTTTAGAAAACCAACCTGTTAATCCAAGATGAGTCAAGATGATCAAGGTGATCGATCCCTATGACGTCCCACCTCCATCTCGTATCAGAGGCTCTCGATCTTCTTCCTGATCAGGTTCACTCGCAGGGAGCCTCATGATTTGACTTGGGGGGAACCTGTGGTTATAACAGTGGATCTTATGATTCTGGACTTGGGTTCAGGTCTAGTAAATTAAATGATAAAGAAATTACATTACTCCTCATTTTGGCGCGGACCCCCTGGGAACTCCTCGAGGACCCTGGGAGGTTCGGGACCCCCTTATAGAACCACTATATAGTTACTGCTAGTAGCCTACTATTGTTCCATTTGTGAAAAAGGTGGATTAAACCTCAAATTCCTGCTACACGTCACGCGCTCTCAATGCGCTAAAAGGGATTCTGATTTCTGAAATGCAGATTTTCAGGCGGCCAAACGCGCGCTGCCATTTACGCAAATGCATTTAAATGATTACAAAATAAACGTAGGGGGGCGTAAAACACAAAATCACACGATTTGGTGCAAATTGTTGATGCAAAAAAACCACAGCCAACCCATGAACATGTATTTTTACGCAGGGTTGTAATATAACGGAGCGACAAGGTGCTGGTGATGAAAAACCCAGCAGAAGAATTCCTTCAAAAGAGTGCAAGGCGCATTTTAGACCTTCTCTCACATAAATCCATAATCATAAGCACGCAGTGAAATGACTGCGCAAATAACGTGGCTCAGAAGTGCCGTGAAACCTTTCAGAGCCGCTTTGAACCGAGGCCATATTTCTCCATTCTTAAGACCTCCAAATCCCTTCCATAAATCCTCTTTACGCTTCCTTCAGTAACGTTTTCATCCGAGATACTCTAAAAGCTCACATAAATTAGTCTTCAAAACGTCCAGGCGGGTACTCTTATTTTATAAATCAACTTTTTGTTTTAATGTGGGAATATTGGCAGGTATGGAAACTCGTGTTATGATTTTTGTAATACTTTTACGACAACGATAAACTTTCTTCATGCATTTGGCAGCGCAGATTATAAGTCTTTAACGTGTCCATAACGTTGTGTAATATTCCGTGTTTTTAGGTCGGGGTGTTTCTAATTAAAGATCCAGTGTGTAACTTCATCTCTGGTAAAAATCAACATGCATTTCTCATCGCGCGGGCAACTGGCCCGTGACGCGTCTGTTCGCCATTATTATCACAATTACACATAAGATATTAAGATATTGAATTCTACTTCATAGCTTCTTCTTTGCATCACGCAGTGATTCTGCAGCGGCTGAAGCTGCTCCTCGGACGGGCCTGCTGCTGTCCATTTACTGTGGCTGCATTCACACTGACAGCTCACTGCAGACTTATTGACTTGGTATTGATAATATTGAACAGCCCGATTATCTTAAATCCATTATAGTGCTGACCCTGCCTTTTGGAGAGGCGCGCGAACTCTGTGCGTCTTTACGCACAACAGAAACAGATCCGTTCACTGTGATCTTTGTTGTTTCCATAATTCACCATGTTAATAATAATCTTCATGGTGACTTGGAAGGGATCAGAGAACAACGGAGGACTTTGGTTTTATGTCATATTGCTGCACGAGAGGAGGGCAGACAGGCTGCACGAGGAGAAAACGGGACATCCAGGAAACTGAACCGAATCTGCTGATGCTCCTCTCGTGCCACAGCTCGAGGCTCATAAAAATCTTTTCTTTGACTGACAATCCCCGACAAGTCCGATCTTTTTTCCTTCCGTCCCGTCACGTGACCCTCCCAGCTCGTCCAATGGAGACGCGCCCTCCCTCCTGTCCGTGTCCCAGGGGCTCGTTGCGTCAAGGCTGCGGCTGGGATGTAACGGGAGGTCCGGACAGTTACCGGAGTCTTTGCCTCAGAGTCTTTGCTCAGAGCGAGCGCCGTTATCAAATGGTGCATCAAGGTGGCGTGTTGCACATGACGGTACATTTCAGGTACCTGGTCGGTGCTTTTATAATCCAGAGCGACAGAGCATCAGCGGACAGAGCGGAATAAACCTTCATCCAATGCAGCAGCCTGGTACTGAAACAAGTCCAGCATATTGATAGATATTGATAGATATTGATAGATATTGATAGGAAACGGCAACCCAAGGAGGAAACACCGGGAACAGGACCGCCTATGACCGCCTCCCTGGTCCTCAACCCTCGCTGGCCAGCGGACACGGTGATGTTTGTGTATGACAACAATCTGGACGACCTGAACAAGAGCATGGACGGGCTGGTGGGGAGCGGGAACTTCGCCGCGGCCACTGCGGCCAGTCAGTGCCGCAACATCATGGCGCACTCGGCGGCCGCCGCGGCTCTGGGTGGCCATCCGTCCGGCCTGGTGCACTCCTCGGCCGGGTACTCCACAGTGGACGTGTCCGCTTCTGGCTCCAGCGAAACAGGCGTGTCTTCGGGGAAGCAATGCGCGGCCGGGCAGTGTCCAGCAGCCGCCGTTCCACATCAGAGCTCCTCGACCGCTTTGCCGTACAGCTACTTCGGTAACGGCTACTACCCGTGCAGAATGGGGCGGGGTTCCCTCAAGTCGTGCACCCAGGCGGCCGGAGCCGCTCTCAGCTATTCGGCAGCCGCAGAGAAGTACATGGACACGCCGGTGAGTTCCGACGAGTACCCGAACCACCGGGCCAAAGAGTTCGCCTTTTACCACGGCTACCCGAGCCCCTACCAGTCCATGGCCAGCTACCTGGACGTCTCGGTGGTCCAAACGCTGGGCACTGGGGAGCCTCGCCATGACACCCTGCTTCCCATGGACAGCTACCAGCCCTGGGCTCTGACGAACGGCTGGGGGGGGCAGATGTACTGCTCCAAGGACCAGGGACAGGCCGGACACCTCTGGAAGTCCGCTCTGGCGGGTAAGACCCGTTCTGGTTCCGTTAAAGATGGATTAGTCATGTAATGTCATAACGGAGTGATGTGGAGTCAGATGTGTTACATGCGTTATTAGTCCTTAGAATGATGTGATGAGATTATTATCTGAACCAGGACCAGCTCTGGGGCTGGTTTTAATCACAACCACCTCATCCGCCTGCTGCAAACTGAGAAACGATGCTAATTCGGTGTAGATGCGGATTCGATTATCAGACTGTATAGAAATAGATCACACTTGATCCAAACCTGCAGATTAACGCTGTGTTACTATAGGAGGAAGTTGTTTCTGCCTCGTTAAGGATCCAAGCGGCCCAGTTATCAACCAGAGCTCATATGAGACACATTATTTCACCCATTGTAAAATCTGATAATCTGTCAAATTATCATCGCGATATAATCCGGGGGCAGGACACCTCTCACCGGGGTTGTGTTATATATTTTTACTGCTGCTGGTGCTGGGTGGTATCTCGGTTCTGATGCGTTCAGACCGGCCGCATGGTCGCTGGCTGCAGGCAACATCCACCATGTTGTCCTGCTGGTGGATGTCGGGTCCATATAAGCTAAAACCCTCCTGCAACACATGCAACTTCATGTTAGCCTATAGGGACCGAGCTGTGAGGAACGGACCTCAGACATGCTGTCTATCTTTTCTTCTCTGTCCGGTAACAGATGTGGTGGCGCACCAGCACGACGGCTCGTCTTTCCGCCGGGGCAGGAAGAAACGGATACCGTACACCAAGCTCCAGCTCAAAGAACTGGAGAAAGAGTACGCCGCCAACAAATTCATCACCAAGGACAAGAGGAGGAAGATCTCGGCCGTCACCAACCTGTCGGAGAGGCAGATCACCATCTGGTTTCAGAACCGGAGGGTGAAGGAGAAGAAGTTCGTGGCCAAAGTGAAGAGCAGCGCGCCGTAGCCTGCCTGGCTCTCCGGTCGGACCGCCGCAGTTTGGACTTTGGGGTTTATTTGCGTGTTCCAAAAAATGATCGAAAAAAGAGTAAAAAGAAACTCGCCGTGGTACTGTTGTTTTGACGGGTTGTGCGTAATGCCAGCCCGCATGCGCATCACCAAATGGAAGAAGAAGAAAGAGAAAAAGAATAGGACAGAAAGGACAAATGTCCTCCAGAACAGAACCGAACCCCTCTGGGAGTCTCTCCGGAGGCGCCGTGTACATACAGCCTCCCTGCCTGCTTCCATGTAACTGTCTGCCGTCTGTGATTTACTGCGTGTGGATGTTTGTCAGTGTTGTCCGCGTCCGTTAGCATAGCCGAAAAAACACTATTATGCAATCATATGTGTCTCTACTGTTTATAACGCTTGTAAGACAGTAATCAAAGTATAGCGCAATGCTTAATAAATTCTTTTAATCCCATGTAGCTCTCCTTGCAATATAAATGCTCTGAATTCATAATCTCATCTTTAAACTAGATTCGGACTCGTGTCTGTTTCTACTCGTCATAAAATACGTAGTTGTGTTTCTATCTGAAAACAAACAAATCCGTATTTCGCTCAAATGAAAACCCGGATCTGATGAAGGCAGACGGACCGAGCCTGATGTTCAAGAGAGTTTATGAGACTGTAAATTAATATCTGGATCTCCTCGATAATGATATCCATCCCGTAATATTATTTCCATCCCGGTAGGTCTCTTTCCCACCCGGTGGTTTTAAACGGTTCACCGGTAACGGCCTCTGTAGCCGGGTGTAAAAAACAACAGGATTTGAAGTTTAAATTGAACTGTGTGCGATATTATGACGGAACAAGGACGATCATAACATCTCACGATATTATGACGGTTTGAATATCCTGACATGACGTCATAAATGCTATTTATTTGACGTAGTAATTAAACGTGTTTTCAGTTCAGTCCCAGTCGTTTCTGCAGCAGAGGACCAAACTGAGGCCTCCAGCTCTGAGGAGACTCTACTCTGCGTTCTAGTTCCACTCAAGTAGAATAGAATAAAGTAGAATCACTTCAGTCCAGTTAAACAATAACCCCTCCAAACAAAACATTTTCACTACAGAGAGAAGAGAATGGTTATACGATAGAATAATAGAATAGAATAGAATAATTAGCGATTCCATGGAAACTTTATGCGCGTTTTAGTATTACTGCATTGAATAGAATAGAATAAAGCTTATGAAATGTGCTCGTGGAGCGTGTGTACGCGTGCCAGTGCGTGTGTGCTTGCATACGTGTGTGTGAAAAGGGAAGACACACATCCTAAATCAGCCCTTGACCTTGACCTAAGGGGTCACGTCATCAGCCAGACCGCGCGGTAACGCACACGCGCACACACACTGCGGACTGCTCTCATCCATAAGCAGATTTTTACGCTTTATGGTGTCTTTGCCGCAGTTGTCCGGTCTTGAGGCCTGTCTGGATTAGTGAGGGTGGAGAAGGTGCGTTGTTACTGTGTATCATCATCACCATCATCATCATCATCATCACCTCGGTCTCCTGACGCCCAGTCTTTATCGCGCCCCTTTGTTTAAGCGCAGTTTGGCTGACGCCTCCTTCCGGGTTCTTATTTGATTTCAGCTTTTGTAGAAACGCAGCTTCTTTCATTTCATTTCAAATGTTCAAATCTTCCATTTGTCACTACCGTGTGTTTCTAAACCGCATTAGGGCGTTTTTCGGTTTTGAATATGAAAAATGAACGTTAAACATTTTGCATTTGACGTCAAAACACACTGGGGAAGCAACAAAGGCCCGTGCGTAACCGTGCGTAAAAGCAATATTGCTGTGCTCGATGTAAAATAGAATCCCACAACTCAATTTTCTTCACACTGAAACCCCAAAGAAAAAACTGAATATGAACACGCAGGGAATCAGTTTTGGTTTGTCCAGGCCTGCAGCCAACCGGAGACTCTTTAGGAGAGATCTCTCTCTCTCTCTCTCTCTCTCACACACACACACACACACACACACACACACATATATATGTATATATTATGTGTATATATCTATATATACATAGTTTGCCTTTTATTTCTCCCAGACACAAATGGGATGAGACTAAAAGCTTTTTCTCCTGTTTCTTTAATTCAACTCCAGAGAATCAACCACATATCAGCTCGTGTTGATCTCACTCTGATCACAACAACAGATCTCCAGATGATCTGAAATAAGAGTCATTTAACCTCCTGAAAATGAAATCATGAGATCAGAGAAAGATCTCAATATGTTGAAGCCGTGGAGGCAGCAGCCAGATCGTAGGAGCTACATGGTAGCATCGTTGATCCTCTGGATCCTCATTGGTCCTCTCAGGTGATCCAGATCTTCTCTATTTCTGAAGAGCAGAAGAAGAATGACCGTCCTACCTCCCGTTTTACGGTCCTCCAGGCAGACAATGGACTATGTTAACCCAGAAACAGAGGAGCGAAGCCGGGTCACGTCGCTGGAAGCTCCCGGGCAACGAGACGAGCGTGTTATTGTTTGTGAATCGCGCGGCCAGGGCGTTTCCGTACCTCTCCTCCGCCTGGACTCACTCAGGTCCGTTTTCTGCTGCTTTATGCGTCCCGATGATTTAAATTCGTGGATAACCACAAAATCAAAAGGCCTTTTGATAGGCGAGCAGGGGATAGGAGCCGAACTGAGCATGCGCCATATGGCAAACAATCTGTAACTGGCCTCCATGGCGAGTTATTGATATTTGCACAGACACAGACACACACACACACACACACACACACACACACACACGGAAAGAGAGAGAGATCAGATTTTTCAATTGGATAGATTATGAAATATTATCGATGGTTTTAATAATGTTGAATGTGAGCTGAACATGTTGAGGTCATTCAGCGCCAGATTACTCCGCATCGCCAGGTTACGGATCTCGGATCGGTGTGTCCGGTCTGACCGACGGTGTGTTCCGGACCGTTAAACATTAACATTGAACCTGACAGAAGCCTGGACGACAACAAACGGCCTGTTGACTCTCCGCTTTACTGCCGCCTGTCTCTCTCTCTCTCTCTCTCTCCCTCCCTCTCTCTCGCCGGGTCTCTCGCCGGGCCACCTTCAACCAGAGAGAGGAGGAAACCTTCCATCAGATCTTCTTGGCTTCACACAGCATCGAAAACACTGAAGACAAGACGAATTGGTAGACAGTAGCTCATGTCGTATCATAGAATAGAATAGAATAGAATAAAATAGAATAGAATAGAATGGGTAGTTGTTATTGTTAAATACATCCTTTAGGAACGCACACCTTCTGTGAGTAACATATACGGAGCCGCATTAAATGTCCGCGTACTATTTGACGCGCAGCAGATCCTCCGGTGTGAATACGTGTTGATTTCATTCATTAATCGTTATTCTGAGTCGACGCCGTTTCGCCGGTGTTGGGTAACGGGCTCTAAAATATCGACCACGTTTTACAAATCGATCGTTCAGAACGAAAAAGGATTAAGTGACATGAATCCTGAGAAAATAAAACGTTAGATGACTCAAAATGGAAACCAAAAGTATTTATTTTAATCTTGTTAAAGACTACAGATGCTCTTCTGACCATCAGACAGCAGACACGATAAATAATACTCTTTAGCACCAAACCCTGGAAATACATTTCTACTCATTTATCTGACTCTCATCCACTGAGGCCAGGAGCCCAGACACCAGTAGTGAGGAGGTCAGAGGTCAGAGGTTACAACACCCTGACTATAGATGGAACAGATATTCCTGTGACCCTGAGTGGTCAGAAGTGATGGGAAAGGAATACTAGACTAATGGAGAGAGGTGGTTTGTTTTTACTTCAAAATAAGAGCCCGCGTTCTGCAGTTCAAATTTATTTTAACACAGAAAATGTTCTATTGTCAAAGACTCAAAGTCTCTTATTTATTGTAAATATTCTGTATACATAAGTTTATCGCAATAAGCTGCCCAAACGTTTCAAGCAAAATCATATATTACATAGAATACTATAGAAGTATATCATATATTACATAGAATACTGTAGAAGTATATAATATATTATATAGAATACTATAGAATTATATAATATATTATATAGAATACTATAGAGTATATAATATATTATAGAATACTATAGAAGTATATAATATATTATATAGAATACTATAAAATTATACAATATATTATATAGAATACTATAGAATTATATAATATATTATATAGAATACTATAGAAGTATATAATATATTATAGAATACTATAGAAGTATATAATATATTATATAGAATAAGAAGTATATAAAATATTATATAGAATACTATAAAATTATATACTATATTATATAGAATACTATAGAAGTATATAATATATTATATAGAATAAGAAGTATACAATATATATTATATAGAATACTATAGAATTATATAATATATTATATAGAATACTATAGAAGTATATAATATATAGAATACTATAGAATTATATAATATATTATAGAATACTATAGAAGTATATAATATATTATATAGAATAAGAAGTATATAATATATTATATAGAATAAGAAGTATATAATATATTATATAGAATACTATAGAATAATATAATCTATTATATAGAATACTATAGAAGTATATAATCTATTATATAGAATACTATAGAAGTATATAATATATTATATAGAATACTAAAGAAGTATATAATATATTATATAGAATACTATAGAAATATGTCATGAAATATTTGAGCTACACGCTCCACTAGCACATTTCAGCAGCTTTATTGTATTCTATTGTAGCCTATTTAAGGCGCTAAACTATTCTATTCTATTCTATTCTATTCTATTCTATGATAGCTCACAGTAAAGCCCCCCGTCCCCAGAGTATACTTCAGACCAGGAATGCGGTTCAGGCTCGTTTCTCTGTCTCAAGTTCACGTCCACACCCCCCCCCCCCCCCCCCCCCCCCCCCCACGCCACACACACACACACACACACACACACACACACACACACACACACACAACACACACACACACACACACAACACACAACCCCCAGCGGCCCCGCCCAGCCCCCCCCCCCCACCCCTCTTCCTCCGTCTACATTGCGGACAGTCTTTTGTTTCCGTAGTTGGACTTTGTAGTTGAACTTGAGACAGACAGCTTGTAAACAGTAAGTAGTCTGGCCTCTGTCTGGTCTGGTCTGGTCTGGTCTGGTCTGGTCTGGTCTGGCCTAGTCTGGTCTGGTCTGGCCTGGCCTGGACTGGCATGGCATGGCATGGCATGGCATGGCATGGCCTGATCTGACCTGGTCTGATCTGTTACCTCCTCCCCTTAACAACCTGATATCAGGTTGATTCTGTGGATTGATTTTCATAAAGTTTTAAATTGGGTTAAAAAGGTGGTAAAAATTCTGCTAAATGAAACGACTGGTTAAACTGGTTAAACCGGTTAAACTGGTTTTACCCTCCACGTCCTTCCCCTGTTGGTTTTAAATCATTTTACCCCAAAAACCTCAGATGAAGTCATCCGTCAGTTTCCCAGTTTAAAACCAGTCTGGCCTTAATAGATTCACTGGATTTACTGGATTCGCTGTGATCGAGTAATTTGAGATTTTGCAAACGTGACTTGACTTTAAATTGAAATGTGCAGTGAAATAAAATCAGTCTGACCTGGGATCAGCGTTGAACCGGCCAGTGTGTGTCTTTTTACTGCACAGGAAGCAGAGGAAATGACTGTTAACACACTTTAGAGCCAGACAGGCCTCCAACGAAGCTCCTGTGTGTGTGTGTGTGTGTGTGTGTGTGTGTGTGTGTGAGACAGAGAGAGACAGAGAGAGACAGAGAGTAAGACATCATATACTTTATTATTTTCACTCCCGCCGACATTTAAATGTGACATCCTATGGGAACTAACCAGGTCCATTCTGATATGAGGCCACAGAAACAAGCCAGCTGAAGACGTTCTACCTCAATTATTTAACTCATTTCCTATTTATTTGTTTGTTTGTTTGTTTATTTTTTTGTTTATTTACTTACTTCCTTACTTACATTTTATTGCTAGAAACTCACTATTGAGTCCTGCAGACATGAATTATAGGACATTATAGGAATATGATAAGAATATTATAGGAATATTATGGTGTTTTTTCATCAGGATACATCCATGTTATGGATAAGTTTGGTATTATTATCCTCAGTTTGTGGCCATTCTAATACTGCAGGAAGAGACACACAGAGTGGATACTTTCATTCCTGCTTCCAGGTTTCTACCCAACATCCATGCAACATTTACAATGGAAATACAATGGAAATAAATGGGCTCTTTGGCATTCAATCATCAGACTGTCAATACTCTCATCATGAGGTAGTGGAGGCTAAACCCACCTGGAACTCAGTTTAGCACCTTTTCTTCATAGTGCACATCATAATAAAGGATCAAAGTGTAAGTGAAATCATGATAGGGTGGTGTAAGAAAACAGGTAGGTAAAATAGGAAAATAGGATGATGTTAAGGAATAAACACTTGAAATGTTCTGACGTTTTTTGTTCATATTGGTGGTCGTGTTCCTCATGTGGAGGTCAGAGTTTATCTGAATATGTCTTTGTATTCACTAGTTAGTATCAACTCAGAGTCAGAACTGAACTTAGACCAGACCAGACAGGTATAAAATCTGTTTGACGTTTTCTACACACTAGTCTGATCTTCCATCTAGAGAAGCTACACGTTTGGATTCAGATCAGGAACTCAGTGAAAACAGTAAAGTGCAGAATAAATTCAACAACTGGTCAGAAAGTAAGATTAAATGAATCATTAAATTAGACATTAAAAAGAAAAGAGTAAAATGGCGAGGATTAGGAATGAATGTATCAAAGCAAATAATAATAATAATAATAATAACAGCAGCACCATTATGTTGAGGTCCCTTGGTTTCTATCATTATTCTACTGTTATTTATCATTTATTCAATCTGGAAACTGACAGTATGTGGATTTATTTATTTATTATTACCAACATCATTAGGCTTCATGTACACCTCATCGGATGAAACAGCTTCTTGTGTTCTTGTGATTTTAATTTCTTTCTTGGAGAATAAGTTTAAAGGTGAACCAGTTCAGGAGTGTGGACTGGTGATTTTAAAAGACAGGCTACTCTCTTAAGCAACTATGATGAGCAATGTTGCCTGCAATAGGAAAGAGGAACCGGAAGCTGGTGGATGGGATGAAATGAAAAAAAGATAACTGAAGAAAAAGGTGAGAGGAATTTTGTAAAATTGATTCATCACAAAGGCAAACGATAGAGACGTAGGTTGGGATAAAAAAGCATTAAAATAAAAAATAATCACAGATACATTTTCTGTATGATTATACATTAAATGTTTCTACTGTTTACAAATTGATTTTTTGAATTATTAAATTAAATTATTATTATTATTATTATTATTATTATTATTATTGTTATTATATTATTATTAGTATTTATAAAAACAGTATAGGTGTAAATTGACAGAATTGACAGTTGACCTGGTCATGGATCAGTTTGTAGAACTGAACTCATATTTAAGCCGTATAAATTATTCTGCTTTGACGCGGATATTACAACCAGAAGAAATGAAGTCATAAATACTAATGAAATAATCAACACAACCAAAACATATTACCCAGAGGTTAAACATTTCACCAGAAGGCCTGAAAACACGCCAAGAAAGAAAGAAAACACGTAAGAAACAACGAAAGAAACAAATAAATCCAACTACACTTTTTGTGGACTAAGGTGACTTACTTAACCACGATCAGGTTTGTCCTGATCGATAGAAATGTTTCTTTTGCTGATAGCCTAAAAGTATTTTGAAATAATTGAGTACTACCTAAACACTGAGTAATAACTGAGTTATTAGTAACTAAGCAATCTTTTTTTTTCAATTCAGGTTTGTTGTCAGAAGAAACGCTTTTCAGGAATCCAGAAATGATCCTGCACATTTTCTCCCGAGGTTGTGGAAATTAGAGACCAGATTTAACAGGTTTGACTCTATTTGACTCTATTTACTGTCTCTATTTTAGTCACTCTTATTCTAGTAGAAGGGAAATGGAAGACGGAGACGGAGAAACTTTTTAAATTTCCAGATCAACTCAGAAAAATAAAATCACCAAAAGGTTTCTGAATATAAAAACCTATAAAGAGTAAAACAGTAATGCAGAAAACAAAAAAATAAACATCTAAGACCAAATTTATGACAGACAGGCAGACAGACAGGCAGACAGACAGACAAACAGACAGACAGACAGACAGACCGATAGACATGTTCAGCTCTCTTTCGCCACCTTGTGTTTTTTTCACTGAACTGCAGCTTCACCCAACAACATTACAGTTTCATTAATGAACTAAATAAATGAACTTTCTAACACAGTCAGCGTCACTTCATTTATTCAACTTGTTTTTGTTTAGAAAATCCACTTTAACAAGCAACTGGAGACAAACGAAGAGCCTCTACATCAACTCTACAAAAGGATTTATTAATTTATATTATATTAATATATCTAAGTTTCATATTTAATAAAGTGGAAGTGGTTATTTTTGTTATCAAGGAATGTAAAAAAGTATTTGAGGTCCATGAAAATATATCAACTCTAATAGTACCTTTTAAAATGTTTTGTTCCTGAATAAAAAACATGGCAGCCAAAATAAAGAAGTTAATCACCATGGGAGCAGATTCAGTTTAAAAGTTTAAAAACGAAGAGTCAAGAAGAGTCAAAAACAGAATTACAGATTCATCTCCAAAGCTCCTCGACAGTATTTCACCCTATCAACAAATGAAAGACGGTTTCTTCACGTCTCTAACAAAAGAAACAAAGTGAATTAGAATAATGAGGAGTTACAGATAAAATGGAGAGTTAAAAAATCAGCTTTTCTTTATATTAGGGAATATTTAGGGAATAAATGACACCAGGACTCATTTCACTTTACAGACAGACAGGAAACCAGGCAGTGTACATGTAGAAGAGCCAGGCTGGTAAACCGGTAACTTTAGTGTTAATTTAGGGACTTAAGTTTCTTTCATGTCCATTTTGTAGATTTTCAAAAGGCAGATCACTTATTTTGGGATAAAAGTCAAACATATTCCAGAGACTGTATTTGATGTAACGGCCAGGGATGAACTCTGACCTCCAACTGGCACAACCACCACTAGCATTCATTTGTGTTCTTGTCCTCTAAAAGAACCTGTCCTCATAACTTACATCACTTTGGTAAAACTGACTATTGTGGCTATAATAGTCAGGCCTCGCGATTAGAGAGGCTGACCCATCACCGGGGGGTTGCTGGTTCGATCCTCGGCACCACCAGGAGGGCCTATTCCAGCTATGAGCTGGTGATTGGAAAATGACTGTTGCCACGGTGCCCACCAACACTGCCGTGTGTGTGGTGATATGTGGGTGTATAGTCAGGGGTTGTCTCAGTACTTGTACTTAAGTTGTCTCAGAAGGTGGATGGAAGAGTTTGGATGTCATCAGGCTAAACAGAGAGCTTGAAATCTCCCAACAGAAACACAAACAGGTTTTATTTGTCTGGAAATGTAAATAAAAGCTCAGAAACATTACAGATAAATATTTCAGAAAAGCTTCCAGAGCAGTGAAACAGAGGTGGTGTTGCTCAGACTCTGACCTCTGACCTCCCCGTGGATTCATCATCCCATTCCTATCCCCTAGTTTCCTTCAGTCTGTGTGTGTGTGTGTGTGTGTGTTGTGGTTTTGAGGCTGGAAAAGGCAATTACAGTGGGTTTAATAAATGACAAGTAGGGGTCATTAGTTAACTAGGTTACTCTAACTAGGTTACTTTCAGTCTTTGAAATACAATGGAATGATTTAAAAAAATATTTTTATGTGACCCAACTAGTAACAACAGCTTCACCGCTTCTGGTCTTTTGGTTGGTGCTGCGTTCAGGTTCACGCTTGTCCTTCACCCAGTCTCAAGGTTAAATGGGGCCTTGTAGGGGGGCGGGTTGGGGGGGTGTAGTCCCGTTTTATAGAGCTCAGAAAAATCCCGCTCTCTGTGGGTTTTCTATCTGCTTCTACTTTTCCAGCCCGTGACGACATGGCCTCGTTTTTCACAGGAAGCCGCGTTTTATTGGAGCTGCTGTCCGTTCACTGTCTGTCGGTGGCAATAAAAACCCGGTGAAATACACAACCGTAAAAAGAGCTGAGGCCGGAAAATACCGGGTCGCTTTTGACTGGGAGGAGACATTCCACCCAAAAATATTAAATATAGGAGGAGGGTCATATAGAATAAAATTGATCAGTCAATATTTCAAACATCCTGAGAAACCTTGTATTTTATTTTATCAAACCTTTTATTTATTTATTTTAATTATTAAGGTTTTCTTTTCTTTTTATCAAACTTTTAATTTTAATATTTTAAAATATTAAACTTGTATCATAACTTTAATAATGATAACCCATGATATATCTAACTTTTGGAAGAAAACTATTCATAACTTCATCCCAAATCTTTCTTTCCTCCTCCGTTAGTGTCTGTAACAAAGTAGCGCCACACTGCCACCGCCTGGCCACGTTGTGACATTACAAGATTTTTTTTTTTCTATCAAAAACACCCCAACATGACATCAGTTATAGATTGGCTAAAATATTTATTGTTGCAAGATTGAGATTTCTGTGAAAATTAGTCTATTAAATAGTAAATCATGTTAATAATAATATCATGAGAATAAGAATAAAAATATTGCAATATTGTGTACAGGTACACCAGGTACATATCCTTTGGTGAAACATGGATGTAGTTAATGCCAGTTAACTAGTTTAGTTTCTTTATCATATTAGTTATTTCATAGATCAGAACCCAAACGTCTTCTTATTCATTTATAAAAACCTTTAAATTGTTGAGCTTTGTGACTAAAACCTCAGAATGGTACAGAAAGGAATCTGTGGTACTGGAATTACTGGTTTTGTTTTGTCACCGTGTCACTGTTCTCTCCTCATGAGCTAACCCTTAACATGACTCAAGGTTTTAACAGTAATATGGTGGGATTTAAGAGTTGGGTGACTTTTTTCATTTGGGATCCGAACTATTAAATTTCTCTTCCTGCAAGAATTTGTCCGATGTGTTTTGAAGATGTGAAGTTTCTGATCATCACTGCAGCACAATCAGCAGATTTGACTTTGATTTGATTTCTAAGTGTCGCTGAACAGGTTGACAGATTAAAAACAGATCTATTCTTCCTTTTTCGTGCAAAAGTATCCAAACGTTCCCAAAAATAATAAGTTACAGAGCCGGCCTTGGAGCAGCTGGACGCTGATCTGCTTTCAGGCGATTTTCTCCAACAGGGAAACTGGAAAATCTGCACAGAATCCAAAACGGCCTCGACCTTCAGACTCCGTGAAGGTCAAACCTGGTTGTAAGAAATGCAAATCCAAGGCAGTAATATGTTTTAATTCTCCTGATGCGTTCACTGGCCTGCGGTAATGAAAGAATAAAATAAAAGCCCAATTCCCCCGCGTCCTGTTTTATGGAAAACAACTCATGAAGGAGAGAGAGAGAGAGAGAGAGAGAGAGGGAGGGAGGAGAGAGAGAGAGAGAGAGAGAGAGAGAGAGAGAGAGGGAGGGAGAGAGAGAGAGAGAGAGAGAGAGAGGGAGGGAGAGAGAGAGAGAGAGAGAGAGGGAGGGAGAGAGAGAGAGAAAGAGAGAGGGAGGGAGAGAGAGAGAGAGAGGGAGGGAGAGAGAGAGAGAGAGAGAGAGAGAGAGAGAGAGAGAGGGAGGGAGAGAGAGAGAGAGAGAGAGAGAGAAATCTGTTTTGATATGGATTCCGTTCCTTTCTTTCCTATTACACACACACAGGGAGAGGGAGTTTCAGGCTCTTGCTCTGCTGTAAAACTTTATAGCGATCTGGGGGCCCCGTTGTCATGGTTACGGGTTATACGAGTTGGGAGGGGGGGAGTCGCCATTTCGAGGTGGGGTTGGGGGGGGGGGGGGGGGGGGGTCCTGGTTCTCAAGCAACTCTTCTGTTTGTAATTATGGGGAAAGTGGGAGGGGGGGCTGCAAAGATTAGAAAGGAGTATGGAAACTGAGAGGAGGGCGTGTGTGTGTGTGTGTGTGTGTGTGTGTGTGTGTGCGCGTGTGTGTGTGTGTGTGTGTGTGTGAGAGAGAGAGAGAGTTTCATTTTTTGGTAGCTGAAGACTCTGTGATCCTGTTCCTTCTTTTAAAGCCTGAATTGCCAGCACGGACACACACACACACACACTCACACACACACACACACACACTCACACACACACACACACACACACACACACTCACACACACACACACACACACACACACACACACACACACACACACAGCCTTCTGTCTTATCTTCCTTCTTTCTCCCACTAAAAAGCCTTTAATGGTTTAACAGCGGGGCCAAGCGCGTCAGACCGGCCGCTTCACGCCAACGTCAAAACCGGACGCAAGGCCGAAGACCGGCGGGGAGAGAGCCGGGGGGTGACTTGACACAGCAAGAAGAAAAACACCGAAACATCGTCCTCTATCCCGGTGTCTCTCGTCACGCGCCAACCAACCGTCCAAACCTGGTAAGTTTTGGAGACTTGAAATCCTCGTCAGCTGACCCGGTAAACCTGCATGTCAGACTACCGAACGCCCTTTCAATAACTCTCCGGTGGACAGTCGGTGTGTTGCTCATTACTCGTGAGTTCACAGCCAGCGGTCTGAAGTGAAATCAATCTAATCTGGAGAACACGCGCGAGCGTTTACCGGCCAATTCTGTCGCCTATTCTTACCCAGAACGTCCATCTGCGTTTCATATGTAACCGAGTCGCGTCTTGGCGCGACGTCATCAAACGACATGCGGCGTTTGGGGCGGTAGTAGTAGTAGTAGTACTACAGTAGTACTGAAGTAGAAGCTGTATATATATTTATACTACAGTAGTATAAATGTTAGGGAGTGTTTGTGGCTCAGCAGCGCCACCTGGCGGCTGAAGCGGTGCATTAGAGCTCCAGAATGTGATCAATAACAGACTATCGACATTTATCGAACTTGACCTACTTCCGGTCTGATAGGCTGCCAATATCCTGACAGATGTTTAACCAGAACGCTGCTTTTGATCTTGTTGGTTTTTAATCTTCTTATTAATGTTTGACTTTAGTGATCACGAGACGTTTCAGTGTTTTCACCGGATTGATTGGTCGGTTTTCCATCATTTAGAGCGCGTGCTTTTCTGTGCAGCAGCGATAGAATCAGCAGTAATGTTTCTAATCCTGTTTCGTGTGTTTCAGTGAAGAAGTTTCTGTGGAGGCAGAACTGAAACACGTTTAACACAATAAAATAAAAGCAACATTATTGAGTTGTTGGGATGTTATGAAAAGTTATGAAACCTCCCTGGAAATAATAATAACAATAATAACAAAAATAACAACAACAACAACAATAATAATAATAACATCAATAATAATAATAATAATAACAACATCAATAATAATAATAATAATAACAACATCAATAATAATAATAATAATAATAGTAACAATGAAAAATACCGAGATGTTTCCTCTTGATTTGTCTCCCAGCTCAGAGTTTCTTTATACAAAACAGCTGAATTAAAATGTTCATTAAGCAACCACTACAGGAAGAAATGGGTGGAACGATTATTATTTTAGTTTAGTATAGCGATACAGCCGTTCATCAGGGTGCACAGCTAGAATTAACTATAATCAATAATCAATCATAGAGCAAAATTATGCAAATAAAATAAAACGCGAGGAAACAAATTCACTGTTTGTGTTGATGGAAATAATGTGACTGAAGGTTTTAATTTAATTTCATTGATTCTATGATTTCATGGCAATACAGAAATAAGCAAAAGGGCATTTTCGCGCGATCGTGTGTGTGTGTGTGTGTGTGGTAAATGTGCTTCCTTTCATCTAAAATAAGTCAGTGTGTTTTATCATATTTAACATTTTCCACTGATGTAGTTTTTCTGTTGTTACTCTAAAATGTGTTATATACTGACATTTTAACATTTAAACATTTTAACATTTTAACATTTGCTGTTGTGACCAGGATCCAGACAAACTGTTCAAATATATTTAAACATTTAATATAAAGCTTGGAAACTGAAATTATACACTGAGTATTATACACTTGGTTTTTGTTCCATTCAACGGGAAGTTACTCAGCAGGCAGTTCAATATGATCCTTCGTTATATCCTTGTTTGAAACCCCAACCAGTAGTTCTGTTAAATGAAGCTGATAGACTTAAAGGGCCTTTAGTTTTGGGCATAACATGCGTGCGTAACGTTGCACTATGTGTGCGTAGTTGTCCCGTGTGTCCTTCCGTCTCTGGTGAACCGGACGAATTAAACGTGATAATTTGAACTGACTGCCGTGATGCTGCGACTGTGACATCCTGACCTCTGACTGTGCGCGTGAAAAAACACAAAATGATCACAGCAATTATGCGAAAGTGCAAAAATGACGCGTGAAAATGACGAATGCGGGCAAATAGAGTTGGAAATGTTTTCTATGGGATTAAAAATCCAAAACAGATCCTCTACTACAAAATGCTCCATTATGGATCCGGGTGCACTTCTCCCATGATCATATCCTTAAAATATTTACACTACCGAGAGGATCTGATACGGGCTTAACTTCCTCTCGTGCTGCATCCTCAAGGGACATCAAAATAAAACATCTAATAAAACTATGTAACGTCTGAAGCGTTGGGATCGAAGGGGAGATTCCACAGCGGGATCTGGTGTCGAGCTGGACTGTAATTGGATGCAGAGCAGGAATTCACAGCAGCTTGGAGAGTTTGGAGAGCAGCTCCTCTCTTTAATCCTCTTCTCTTTTAGCCGCTTGAACCGCGCGTGGTTTTCATTTGAAATGGAGGTGAAATATGAAGAGAGACGGGACGGGCCGTAACCCCAAACCAGTTCACATTATAAATAAAAAAATGAAGCTGTGAGAGGAGAGAGAGAGAGAGAGAGAGAGAGAGAGAGAGAGAGAGAGAGAGAGAGAAAGAGGGAGAGGCAGACAGACAGACAGAGAGAAAGAAAGAAAGAAAGAAAGAAAGAAAAAAAGAAAGAAAGAAAGAAAGGAAGAAAGGAGACAGAGAAGCTGCTTGGTTGAGGCCGTCTCAGAACCACAGCTCAGGGGGGCGTGGCCTGCTCGTGAACCCAAGACTGCCATTGGCCGCCGAGCAGGAAGTGTTTCCAGACAAACTCCTTCTCTCTGTCTGTCTGTCTGTCAGTCTGTCTGTCTCTCTGTCTCTCTGTCTCTCTCTCTCCGTTTCTCTCTGCTTCAGCTTCTCGCCAAAATATGCTCCCCCCCTTGCAACATGTCCTCCCAACAATGTCAGAGTGCGAGACACACACACACACACACACCGAATACGCACGAGAGATCCGCTTTCACAGCGTCCCTTAACTCTTTAATGGCCAGCTGCCCCCCCTCCTCCTCGTCCTCCTCTACCTTCGCAACCCACCGGCACCACGGTAGTCACAACGCCGGCGCGCGCTCTGGCACCCCGTCGCTGCGCCACATAACGGGATGCGACTCCAATAACAAATGGGGTCGCGCGTCAGATTCAGTGTTTGGAGCAGACGGCGGGATGATGATGCGCCAGCAGCAGCTGCAGCAGCACGAGCTACGCCCCGGGGGTCACGCGGCTGTATTCGGTACCGAATGGAGCGAGACGCACTTAAGCCCCCTCCTAGTGACGCTGCCATCGCGCGTGGGAGATCTTAACGAGCGTGTTCACGGTCCACAGCAGTCTTCCAGCAGTAAGGACCCCCCTCCTCCTCTTCCTGTTCCTCATCCTACCTGACCCTGGAGTCGAACCGGCAGCTCGGACCTAACCCGCCGTCTCCAACCGGAGACGTGCCCGCTTTCAGCAGACTGATCATGGCAACCGATACATCGCGTCATCAACACGCTCACCACGGATCTTTGTCTCACGGTGCTTCCGGCCTGAGTTCGCTTTCGGGTTTGGAGTCCGTCCATCCTCCGGGTTGCATCGACCCTTCCCCGTTAGTTTACTCCAATAACGGCACACCCGGCGGGTTTACAGTCCATCACGGTTTTGGACTCCATCACAATAACGAGATTGGTGTCAGCGGGGCTGTGGCCGGTGACCGTCAAGGTGTTTTAACCATTAGCAGCGGCAGCAGCACCCCACCGTCGTTGCTGCGCGTGCCCCAGCTGCATCCCGTGCACGCCTCTTCCCCGGACACCTCGCGCAATCACCAAAATTCATACCACCTGAACTTCCCCGAGACCGGTCCGTTAACGTTAGACTCAGAGGATGACAGCCGATTTATCACCAACGAAGAAGAGGAGGGAGGAGGAGTAAGGCTGTTGATTATGGGCGACGGAGGATTAACCGACAGAAGTAACGGAAAATATCTGCCGGTTCCGGTCCAGATCAGTCCACGCAACAGCTGCAGCAGCGGCACCGGCAGCACGTTACCGGGAGGCGGCCACGGGGTGGAGGACGAACCCGGAGGAGACGAGATGGTACCGAGACAGGAAAAACGAGGTGGGTAGAGTGAGAAGAAGAGCAGGAGGAGAGATGGAAGGATGGAGAGAAGAAGAAGAGAGAGTAGACAATACAGGAATAGATGAATAGGAGGCAGAGAAAAAAGAAAAGATGGATAGAGAAACAGAGAGAAGAAGAAGAAGAAGAAGAAGAAGAAGAAGAAGAAGAGAGTAGCCAAGAATAGAACAGAGATTAAGGATGAAAGAGAGCAGAGACACAGAAAAGAAGAAGAAGAAGAAGAAGAGGGGAGATGGTAGGATGGAGAGAAGAAGATAAAGTAAGCAATACAGGAATAGAATGGATTCCTGTAGGAGACCGAGGGAAGGAAGGAGGAATGGATATAAACAGGAATGGAGAGAGACAGGGAGAGAGAGAGAGAGAGAGAGAGAGAGAGAGAGAGAGAGAGACAGGGAGAGCGAGAGACAGGGACAGAGGGAGAGAGAG
>JAXDDX010000225.1:130000-170000 GCA_034670405.1 Hoplostethus atlanticus
GCATTAACTGTGAACTAACAGCTCGTTGATGTCAGTGTGTGTGTGTGTGTGTGTGTGTGTGTGTGTGTGTGTGTGTGTGTGTGTGTGTGTCCGGACGTCCTCCACACACACACACATACACATACACACACACCGGGGTGTTGAACGTCCGCGATGATGAACGTCCGCGCCCGTCACCCGTTCATTTTCAAACATAATACGTTTTATGAAGTACAGCGCGCCGCCATGAAGCTGTAAATCTGCTCTCTCTCTCTCCCTCTCTCTCTCTCTCTATCTCTCTCTCTCCCCCCTCTCTCTCTATATATATATCTCTCTCTCGGTGTCTTTATATCGCGTGCCAGCGGCGGAGGGTTTCCGTGTAATTTGCAGGGCGTTTAATCGCACATTAACATTTACCGGCCACAGTTCGTTATCTGGCTGTCCTCTTGTGTCAGCGCTGGCATCCTTCTCTCTCCAACTACACCGAACCAGGCTCGGATGGCAGTAGAAACAGAAACAGTAGAAACAGAAACAGTAGAAACCAGCAGGAGAAGCCTGCCTGGAAAAGACCCTTAATTATATTATTTTAAATATTAGAAACCGGGAGGAATTGTCGTTTCCAGCTCGTTGAGGAGCCGAATAACTGAACATGTCTGTTATCATGAAACTATTTCCATGTTAAATGAACGAGAAGGAAAATAAATGACACGTGAACAACGTGTTGAGAAAGTGTGTTTATTTACTTGTCGCTTTTCACATTTTGACAGAATTCAGTGCATAATGTCCCCATAAGTAGACACACACACACACACACACACACACACACACACACAACCTGACTAACAGACAATACACATATCGCAGCAAGACGATATGTCTTTTAAAAACTCCCATCATAATTTAACATGATGACAAAAAGCAAATATGACGACTGTCATCACAGCTCGAGAGAAACAATGAAATAATAAAATAATAATACAAAAAACTGTCCCTACCGGCACCTGTACGACCGGATTGGACCGGAATCAACTTTTTTTTTACCGTTTTTATTTTACTGAACGCAGTGAATTCATGCTTCATGCTTTAATAGACAGTACAGTATTTAATATTACACTGAACATATAGAAGTGATTGTGTTGTGTTGCTCAGCAAGACCAGTAAGCTGTTGAACTCCTTTTTCAAAACAATGATTTAATGTATTTCCTCCCTTTTGTTTTATGTTTTTATTATTAGCTGTTATTACATCTATATGAATCAAGGAAATGCATCTGTGTCCGTTTCTCTTTCTCGCTCTCTCTCTCTCTCTCTCTCTCTCTCTCTCACACACACACACAAACACAAACACACGCACACACGCACACGTGATAGGACTACAGGCGGCACTGGCATAAAAAGCGGGTGTTTTGACGTCATCTTGACATTCTTTGGCATCTTCCCGTGACGTCAGACGGACGGAGACTTCGACAGACGACCGTAGCAATGCTCAACAATGACATCTTTCATGTTTGTATACAGCCTAGGGGAGACCAGGGTCAGTTGTAACGCTTTTGGTTTCAGCAGCTACAACTCAGTGGCTGTTTGTGCTGGATCCCTCCAACTCTCATAGCAGCTACCCACAGGCATTATTTACACTGGAGACAATAAGGACAATGGGCACACTGGGAACACTGGAGACACTGGGGACACTGGGGACACTGAGGACAATAGGGACACTGGGAACACTGGAGACACTGGATACACTGGGGACACTGGGAAATCTGGAGACACTGGGGACACTGGATATACTGGAGACAATGGGGACACTGGGAACACTGGAGACACTGGGGACACTGGGGACACTGGAGACACTGGGGAGACTGGAAACACTGGGGACACTGTGGACACTGGAGACACTGGGGACACTGGAAACACGGGACAATAGGGACACTGGGAACACTGGGGGACACTGGAGACACTGGGGACACTGGAGACACTGGGGACACTGGAAACACTGGGGACACTGGGGACACTGGAGACACTGGAAACACTGGGGACACTGGGAACACTGGGGGACAGTGGAGACACTGGGGACACTGGAGACACTGGGAACACTGTAGACACTGGAGACACTGGGAACACTGTAGACACTGGAGACACTGGGAACACTGGAGACACTGGGGGACAGTGGAGACACTGGAGACACTGGGGACACTGGAGACACTGGGAACACTGTAGACACTGGAGACACTGGGGACACTGGAGACACTGGGAACACTGTAGACACTGGAGACACTGGGAACACTGGAGACACTGGGGGACAGTGGAGACACTGGAGACACTGGAGACACTGGAGACACTGGGAACACTGGGGGACAGTGGAGACACTGGGGACACTGGAGACACTGGGGGACAGTGGAGACACTGGAGACACTGGGGACACTGGAGACACTGGGAACACTGTAGACACTGGAGACACTGGGAACAGTGGAGACACTGGGAGACGATATGAATCTGACTTTGTCTAAAACATCTTCTGCCTATCAGAGTTTTGGCCTGTTTGGTCCCGGATACGCAAAAGTTGTTGTTCCAAATATTCCAAATATGGCCTCATGGATATACTTAAGCTCCGCCCCTGTATAGTGTGATTGGTTATCCTGGTAGAGGATAACCAATATATAATAATAAATAATAAATATCACACAAAGATGGTCGGTTCTGCCATTATATTGCGGCTGTGTGTGTGTGTGTGTGTGTGTGTGTGTGTGTGTGTGTGTGTGTGTGCTAACTGTTTTAGCTTGTTGGTTTTAGTGTTTAAATTAAATTATGAACTGGATTACAAAGTTATTTTCTGACCTCAGAATCAGTTTTTTGGGGAAACTTCAGGAAGGAAGTGAATGATGTCAGTATTGATGTATGGATCAAACCACTGCTGCTCCTTCCTGACTGGTCAAACTGACAGTGTTACAACTAACCCCGGTCTCCCCTACTGTATAACCTTTTACTGTATAACCAACTCCTTTGACTAAAATCTCATTTTTTACAAAGAATGTTTGTCTTCCCTGTCGTCCAGAGGTGATGGGACGTTTTTTTTAAATACTACCAATGACAGTATTTTTTCATTATAATTTTCCTTCTGTCAATCCAGATTGTGTCCCAGTTGTCTCCATTGCCTCAAAACGTGGCCTACTTCATAATAGCCTACAGAGAAATACAACCTGGACATAAAGGCGACTTCACCCTCGGATTTGTAAAGTTTTGGACGTTTTTATGAGATTATGTGATTAAGGGCTATACAAATAAATGTGATTTGATTTGAGACCAGGAGGTTTCATCGTCCAAGGAGACGTTTTGTGAGAAGCGAATCTTTCCTCTGGACTCACATGTGGACCAGGAGAGATTTTAAAATACAGGTATTAAGTTTTTCAGGCAGTAAATAGTGTAAGCACAATGTGAGATTGTGATAAATAGCCTACCTGGAAAAATGTTTGGGGAGACACACACACACACACACACACACACACACACACACACACACACACACACACAACCACACACACACACACACACACACACACACAACCACACACACTCAGTTCACGGTGCTCCATAGTTACTGGGAGCTGAAAAATAATAATTCTCCTGCCAATGTTTTTCTTTTCTTTTTGCATAATAAAGTCGTAGGACATTTCCTGTCGCTGTCGAATGACGTCATGAGCGCTCGGCCGTAATGAGTTAATCAGACCAGGCCTGGCCTACATCACGAGACCGTTCTACCATTCCCCGTTGTCATTATTCTCACTGGAAAGTGTTTTAATGTGTTTTAACCCTAACCCTAACTCTCTGGTGGATTAATTTACAAAGACAACTTTACCATCTGGCTTTAAGTCTGAACGCGCAGGGTACCAGCTTATTGTTACATATATATTATATAGGGACAGACTGTATAAAAATATATATATCACACTGAACAATACGTATTAAATACATAGATACATAATATACATAACACTATAAGATACATTATGTTTTAAACAATTATTAATCGAGCCTACTTTATAATAAATACATATCATTTGGGGCTTATTTAAATTTTTTTATTTTTTTTTTTAAATACTTAAAATATTTGACCCACTTTCTGTGATTTTATGCTCGTAACCAAAACGAAAAAGACTAAATGTATTAAAATCCAATTACGGGAAATGAAATCTGTCTCATTTGAGGAAAATCTGTTAAAGTCTGTTTGAAATCTGTTAAAAATCTACTTTTTTAACAGTACTATAATTTTGTCAATTTTACCTCCGCCTGCAGAATATAAATGTACTGTCGGACTGATGTTGATCCAAAGCAGGAATGATCTTTGGTTGATGTGCATATATTCGTATATATTTAATATATATTCTATTCAGTTATATATTATTTTAGAAATCACCCTCAATGTTTTGGCGCAGCAGCTTTTATAGACAATAATTTTAATTTCGGCAGATTATATGTGCCTTAGGCCTATAATGTTTCCCTTTACCTTACTGCATGTATTTACACCTAGTTACTTTAGTTACTTGTAGAAATTAAAGTATTTACGCCAAAACTCTGTCCCATTCGAGAAAACGCTACCACCTGAAATACATATCATAATATTTCAATCAATACAGTTACACCCTCAGTTATATTAGTATCTTATAGAAATTGTAATTGATGCTAACTTAAATTCCTTTTAGTCATTATCATTACTAGTACCAGTTACTACCAGTTAATATCAGTACCAACAATCCCTGACAACCTTATACTTTCCAGTGGCTTTAACCTGTGTATTGATCAATGGGAAAGTATTGCATGTAGATAATAGTACCTTGTAAGTACTTATTAAATTGTGACCGTGTGGTAAAACTGCGGCTAGGCTGTAATAGCGCAGCAATAAAACAGTCTCGTCCATGCACAGATTGATATGGTGGAATAAAGCAACTGGAAAGCAAAGTTTAGCCCTGTTCTTTTTAATTAGCGCATGAGTGTGTGTGTGTGTGTGTGTGTGTGTGTGAGCCAACACTCAGGATGTAGTAAATGAAGGTGCTGTTCATTGCGGTTTATCAGATAATGTCCTCCAGGTTTCCCAGCGCCACTGTCTCCAATTAAAGGCCACCGGCTGCAAGGTGGAGTCGGTAACATGACGGTTATCTGAGTCTGAAAAACACTCGAGCAACGTGCAACGTGCACGTTGGAGCCAGCCGCTGATACAGCCTCCACATGTATAAAACAGCAGTAAAGCGCGTTTAAAGCGCGCAACGCAACTTCAGAGAGACCTTCGCTCGTAAGAGGCGCGTGACTTGTTACATTTGTTTCGAAATATAAAAATCCAGTTTTGAAGTCTCTGCTGTGGTTGTGAACGAGCTACGAACTTTACAATGTGACCTGAAGGTGGATGCATGCATTCACGCACTGATGCACAACTCAGAAACATTGGTATTATTGCTTCTGATAACACCCTGATTGGTTTGTTAATAATTAATATTTTAAACATCTCAGTATATTAACTATGTACAGGTCATTGCATTGTTTGATTCAAGTCCCTGAAAGAGGCTGGACACCAGGCCTGCACTGCGGGCTGTGGTGCAGGGAGGCTCGGAGGCCGGAGCTTCTCTGGGTCTGACTTGTGTTTCCGAGGCAGCTCGCCACATCTCTGCTGCACAGAATCTCAGTCCTCGTAAATAACGGCGTCAGCCCCACAAGCAACGCGTACTTCAAATTGAATCCCCGTAAATAACGGCGTTAGCTGTACAAGAGACGCATAGCTCAAATTTATAGCTCGGACTAACAGCACCGCCATTCCCGACACGGTCCAAGATGCCAGTCCAGTCCTGCGCGTCTCGGTTGTAATTGGAAGTAATTATAAAGAAATGCAAATCCATGCAGGATCCCAACCTGCTGCTCGGCTTCATACCTCGTCTCTAACCGGAATACCGGATTTGAACCCTCAATCATCGCTGACTAGACGCCCACAGCACACAGATAGATACTTACACCGCCAGACGCTTCAGCACACATCGATCAGAGAGGTTTTGACAGCCGTTATACCGTTGATCACCGGCTTCCAGGATCCATCCCCGTTACGTCCACCGAGCTCCGGTCCTCGCTGCGTTTTGGCGTCTGGGTGCGAAGCGAGAAGAGGCTTTACCAGCATCACCTCAGTCGCGTTTACGGCCCGCGCCGCCACAGGCCATATATCAGCCCTATAAAACCAAAGCAGCCCTGATGTACTATTTTATTATGGTATTAAACGGGCCCAAAAAACTAGTTCAAGTAGTTTGTGCCGTAAAGACAAGGGGCACGGCCACGCTGGGCCCGTTTTAATGGTGCTCGTTAACAAAAATGACTGTTAATCTGCCAATAAAGAAGTATCAGGCTTCTCCAGAGGCCCGCGCTGCTGCAGCCCGCATGTACACACACAACTCACAACACTGCCTCGGTCTGAACGGTAAAATACTCCCGTTACCGAGATGCCTGAAGCGGAGCCTATATAGGCCTTATACTAATGGAGCTTTAAATGCAGATTCCCTAATGCTGAGATTGATTTAAGTGAGCGCTCGGGCTCAATTCAACAGTGGAGATGCTCGAGTTAATGTGCCTCGCGCATCCGTTTTGATTAGGTAAAAAATAAATAAATAACGGTGCAGTTTATGTGTCGCCCATTGTCTTCAATATGCATTTCGTGCATAATGTCCGGGGATGCATAATTCAGCTGTGTATATATTTCTGGATGACAGCGGCCATAGATACACCGACTAGATATATGCACGAGCTGTTCATTCTGCATATTGCATAAACAAGACAATTTATTTAGAAGGGGGAGAGAGGCAGAGAGAGAGAGAGAGAGAGAGAGAGAGAGAGAGCGAGGGAGAGAGAGGGGGAGAGACCCGCGTGCAGGATTGATTTACGCTCCATTGACGCTTTATCAGGCTCGAAGAAAAAGTCCGGCCAATCAGTTTGCTCCTCGCGCACAGACCCAACAAGCCGCGCGCTCAACACTTTGTTTTGCGAGCGAGTTGGAAGGAAGGGCGCTCGCGGAGGATAGAGAGAGAGAGAGAGAGCGAGAGAGAGAGAGAGAGAGCGAGAGAGAGAGAAGAGAGAGAGAGAGAGAGAGAGAGAGACAGAGAGAGGGTGAAAGAAAGCGGAGCGGAGCGCGAGGCGGAGAGAGACAAATCTCGTAATGTCCCGCTTCATGTTTTCAATTCAGTGAACACGGCGGCGTTTCGCAGATAATGTCCGAGAATGTCCATTTCTGGAACTCTGAGCAACTACTACGTGGACTCCATCATCAGTCACGAGAGCGATGAACTCCCGACCCCGGCTCGGTTCTCCAACGTTCAGTATTCCAGCTCGAGCTCAGTCGGAGCCGGTGCCGGAGGCGGGAGGCAACCGGGCGGCGGGACGCACGCAGAGCATCCCCATCCCGAGTCGTATCCGTCCTGCAGCTTCCAGCCGAAGCCTCCCGTCTTCTCCTCGTCCTGGAGCCCGTTCAGCCCGCATCACGCCGCCAACGGCCTACCGACGGTCTACCACCCCTACATTCCGGCTCAGCATGTGCCTTCCGCGGACACACGCTACCTCCGCTCCTGGCTGGACTGCGCGCCGCGCGGCTCCGAGTCGGTCCCGGGGCAGGGCCAGGCGGGGCAGGTCAAGCTGGAGCCGCTGCTCGGCCACCTCGGCGGGGAGATCCCACCGAAACTCGGCGGCCAGCACGAGACCACCACGTACATTTTGGAGTCCTCCACGGCGGCTCGAGAGCTGAGCCACCATCCCGCCGCTATCTCGGGCACCGGGTTCGACGAAAATAAGGACATTTGTGAAGGTAGCGAGGACAAAGACGGACCGGATCAAAGTAAGTTATTAAATCAGGAAGTAGCGCGCGAGAGAGAGAGAGCGAGAGAGAGAGAGCGAGAGAGAGAGGGCTTGTAAAGTGTTTTAATGCCGCCATAAAACAGGAACAAAGAGCCAGACCCCCCCCCCCCCCCCCAGCACTGTAGGTCTACTATAACTTTACTATTATTATTTCTATTATCATGCCAGCCTTTTATTTATATTATCTGTTTTCTCACGTGCAGCTCCAACATGACTGTAATTTCCCTCAGTATCTTCCCAGTGTCGATTTGCACCAACTCGTTTTGTCTTTAGTGGGTTTTTTGTTTTTTACTGCAGGTCCGCTATAGGTCACCGTGTACTGCGAGTTTTGGCACACACAACACACAACACACAACACACAACACACAACACACAACACACACACACACACACACACACACCGTGCAGCAGGGCAGTTTATCCGCCCTTCATTGGGTTTTCGGGCTGGTTGGTCGAGTCCACCAGCAGCTCCAGAGGACAACATTTGAAAAAAATAAAATAAATAAATACATAAAAATACACGTTTCCTTCTGGGAGGAAACACGAGCCAGCACTGTTTCATAAAATATGACAGTATATATAAATATAACAGTATGTGAGTCCTTATAGTCCACTATCTTCATCATCCGAGTTGATAGATAGCGGACACGGTGATGACGGCCTGCTGGGCGGGTTTCTAATCCATTATGTCCAATGATGTAATTATGTGACGTCGCACTTTATTATAGAGCAATGTTGCTTTTTGTCATCATATTATTCTTATTACAGCGGGAGATGGCGAGTTGTTGTACCCTTCGGTTTACATCCTTTATAGTAAATAGCTTACTGTCCGTTGCGCTACTGGAGGCGACGTGTGTGTGTGTGTGTGTGTGTGTGTGTGTGTGTGGTGTGCTGGGACTATACTGTCACATTCCTGTGTAAATGTTCCTCTGCAACCTCGGTCTCGTTTAAACGGGGATCGGAACCGACGTGTTGTTTCCCGTTACCGTCGGAGCATGTCCCCCGCTGCTCTGTCTTCCATCCTCCATCATGCACCTGAGCGCCGCAGAGCCGGAGAGCTCTCAGCAGCGGTATGGACTCACTGTATGAAGCTCTGTCCATATTGACAGGGTACAGTCACGTCAAAAAAGACGCACTGCTGAATATCTGACGGGTATTTTGACCCAATGGGATCTGTTGGTGATCTGTTGGTGATCTGTTGGTGAAACCTGTGTGACCTGTTAACTAGATCTAATGTGGAAATGAACACATACACTTCTTATTTCCTGTCCAGGGGTTTATGGAATACAATTTCTATGATTTGTGTTGCCACGTAACATTTGACACGGTGGTTTTATTTTAACTAGGCTGTGATGCTGACGTCATGGAGGTGTCACCCCCCCCGTTTCATTTACTCCTTCTGTAATAATAATAATAATCATTTACACGCCGTGGTATCAGACAAGCACGAGGCCGTGTCTACCGCGGCTCGCCGGGCGTTTGGCCCGGACAACGTGGTTTTCATAAGTTGTTCTTTTTTATCATCACTTGCAATAACAATAACATTTAATTCATCATCTGTTGGCGTCGTTGGCCGGGTCGGGCAACTGTTAGCCAGCGTTACTTTCCAGAGCCTGTGAGTTATTCCGGGTGGGGGGGGAGACGCGGCCGTTGGAGACGTTTTCTGGAAAGAGATTTTCCCTCCTAATACCACAAATAAATCTGAAGCTTGATTTTTGCCAAAGTCCGTCCAGGAGTCTGAATGTTCGGAGGCGGTTTGACAAGGCAGATCCGTCTGTCTGAGCGCGTGACAGTCTGCCGTGTGTGTGGGGGAGAGAGAGAGAGCGAGAGAGTGAGAGAGAGAGAGAGTGAGAGAGAGAGAGAGAGAGAGAGAGAGAGAGAGAGAGAGAAAGCGCGTCTACCTCAAGCTTGCGCCCCCACGGTGGCCTTTTCAGAAGAAGAAATATACAACACACACACACACACACACACACACACACACACACACACACACAGCCCGCCTTATTACAGCATCTGACCCGGCCATCCATCAGAGCCGTGGGCCGGTTAGGACTGGAGCCCATTCATGTGAGCGAGCCGCCTCCAGTCTGAGTTATTAGCCTCTCAGTAACACTGTAGCCCGGTCTGGTCTGGCCCAGCCCCGGCGTGTAACGGATTTCGGTGTCCCGGCAAATCGGGAGGGACCTCAATAAATTTCTCTAGGAGTTGTTTCATCCTCGTCAGCGGTTTCTGTGCTTTTATTGCGGCGGGTCGCTGCGCCAGAGAGCTGCAGCTGCGCAGGGACCAAATTAACCAGCTAATCTATAGCCGGTGTCCTGCAAACAGCACCGGCTCCGGTTGAACCGGCTAGTAGCAACAGATTCCCTTTGTGCTAGTGGACCGGGCGGCGACCCAGAAAAAACTGCAACCTTACACCGGGGCAAGAAGGCGATGGAGCGGGGCAATTACACCCCCAGTCCATGTGGAGTTATTACCCCCGAAGTTATGAAGTTAGAAGGCCGGAAAACAAGCCCGGTAACTGGCAACGGTGTTGCTGTGGCAGGCTGGGTGAGGAGAGGGGGGGGGGGGGGGCTGGGTGAGGAGAGGGGAGGGGGGGGGGCGGGGTTGGGAAGGGGTGGGGGGGGCAGGGGGGGGGGCGGGGTTGGGATCTTGGGGGGTAAAATACGACGTCGGGAAATGTAATAACGCGCCTTTGGATATATGAGAGGTCAGTTTCTGGGACTATTAGGGTGAGATTGCGGGGAGAGTCTGATATTGGTCTGTAACCGTTTCGGTGTTTCCAAGCGACATTCGTCACAGCTGCGGACACGCACGTGCACGCACACGCACACCGACCCTGCCGCGGGCCGTAGCGGGTTGGCTTTACGGGAATATCAATCTTTTTATCCCGCAGCTTGTCCATCTCTCTCTCTCTCTCTCTCTCTCTCTCTCACACACACACACACACACACACACACACACACGCCTTCCCCTCGTGACGTCAGAGGACGGAGTGACGTGCTAGACATCAACGTGCCTGTCCGAGAGGCGGTGGCCAGTTACACGGATGTAGCCTGGAAACTCAGAGCTTCAATGGGGGAACTAGAAGCTGTATGTCTCCCCCCCCAACCCCACTCCCCCATACACCCCCCTTACCCACACCATCCTCCCCCACTTCCCATTCTTTCCCTTTTCTCTTCCTATATCTGCCTCCATCTTTACTGCCCCCCCACCCCAGGACGAAAGAAAGCTATAAACCCCCCCCTTATAGGATACTCTCTCTCCCTTCACACCGGTTCGTCATCCCGGGTGACAGCCGCGGCCCATGGCTGGTAATGGATTGTCCTGGAGGTGATTATACACCCGGGGAATGCGAAGCACCCACTTTACGTGTGACAAAAGCGCCCCCCCACCCCTGCCCCCCCCACCCCTCCTCACCTCTTTACCAAGCATTATTTTGCGTTGAGATGAAATCGATCTCCTACATGTCTGGGGGGCGGCGGGGGGGGGGGGGGGGGGGGGTATTACGGACGTATTTGCTGATGATAGTTGCTAACTGGTCGAGCTGCGAGCCAGTAGGGGGCTGGTGGAGAAACGGGGGGGGGGGGGGGGGGGGGCTGTTCCGTCAGAGCCATACATAGCCAGGGTTTGGATATGGCGGCCATGTTGGCTCCACTTCCTGCTCGAACCCCTTTAGCACCAAAACCTCCAAACCTGCTGCTGGAAATAGATGAGCGACGAGTCATGACTGATATTATTGTTATTGTTGGTATATATGATGTATGATATATGATATATGATATGATACATGATATATGATATATGATATATGATATGATACATGATATATGATATATGATATATGATATGATACATGATATATGATATATGATGTATGATATATGATATATGATATATGATATATGATATGATACATGATATATGATATATGATATATGATATATGATATATGATATGATACATGATATATGATATATGATATATGATATGATACATGATACATGATATATGATATATAATGTATGATATATGATCAAAGATGTTTAATGAAGATATTGTTCAGAGTTACTGTATTTCCAAAGCCCCGCCCCTTTCCCAGGCAGTTTCAGACCAGCTGAAGCGTCACTAGACTCGCTCACTAAATCCGTCCAATCAGGCTCCAGTTGATTTGGGACAAAAACATGTAAACAGTTTTCTATAGTTATTTTTCTTGTTCTTTACTAGTTTTTTGCTTGTCTGCCTCGGCAGACCCAGCTGGCTTTAGATTAGAGCAGCTAGTTCAGATATTAAACCGTTAAATTCTGACTAATTCTGATAAAAATGAGCATGAAGCCGTTTTAATCACCACGGTGCCACACACACACACACACACACACACGGCTCTTTGTAAATAATGTCATGTGCAGTTCTGTGAATTGCCTTGGCAATACAGCAAGTATGATTGTCACGGAATGAAATATTACCGCTGAAATTGAAGACAGACCAAGCCTCCACCCAAACTGGCAACAACAGTTAGGAAATATACTGCGTCCTCAGGGAGGGGCGCGCGCACACACACACGCACACAGACACACACACACACACACACACACACACACACAGTATAATTCTCCCTCCTTGGCGTTAAAAGGCGCTGCAGGTCTGGCTTGTGAGTGATCAGATCATCCAAAGCACCAAGGCTGCACTTTGCGAAGGAGCAGAGAATCTCATCTGAAGTCTTCGTGGAGCTGCTGTCCTCCTCCGGCTGTCCGGGCAGGTTTCTCCAGGCTGATGTACATGTATTGTTGGATCTGCTGGTCAGGCTACACATGTACAAACTGACATTCTTTCATTCCGCCTTCCTTGGGGATGAAGGCGTTAAGACTCTAGAGAATAAAGCAGCTTCTTTACCAATAAGCCCGGGCCCCGTTTGAATCTCCTCCCCGACCCACATTTGGGTTGCGCACCAGACTTTGACTGAGCTGGCGTCGCTGGTGAGTTGAGAAACCACCAGTTTGAAACCGCATTCCAGCGCGAGTCCCTGTGTGCTGCAAGCCGCCTCATAGCTGGGATGCCTCGGCGCTTTGCAGAGGGAACGCCAAATAGCTCTTCAGCCCTAACCAGACCCATGCGTCCCAACGAGGGGGGAGGGGGGGGGGGGGAGAAGAGACACAATTAGAGAGAGGAAGGGATGGAGAGCGAAAGACCATCAAGCTCTGGACAAGAAAGAAAGAGAGAGAGAGAGAGAGAGAGAGAGAGAGACAGAGAGAGAGAGAGAGAGGGAGAGAGAGAGAGAGAGAGAGAGAGAGAGAGAGAGAGAGAGAGAGAGACAGAGGGAGAGAGAGAGAGAGAGAGAGAGAGAGAGTGAGAGAGAGAGAGAGAGACAGAGGGAGAGAGAGAGAGAGAGAGAGTGAGTTTACTATTTCTATTTCTGTTTCATTCTCTGCGGGTTCTACCTTCTTCTGTGATGTGGCACCAGAAACCTCTCATCTCCCAAACGGTCTGCCCGGCCGCGACTTGTATTGTTGTATTGGTATTAAAATGCGGATGTATGAAAGACAACAGACCCAACAGTCCTGACAGCAGCAGGTGAACCAGCGACCTGCATCACAACAAACCAACACAGTCTGATACTTTATTCTGTTTGCTTTGGTTGTTTTTTGCACTGCGGGTATTTTTGTTCACCTTCTTTATTCCAGCATGAAGACCAACAAGTCATCCATCTCCAGATATGAGATGAGATAATAGGTGTGACTGCTGGCACCAAACTAATAAATAATAATGTTGCTGTTCACATTCTGCAGCATTTCACTCAATCAATTGCTTTTGACTGGAAGCTTTGAACCGGTTGTAAAAACGAATTGCGGTATCTAACCACGCATGCGTATCAAGTCCTTATGAAATGAAACTAATCTGGAAAAAATTCATTTCCATAGTTATTTATAGTTGTTGAATCTTTATCATTCACGTTCCCCTTTCTAACCTTCACCTCCATGTTGTTCACTTTTACGAACGGCGGAATTCAGGAGGATGACAGAGAGACCCCCCCCCCCCCCCCCCCCCCCACATACACACACACACACACCTAAATCAAGATGTAATTTAGGTCAAATTTACGTGTACCAACATCTGAACGTTCATTCATAGTATTTCATTCCCATTTGTCTTTTGAGTCGCGTTGTCTGTCTCCTCTTGCGTTTTGGTGACGTTTTACGCACGGGTTATCCTGCAGGTTACACTAGCCTGTCCGTTTTCCGCATCAGGTCGCACGTGAGCCTAACCTGATTTACGCACAATCAATTACGGATTCAAAGCTTTTACGCAACTTGTAGCCACAGACTCCAGGCTGGTAGTTTGGTTAGGCTGCATCATGTTGGTGTTAGAAAACGAGTGTGGGAGAATGTGTGTGTGTGTGTGTGTGTGTGTGTGTGTGTGTGTGTGTGCGTGTGTGTGTGCTTGCTCTCCTACACTTATTTTTTAGCAATTTCTCTCTTCTCTTTTTCTCAGATGACCCCTCCGCCAACTGGCTGCACGCGCGCTCCTCCCGGAAGAAGCGGTGCCCGTACACCAAGTACCAGACGCTCGAGCTCGAGAAGGAGTTCCTCTTCAACATGTACCTCACGCGGGACCGGCGGCACGAGGTAGCGCGCGCGCTGAACCTGACGGAGCGGCAGGTGAAGATCTGGTTCCAGAACCGGAGGATGAAGATGAAGAAACAGAGCAAAGACCAACCGAAGGACTAGCGGCGTTCGCGCACACACACACACACACACACACACACACACACACACCAGTAACTGGACCAACCTCCCCCCCCCCCCCCTCCTCCCTCACAAGTACTGCAAAAATAGTAATTGTACACGCACGCACATGCACGCACATGCACTCCACCCCTCCAATTCATTTTGACACTACTACGTGAACTTCCTTCCAATCAAGTCAATCTATACAACTGATCAATGTTTATTGATCGTTGGCAGGCGCAGAGAGGACGCCACCATGTCACACAACGACACTCGAGTCCTAACAGAAAGAAGAAGAAACCAGGAGAAATATAAATATATATCTATATATATGTATTGATTATATATATATGATCAATAGATTGGACCCAGGAACGGAGATGTCCCATTTGATGTTCACCAATTAGATGAAATGGAGGCGGGACATTGTGATGTTCGAGTTTGTGGAAATGGAGGAAGTGTTTTTGTTTTCTGTCGTTGTCTCTTCCCGCCCCGCCCCCCCCCCCCCCCCCCCCCTCCGGCCCGACTCCTTCAAATCCGGATTGAACAGTTTAATTAAAGGGATGGAAGTTGATAGACTCAGAACGCCTGAATTCTGTTTCCTGTTAGTCTCCATTTTTATTGTTTTATGATGAAAATGAAAAAAAACTGAAACTGCCTAAAGACAAAGAGAGAGAGAGAGAGAGAGAGAGAGAGAGAGAGAGAGAGAGAGAGAGAGAGAGAGAGAGAGAGAGAGAGAGAGAGCTGCAGTATACCGGATAGGACCGAGGCCGGTTTCCGTCTCTTTCTCAAGCACTACTTCTTCTACTAGTTATTTATTGCTCTGCCGCTGACACCGGCGCTTCGTCAGAGAAGCGCGCGGAGGTGCTGAAATCGGGGTTTCGCGTGGCCATTAATAAACACGAGCAGCGCGAAGGGGAGGGGGTTGAGGCAGTTTGGCAGAGCGTGCAAACCGGCGGTTCATTCTTCTTCTTCTGTTTTTTGTTGCTGTTTGTTGTTCCTCCCATCATTCCTAGCAGTCCTTGATTAGACAGAACCGGATGGTCTGACGGTTATCGGTTATCAATAGTTGTACACCTTATCAAGCACGCAGAAAACCCATGCATGCATGTACACTGTCCTAACGGGAATCCGTAATTAATCCTCACATGCGCTCTAAAATCTATTCCCTCCGAATGTAACCTGATACATAAATATGAATCCAGCCCGAGCCGTCCTCTTCTGACCCGGAACAAGCCAAGCCGCCTGCGTTTTGGATGTTGGGCTTGCGTTGCATATTGGGAAAGAAGTACTTCTATTTTTTATATTGTGTGTAATCAAGTAAATCCTTTAGGACGTGCAGACAGCGTCACGGTGACGGTGCCGTGCCCGTGTTTCTCCTATCAACCGAAATGTTTACCGATCATTTTTTATATTTACAATTCAACTTTAAATACCGAGTTGCCCGAAAATTCATTTATAGCCGATCAATCTGTATCGGCAGACATAACGGAACTTTAACTATCAAAATGTATCACGTGCACGTACGACTTCACATACGACATACGACAAGTTCTAAGTCGTGCGGACTTTTATTGATACGATGATTAAAATATGGAGAGGCCGTGTTAGACGTCCGGTCGGTGCCGTTAAATGGCGTCCAGTGGCAGTTTTATAGACGGACCATAAACAACACATGGCTTTACAACGGTGTGTGTGTGTGTGTGTGTGTGTGTGTGTGTGTGTGTGTGTTGTAGGCCTGGATGTCGAACGTTCCACTATAGGCTTCCTGCACACACACTTTCAAAAATGAGATGAATTAAATAAATAAATATATATATCGAATAAACACACGTGGAGTATTTTCTTCTTTCTAATTGACTTCACGTGTGAAGCGAGCGGGTCCTCCCACCCGCTTGACTCACGTCTTAAATAGAAGCGCTAAATTGTTTTTTTCCCCACAGAATAAAACGCAGTTAAATCGTCTGTCTACGAGTAAAGATGTTTACATGGTTTGCGCATGCCTCAAGTCAGCCGTTATCCGAAGACGTTATTTCGTTGTTTAGCTCTTTAATTGTGTCTGTCGGAGGGAAATGCTTACTGACAAAAAATAAATAGCCGTTTCTTGATAGGAAATATTTCTAATTTATTGTATATACAGTGAGTAGCCTCGTCTGTTTCTTATCGAGTTAAATCTGTTTAATATGTTGTGTTTGGCATTTTACTGTAATATAGATTTGGTTGGTTTTAGATTCTGTTTACATGTTATTGTGCCGACTGTCTATGAATTATCTGTTATACCGTCAGTCCGTTGAGCTCTTTGTATCTATATGGTTTTTGCAGTGTTTTGTTTGTTAGTGAACATGAAGGTAAAACTAGTAGGACTCTGATTTGCTGATGTACCTGTCAGTCAAATATCGGGACGGCGAGCTGAAACTGTTTTAATGAAAATGAAACCGAGTGGTTTTTTTTTTTTATTCTAATAAACCGACTCAGTGAAACGTTAGCTTCAGCTCGCTGTCCCGGTATTTACTCTGTTGACCGTAGAGATAAAGTTTCTGGAGTTTCCACTGAGTTTCCACTTTTTTCCCTTCACCGTTTTATTTTGAAGTGTAATGAACCAAATGTAAACCAGGAGGACTCCAGACTCCATTTCTCCTCCATCTGAATTTTCCACCATAATCTCCCTCTTTTTTACAGTCCGTCCTCTTCTTGTACGTTTCTCTGTTTTATTTTCTCTTCTGTGTTGTTGGTTCGTTGTGCGACGGCACTGCTGATGCTGGATTCCTATTAAAAAGACTTCACAGTACGACGATGCCTCGTTTTATTTTTATTGCTTTTCTGTACATCGATGCTGATGGGCCAGAAGATGATGACTTCTTCTGAGGGGGGATTCATTTAGGGCGTGCAGTTGAAAACGATCAGATATTTCCGGTAGAAATCGGGAAGAGCTTTGCCTCTCTCATTTGGTGTCTTCATACCTCCAGATTGAATTCGCTCTCCGCGGGGAGAGAGAGGCGGATGAGGCAGCATGTGTTCAAAATGTGTCCGTACAGTGGAGCTGAAAGGGAAGGGCGTCTGTTTGGCTGCGAGACCAAAAGACTGTCATAAAGTCATAAACACCCCCCGACACACACACACACACACACACACACACACACACACAAACACGCTGTGATGAGTGCATTCATTAAACGCGTCGTCATCCATTAAGGGCATCTGAACGTCTGAGAAATCTTCTGCTGCGGTTTCTCAGTTTTCATGGTTTCATCCTGGACCACATTAGTGTTGAACCTTTCTGTTCCCTCTGCCTCACGTGGCAGGGCAGTACAAGGGTAACCAGTACTAGTTATAGTACTAACAGTTATAGTACTACTAGTGGGGGTGGTGGTAGTAGTAGTAAAAGTAATTGTGATACAAGTAATAGAAATTATAGCAACAGCAATAGTACTGGTACACACAGAAAAATAAAGGTGCTAACTGGAACCGAAAATGGTTCTTCAGAGTGATGCCATAGAAGAACCATTTCTCGTTCCACAAAGAACCTTTCAGACCAAGGTTCTTTAAAGAACCATTTCCTTAAACGGTTCTTTAAAGAACCCACAAAGGTGCCTCAAAGAACCATCAAAAAATGGTTCTTTGAGGCACCATTTCTGGTTCTTTGAAGAACTTAAAGAATAAAAGGTTCTCTAAAGAACCTTTTTCAAAAAAGTTCTTTGTGGGCCCAAATGGTTCAATAAAGAACCCTTTTCAAATGGTTCTTCAGCTAAAAATGGTTCTTCCAAGGAATAAATGGTTCTTTGAGTACTTAACATTGCAATATTGTGTACGGTGGAGAAATAAATGAAAATAGCAGTTAATTCTCATTTCATTTATTTAGAAATTTAGAAAAACAGATTTCTGGAAAACTAGAAAAGCTAAACATTTAAACAGCATATCAATGGAATTGTATACATTAAAAATCATGTCCAGGTGAATATGGTCCTTGTGGCAGACTGGGGGTGAGGCTTAGGCTGGCTCCAGAAGAGAGCTGAGTCGGTGGACTGACTCTCCCCTGGATCCAGTACCGGCAAACACAGATCACCTGTCAGACACAGCCATTCCGCCAGCCTCTCACACTGACGCACCCCCACTCACAGTCACACACAGGTTAAAAAGGCTCGGCTGCAATCAGCCTTAATTGGCCGCAGCCAGTACTGGATCCAGGGGAGAGTCAGTCCACCGACTCAGCTCTCTCCTGGATCCAGCCTAAGCCTCACCCCCACCCTGCCACAGTCCTTTTATAGTCCATTAGTCATTTTTAGGGGTACATAAACCCCTAATACCATACAGTGTGCTTTCTAAGAAATATTCAGGGCATTTGCAACTCTCTGCACAGCTACTGGTACATGTGTTGTTAGAGTGTCAAGCTTCAGGATAAATGCCTCCAAAAATGAAAACGTTTTCTTTAGCTGACAGGGATAAGCAATGTTGTAGACATGATAGAGGGCCAACACAACACCCATGGACAAAGAAATGTCTGCATCTCCATCGTCCACCATCATTTTGTGTCCATCCATCGTGACAGTAACATCTGTGCTGTCACTCAGGGGCTTGCCATCACTGCTGCTCAAGATGATCGTGGGTGTTGGGCTTAATGGTTCCTGAAACAAAACATTTGAGACTTAAAGCTGTATTCTGTAAGATTGTAATGTTTATAAATCATGACTACTATGCTTAGTTGCACATAAAATGCCAGTTTGTTAATGATATTAAATTACTTAATTCATTAGATTTCATATATTAAAATCCAAAATCTGGCAACGCATTTTTAGTACACATTTCCCTTCATCAAATGAACAAATTCAAGATTGCCCCCCACAAACACAAATGACTAACCTTATCTATTGCAAACAGCTGAGATGCATTTTCCTTGAAGACAGATGGTAGGAGGAGTATGGCCGCATTGACCAACTGGCCTGCAAATGACAAATAATTTTCAATAAAACTCACAACTCTGATTCTGCAAAGTTTTGAGACTCTCATACCAAAAAAATCTGAAATAAATAAGGGGGACTTCTTATCCTAATTACTTACTACCATCAAAAGGAAAACACTGGATATAAACCAAAAATACTTGTAATTACATAATGTGGTAAATTGACCTAAAACGATTAAATATGACAGCTATATGTGGCTTAATGACCTAAAAGTAAGGTGCAATGAAATAAAATTGGCATTATTTATTCCGCTGCTGCTGCTTCTTATTATTCCACACGAACCCCCCGTAACAACCACTGTGTCTTATCCGGTACTGTACAGCTAGCCCACACATTTTCTCCAGGAAATGTCGCTTTCTAGTTTTAGGTGTACTTGGTCATAAGACCTTGAATTTGATTAACTTAACTTGGCACTTAAACCTCGAAACTAGTAGTGGAAGGAGGGCTGATGACCGAATTTATAGGGTTAAACAGGACCTTAGACTTGCAACAGTTCTTTGAGATAAGGTGAGAAATATTCTGCTCTGGCAGATTTAACTGCCTCACGGTATTTGATTAAGTCCTTCAGGATATCATAAGAGACTTGTGTGGCTTACCATTTCGTTCAGCATCAGTTTGGCTCTCATCAACAGACTGCAGACAAAGGCTCTTCAGGTTGCTTTTTGGTGCCATGGACACAAGCTGGCTTGACAGCTTATTGAATCCTCTGATGACCTGCTTGTCCACGTCAATCTTAAGAAGTGCTGATGCCTCTTCACATAGCTATAACAAAACATGCAGATTAAATCAGTTAATGCTATCAGCATTCAGAACACAACTACTACAATTACTACTACTACTATAGTAGTAGTAGTAATTGTAGTAGTTGTAGTAGTAGTAATAGGAATAGTAGTGGTAGCAATACTAATAGCAGTAGTAGTAATAGAAGTAGTAGTAGGAATAGTAGTAGTAATAGTAATAGTAGCAGTAGTAATAGTAGTAGTAATTGTAGTAGTAGCAGTAGTAGTAGTAATAGTAGTAGTAGTAATAGTAGTAGTCGTAGTAATAGGAATAGGAATACTAGTAGCCATATTCTAACCAGATCCCAAGGCGATAATCTTTAGTTAGTAGTAGTAATAGTAGTAGTAGTGGTGGTAGTAGTAGTAGTAGTTTAGGAGTAGTAGTACTAGTAGAAGTAGTAGTAGTTTAGTAGTAGTAGTGGCAGTGTAGGCGTCTGCAGTCAGAGGGCCCTACAAAAGAAAAGATTATTAATCAATATATAAGCAAAGTGTTCATCAATATCAAAGAAATGTACTTATCTACAAAACAAAGAAACAAAGAAACAAACAAACAAACAAACAAACAAACACCCTCCTCTTGTTACAATGAAGGATTCACAGCTTACCTTCCCCTGCACCCCCAAATTGTTATGTCCCCCCTGGATAGTGGTAGTAGTAATAGTGATAGTAGTAGTAGTTATAGTAGTGGTAGTAGTGCAGTAGCAGTATTAATAGCAGTAGTAATAGAAGTAATAGTAATAGTAGTAGTAGTAATAGTAGCACTAGTAGTACTAGAAGTGCTACCAGTTTGTTAGTGTCAACATTCATAATTCATATTTGTAACAACCAACATTAAAACACAAAATAACAAAGACATCCATCCTGTACATGGAGACTAGACATCTTCCAGCTGGTCTGGAGTCAGTGTTTAGAAGGTGGTGATGTTTCTGAAAATGGCACCCACACACCAACACACAACCCCCCCCCAGGTTTGAAGCGATGGAAAAACACAGATTGGCTCATTGTGAAGTGATTTAAATATGCGGGCTGCATTAGGTAGGTAGAAACTAAATAGGATGCACGAGGCCAACCACGTGCCGCTGGCAAAAAAAAAATCATAATTCAGCCCAATAAGTCTGTACTTTATACCCTCATATTAAAAGATAATAACCCACTTCACAGAAACAGTCTGATCGGGTTGATTTTAGTCTCTCGGATCCGGTTCAGAAGGAGTTTCTATCATTCATAAAGCAGCAGAGTAAATATGATTCACATTCATAAGGTCTCTAACGGGCTGGAGGAGAGTTATGGCCCCGGTTATACAAACGGCTGTCGGATAGTCTGCACGGATCCGATCCGCCTTCTGGCCCCATAAAGCTGGACGTGAAGCCAAGAGCGGCGGGCTGCTGCACGAGATCCAGCTGGAGCCTCACACAATAATGATAATACATAATTACTATTATAATTATTATAGAATTATAACAACAACAACAATAATAACAGCAACAACAACAATAATAATACATATATATACTATTATTATTATTATGATTATTAGCAGTAGTAGTAGTAATATTATTATATTAACAACAACATTAATTATTATAATAATTATTGTTATATTTACGTCTACAATAATACCAACTTTGAATGATTACATTATTATTATTACACTAATTCTAATAATTTTAATTATAATTATTATAACAACAAAAACAATAAAAAAACACAATAACAACAACAATAATTATAATAATAACAATAATAACAATAATAATTTAAATTCAACAGTCTTCCATTGCGAATCGCAGTTTTGCAACTAAATAGAGTCTAGTGATGCCAGTAGAACCTTCACGGACTTCCTATGTTGTAAAACATGAATAAAATAAAGTAAAGTAAAATAAAACGATGAACTGAAATTAAATGAACGAAGTGAAAATGATGTAAAGTAAAAGAAAACAAAAGAAACGAAATAAGGAATACTTCCTCCTGCTGCAAGATAGTGAAGCCTGCAGCCTGCAGATTGGGCTTTCAATGATATTTTACCCATTTGGTCTGAAGCAGGAAGACCAGACCGCGTGCCATTTCAACCAGAGCTTTATTGGGCCTTTGGAGCCTCTCTCCATTACATTACATTACACATTGAAATGTATTAGGCCTCCTCGTTACTCTGATCCATCTTTCTGATTTTATTTTGTAGTAATCCCGCATGTTCCCTCCGGCCAGTATTCTCTCTTCTTCGCGTGAGTTGTTTTGTCGACTTCCTATTTTCAAAGACGGAAACAAACAGCACGAGAGGAGCGGATGTACTGCACGCACCGGGGGTCTCGGGCCGAGGTCTCGCGCTCACGGGAGGGAAGGAGGGAGGCAGAGGTGGGGGGCGCGGATGCTTGTGGAAGAAGCCGACTGTCGTAAAAACAGAAAGAAGAAGAAGAGGAGAGAGAAAGAAAATTCAATGCGGTGCGGCGCAATAAAAGAATATGACGGCAATAAAAGTTTATAGGGTATAAATTTCTGAAGGTTAAGAACTAAACGGCTGTAAAGCAAACACGTCGAGAGAAAGGGAAGGGAGGGCAGGGAGAGACAGAGAGAGAGAGAGAGAGAGAGAGAGAGAGAGAGAGGGAGAGGGAGAGAGAGAGAGAGAGGGAGAGAGAGAGAGAGAGAGAGAGAGAGAGGAAATATTGGAGGAAAAAAGTTTCAAATCCCCGCTTGATAAATGTTGTTTTATCTCGAGGATTTAATGGGATTGATGGAAGCGGGAGAGTCTCGGCGGACTGGAAACCACCAGACGGAGAGAAGAACCGGCGATGAGCGGGGATATTAGCGGGAAGACTTGAAATCGTTTCTTAATAAACCTTATTGTGTTTCTCGGCGGCCGTAAGCACTCCAGGCCTGCACGGGCAACGACAGCAATCCGTTCAGAGCGGCTTTAAACACGATATGCTGACAGAAAGGAGAGAAGGGCGGGGCGGTAGATTAGGTTTCCAACTGGCCTGTGAAGTGAGTTTTATTCCCGGGGAGGCAGGGTGGGAGGACGGGCCCCTCCGGACCGACGGAGCCTCTCCGTCCCCGGCTTGTCTCTGGACGTTTTATGGTTTTGTAGCAGGCAACAACGTTTGTTGTTTAGGGAGTCTGCACGGTGGGGGTGCTTTGTGTGTGCGTGCGTGTGTGTGCGTGCGCGCGTGTGTGTGTGTTGTCTCCTGTCCGACCTCCCTTTGTCTCACTTCCGAGGAGATGCATCCTTACAGCAGGGCCATAAAACCCTCAGAAACCAGAACAGCAGACCAGGCTGCCGGCCAGACGGCTGGTCTCCCCGGCTCCCACGGTCCTTTTACAACCCAGAGCTGGGGCTGCATGGGGCATTTGGCCTGGTTGGGGCTGCATGGGGCATTTGGCCTGCTTGGGGCTGCATGGGGCATTTGGCCTGGTTGGGGCTGCATGGGGCATCTGGACTGGTTGGGGCTACATGGGGCATCTGGACTGGTTGGGGCTGCATGGGGCATTTGGACTGGTTGGGGCTGCATGGGGCATCTGGACTGGTTGGGGCTGCATGGGGCATTTGGACTGGTTGGGGCTGCATGGGGCATTTGGACTGGTTGGGGCTGCATGGGGCATTTGGACTGGTTGGGGCTGCATGGGGCATCTGGACTGGTTGGGGCTGCATGGGGCATTTGGACTGGTTGGGGCTGCATGGGGCATTTGGCCTGGTTGGGGCTGCATGGGGCATTTGGCCTGGTTGGGGCTGCATGGGGCATTTGGCCTGCTTGGGGCTGCATGGGGCATCTGGACTGGTTGGGGCTACATGGGGCATCTGGACTGGTTGGGGCTGCATGGGGCATTTGGACTGGTTGGGGCTGCATGGGGCATCTGGACTGGTTGGGGCTGAATGGGGCATTTGGACTGGTTGGGGCTGCATGGGGCATTTGGACTGGTTGGGGCTGCATGGGGCATCTGGACTGGTTGGGGCTGCATGGGGCATTTGGACTGGTTGGGGCTGCATGGGGCATCTGGACTGGTTGGATTCACACAAGGCAGAATATGTGATATCCAAGCCTCCACGTGTCTCAAAACCACAAGAATAAACCAGGTTTCTGAATCTGAAGGGCAGGAGAAGATCAGACCCTTTCTTCTGGTCTGAGTGATCTTCTGGTCTGGGTGATCTTCTGGTCTGGGTGATCTTCTGGTCCAGGTGATCTTCTGGTCCAGGTGATCTTATGGTCCAGGTGATCTTATGGTCCAGGTGATCTTCTGGTCCAGGTGATTAGTAGGGGCTAGCAGGGACTGGGATTACAGGCTCCAGGGTGAAGGGAGAGAAAGGCAGTAATGACAGTAGACTTGAGGTCACATGACCTTTACTTCATGTTACTTTGTCTGTGGGATGATCCAGGGTCAGCGTTTCCAGAACCTTCAGCACCTGAACAGGAAGTACCATCATCTTCATTAATTAAACCAGTTCGCCTCGATACTGTGAGGCGACTTTTAGTGTCCTGGCAGGAGGAGTTACCTGGTTACCTCTGATAACTGACTTGGTGTTATTGGTTCTATTTGTTTTATTGCTTTTATTTGTGTTATTGGTTTTATTGGTTTTTAGAAAACTGGTGTTTGAACAAGGTTAATAACAAATACAGAGCAATACCAGCAATATAAATAAAACATGTTAACATTATTGAGCGTGTTGTTATAATAACAACAACAATAATAATAAACGTTAATAATAATATTATAATACCTAGATAATAAACTAAACAACAACGATGTTATATATATATTATATATGTTATATATAATAACAATAATAACCATAATAATAATAATAAAATGTTTTTCAACTTTATATTTTCTCTCTTCTTTTGAGTCACTGTTTTCATGTTGTGTCATGTTTACATTATTGTCATTGATTACTATAATTGATTTACTACAACCATACTAATATCAACAATACATAGAATAATAATGTACATGTAATATTTAGATTTACACATAATGTAAAGACAGGTTATACACACTATGTCAAGCCATGTATGAGCCCAGTGTATTTAAAAACACATGACAAAACAGAAACTGACTTTCTTCAAAATTGTGGGGGGGTATTTTTATATATCGACTCGAGGTAAAATATAATATCCTATAGAAATGTAGACAAAGATCATTAGTTTTTATAAGTGTCACAGTGAAGACATCAACATGTGAAGCAGGTGTGTTCAGGCTTTTTGGCTTTATTGAATAAAAATCCCAATAAACTACTGGAATGAACTACGTCACGCAGCTTTATTGATAATAATTCTTATTATTTTGGTCATTTCTGAGCAGTCCAGCATGACGGCATCGCTTTGGCCTCAGCAGGATAAGATTATTTTAATGATTTTTAGGATTCATTTGGATGATGTTTCACTTCCGCCCTTACTTCCGCCCTTTCTCCCGTCCTGAAGTCAAATCCCACATCAACCCTCCCATCCGCTCTCCAATTACAAGACGGGCTTTTATTTTAGCGCAGATTTGCCCTCACAATTTAACTTTATGTGTCCACTTTACAGAACCATAAAACGGCATCAGGTGGATTTCCCATCTGTGACCTGACAGCAGTCGGCCGCTTGGTGACGCTCGTGCTCCACCGAAAAACAGCCTCGCCTGGCCTCGGCTTGCTTGGTCTGCCGTTATAAAACACACACGCGCGCGCGCGCGCACACACAGACACACACACACACACACGCACACACACACTCAAACTAAGTGTGTTCCTCTCCTCGCTGCACTTAAAGAGGATTTTCAAGAGGAAGCGACGAGATTAATTTCTCTCTCCACTTTGGTTTGTTTGAGTGAGTCTGACAGTCACGTGCCAAGTCGTTGCCACTCCAGATAACAACAATTAATAACTTTATTCAAATACCAAAACAGAGTTACAACGTGCTTCATAGACTATAGGCAGGCGTTGGGAATGAAGTGCTACCAGCCTGTAAAACACCGGGCAGGAATTAGTATTTTCTTGGTTTTCCACATCCAGTTGTTTATGGAGGCTGGTATGAACATGTAGGGGGACAGCTACTGGAGGAAAAGCGTATTTATTGGTACAAAATAGAGAATATATGGACTGGATGTTGATGCTTTGTGTTTTCCACCAAGAGAAGCTCCAGGCGGGATCCGTCCTAACGGTGTTAACGTGTTTTATACGCCGTGAAGTTGAAGCAGAGGACGTGACTAATAAAGACACGAGGCCCGGGCTCCCCTTTAATATTTATTATATTTATCAGCCCTGTTGGTTTTCTCAGCCAAACCGGGGGAAACGTGCGAATCCCGCAGGAGTGAAGCGGTAACGGGGTTTCATTCGTGCGCACGGTCTTCTAATTTAGCAGCACGGACGTTTGGAAGTTGGTAAGAAATGTCATTTGTGCGCCACATTTCATAGAAACAACTGACCTTATATCAGCAAACTCAGAGGGGTTTATTGGAGGTGTAAAACACGCATGTACACGCGCGCCGGAGTTTCATTAAAATAATATTCAGGGTAATAAATGGAAAAATACTGCAGCAATTATTCCTTAGAAAGTTGAGCGTGCAATCAGCTGATTTACCACAACGGCGTCTAATTGAGATGTATGCCGGCAACATTTGGGCCTGGTGTGTCACCGCCGTACTGTTAATGAATTCAATTCCTGTAAAGACGTTTTTACGGTTCTAATATAAGCGCGCGGTGGACGGAAGGGCGGACGGGGGGCGGCACGTGCTGAAAATCACTGGATGTTTTCAGCTCAAAATAATATGAAGCCCAAAAGCTTCAATAACCAGAAACTGGGAAGATGTCGATCATGAAATTGTGGTTTCCATCCTGCTTGCTGCAGCCCGGTGCAGGTGCCTCCGGTTCGATCTGCAATTTCTCATATTGGAAATATTATTGATTGGTGGTTTAGCTGCACAGGCCGGTATTAATAACGGTTCCTTATAAAACCACTATTAACTAAACAGTGTTTTCTCTCACTCCCACAGCACGGCTCCCTTTTTACGAGCCGTTAAAGAACGCGCAACCTTTCCACAATTTATCCCTCGTTAACCGGGCCAGTATAACCCACAGCAGCCCTCCTTACCGGGCCCGGGCTCGAACCCCCGGCCCTTCACAATGACAGGAGGCCGTATGGAAAACACAGCTAAAATGACAATTAAATACCGGGATATTTGTGCGTGGCTGAGGCGTTTACGGCCTCCGGTCCGGGCGCGTCGTAAAACCCTAACGGCTTTTTTGATGCACGACGTAAACAAGCAAACGCTGCCCCGCGCGTTTACGGCGCTTTATAGTTTGTTAAACCATTTACAGCCACTTTCTCTATTACCGTGTTGCCCCCCCCCCCCCCTCCCGAACGGCTTCATATCTTTATGGAGATCATATTTATAAAGTATACGATGATCAAAACGCTACGTTGAGCCGGGCTCGTTTATTCTGACCAGCCGGAAGTCACAGACTGGAATAGAGTCGAAGAAGAAGAAGGCAACCGGTTTTAAAACCTCAATTACATTTATAGTACTTGTTAGAACCGATACCAATTAGGACCCCCCCCCCCCCCATCTCTCTCTCTCTGTGTTTGCCTCTCGCTCGACCGCCCTGACATTTGCGTTGAAAAGAGCGCGAGCATCTCTCGTTAAGAATTTAGGAGCAGAAGAAGAGAAGACTTAATGACGGAGTGAGATGTTTAAAGTTCCGATGAGCTCCGAGCTGCTACAAAATCAATCTCCTCTCCTCCTGGTTGGAGGAGTCCTTCTGGAGTGGAGAGTGGGTAAGATGGTGGAGGTGGTGGTGGGGGGTGGGGGGTGGGGGTGAGGAGGAGAGGGGAGAGGGGGTGGGAGGGGGAGGGGGAGGGGGTGCATTTGCTCGGATGCAAAGCGGCAGAATTCTCATTAAGTTTCTCCCCCCTCGCCTGAATATATTAATGCTGCACATACCCCCCCCCCTCCCTCCCCCCTCCCTCCTCCCCCCTCTCTCCCTCGCCTCTCTCTCTCTCTCTTTTTCTTTTCCTCCTGTCTTTTCTCATTCTCTCACTCCCTTGCATTATCACAGGCGCGCGGAGCTCGAGCCGACACCGGGAGACTCGGCGCGCGGGGGATAAAAAAAAAAAAAAAACACTCGGTGAGTGCGTGTGTATGTGCGCGTGGAAAGCCAATGAGATGAAGAGCTGATAATAGATGCAAATTATCCCTGAAACCGACACACACCGGCCAGGAGGAGAGAAAAATATGAAACAACTCATTTGCAGAGGAGTAAATCACGGAAAACCCGTTTGAGAGCGCGACAGGCTCCCGTATAGTACCATACCGGAATTGTGATGCGCACGAGCCCTTCCTCTTCTTCTTCTTCGCTGGAGATTTTATGGAATCGGTGTGATTGCTGTTGTGGCTGGCTGCCGTTACCGTTACTCACATCACAACCGGCTCATTTGTTGTGGCCGTGAGAAAACACACAACAACAACGGTCACCGATACCGGTAACCGACCTGCCTCGTCTCTAAACCGCACGACAGAAGCAGCTCACGCTCCGCGCAACGGGACCAGAAACACGAAGATGAGTTCGTATTTCGTCAACTCGCTCTTTTCCAAATATAAAAGCGGCGACTCGTTACGTCCGAACTACTACGAGTGCGGCTTCGCTCAGGACCTCGCCGGTAGCCGCCCCACCGTGGTGTACGGCCCCGGCTCCGGAGCAACTTTCCAGCACCCTCCGCAGATCCAGGACTTCTACCACCACAGCGCGTCCACCCTGCCCAGCAACCCGTACCAGCAGAGCCCCTGCGCGGTCACATGCCACGGCGAGCCCGGGAACTTCTACGGATACGACGCGCTCCAGCGGCAGACGCTTTTCGGGGCTCAGGACGCGGATCTGGTTCAATACAGCGACTGTAAGCTCGGCGGAGCGCCGGGACTAGGCGGCGATGACGCGGAGGGAACCGAGCAGAGCCCGTCGCCAACGCAGCTCTTCCCCTGGATGAGGCCGCAAGGTGAGGAAACGAAAACAGTTTTGGTTTAATGACGGAAGAAACGGTTGTTTTTCCGTGTCGAGGCTCTACCGCGTCGGTTCTTCTTCCAAAAAACACAAGGTGAGTGTCCATGTGTCCATGTCCGCGTCGTTCAGCTCGGATAGGCGTCAAAATCAGCCCTTCTTCTCCTCCTCCTCCTCCTCCTCCTCCTCCGCTCCACGGCGGCGAGGAAATGTAGAGAAAGAAAGTTAGAAAAGTTTAAAAACGGCAATTTAAGGAGGGAGATCAGAGCTCGAGACGGAGCGGGGCGCGGGAGCGCGTTTATGGTTTTATTGGGAGCACCAAAACTTGTAAATGACTTTAGGGTTTTATTACCCCGCAATAGAGGAGACGGAGAGGGGGAGGCAGGAGGGAAGGAGAGGGAGAAAGGGGAAGAGTTGAATCTCCATGTCGGTTCAGAGGGAAAGAAAGTGGTGGAAGAGCAGATCCGAGCCACAGCAGCCTGTTTCCGGCCACACAGACCCGTTCCTATCCGTTCCTATCCGTTCCTATCCGTTCCTATCCGTTCTCACTCGGGTTAAACTTTTACTGACCCGCTTTTACGACTTGACTGTGGTTTGTGGGATTACCGGGCTCCGGGTGGCCGCTACAGCCCGGTAGCCTCGCGCGTCTAGTGGGAGAATGTTTTTTTTATTTGGTTTTGACACTTCTGCACCGACAGAAAGTGAACGTTCAGCACGCGGGCCGGCCTGGCCTCATTCAGGTCGTGTGAAAATCATGTAAAAACCCATCCCGTGTGTTTTCTCTCTGTTTGGACAGCAGGGACCGGACTGAATTAATGAACGGGTGGCTTTTGTGCCTTGTGTGTGTGTGTGTGTGTGTGTGTGTGTGTGTGTGTGTTTGCTCGTGGTTACCAGTGGACGCCATGCTATGAATATGCGTATAGGAATTGAACCGTCGACTGAACATCATTTAAATGAGACCCGATTCTAAACCACGTCCCGGGGATAAAGCCGCGGATATAATTGATAGTTAAACCGATAACCGATAACCACACAAGATTGATTAGGCAGAAGAGAGAGAGAGAGAGAGAGAGAGAGAGAGAGAGAGAGAGAGAGAGAGAGAGAGAGAGAGAGAGAGAGAAGGAGAGAGAGAGAGAGAGAAGGAGAGCACTGTCAATGGATTGACATGCATAGTAGCCTATTTTGTTTGAGCCCATATATTTCTTGTGGTGTGTGCGCGTGTGTGTGCGCGCGTGTATGTGTGTTGCTTATGTTGTCGGCCATATTTTCCCAAGTGTGACCGTAGACCCGTTACGGCCTACCGGAGTTTTGTGGCTTCATGATTTTGATCATCAAATGAGCGCGGGCCCATTTCCGCCTCTAGCTGCTTCCCCTGTGAAGCTTTATAACACGTTTAATACGCTCTCTTACGGTTTCATAACGCCTACGTCATATTTATGAAGGCTTTATAAGACTATGCGCGCACTGTTTCTGCCCCGCGTGTTTTTACCGGCTTTGTGGGCTCCTGCTGGATTTCTCTTCTTGCAGCCTGTAAATTGTTGTAATTTATTTCAGTATTTTTGCAGCGCGCGACTCGCGGCTCCACGCGCGTCCAGCGAGCAGGAATCATCTCTCAGGTTTATGAAAGACGTGTTGAAAACGACTTGTGAAGAGTTCAGGATGAAGACAGTGATTAGTCCGATGATGAATGGACGCATTTTTCAAACAGCAGAGCCTCACTTATCAAATACTTATCCTGTGTGTGTGTGTGTGTGTGTGCGTGCGTGCGTGCGTGCGTGCGTGCTCCTAGAGAAGCTCCGACCCGGGCCAGAGTCGAGTCAAAACAGGAAGCCATGCGTGCCAAGCCGCTCTGCTCATTGTTGTGGTGGATGATGATGATGGGATGTTCTCGTTACTCACCGTGTCAATTTAGAATATGTGAACAACACAGAACGGTTCGGACGGGAGACGGTGGAGGCTCTCTAAAATATAGCTACCGTTAGCGAGGGGATACATTTCATAATTTGAGTTATAAAGAGGACCCCCCCCCCCCCCCATGCTATAAAACTTAACACCTCACCTAATAAGCTCAGACTGCTTCTTATTGAATATGAATGGAAACACTCCTGAGCCCGCGAGCTGAACGGTTAATAGTTTAATATGAGTTTCACTCCAAACTGTTTCTGGTGTTCGTGTCGTTTTGCCTTTCCGGTTGTTTTATTATATTCGCTTCCACGCGCTGAAAACCTCGAATCGAAACTCCCCAGGAACAGAGAAAACCAGTCTGCATTTTTTTTTTTTAGCTTGACCACCATGAAGTTTTGAGTTTGTTTTGAAAAGGTTTCACAATCCCGAGGGCGGTACCAGCTCGCGACCCTTCAATTAAAACACGGAAGTCAGCAGAAGTCAGGCTTTTTTAAGCCGTTTTAAGCGCGTGGTGCCCCTCGGGTCAAAGCGGCTTCTCGTTATTATTTTATCCATAATACAAGTGTTTCCCATTTCCCTTCATTCATGTGCGTGGCTCCGTTTGCGTCCAGTCGTTAAACCGAGATCAGACACGAGACCTAATAACTTCATGTATTTCCATAACGAGTCGTCGCCTTCCTCTTTGATAGTTTTACCGTTAAAAGCAGACAAACCAGTGTGTGTGATTCCTGACAAGTTCTAACCACCTTCAGGACTTCAGATATTTCACTAAAACACTTTTACCTTGAAACCAGAACCTGACGGCACCGACCGCACGCAGGACGTCTGTGATTATACGGCTAAATGCATCACAGTCATTGCCCTCTTCCTTGATTCAATCCAGAAACTTAACTGTCCGGTAAAGGGAGCTGTAGAATAAAAACACATGAACAAATCACATCATCATATAGGAGAATACCAAATATACCCAAACCAAGCTTGGTAAATTTACAGCTTCTCATCAAACATATTTATGATTATTTATAGCTCTATCTATATGATTATATGAGAAAGCATTTTCATAAAACTCTTCTTCCCTATTCTTTAACCATCATATTAGAAACTATATGATAAATAATATTAGAGACCCATGATAAAACTATATATACCCTCTATATGATTATATGAGGAATGTATTCTAATAAAACTCTTTCTTGCTTTCTGTCTTTAATCTTTAACCATAATATTAAAAAGCCATCTTCCTTTTCTGTCTTCCTCCTCCATAAAACACCGTAACGCCGTTAACGCTGTGCCAGAGAACCGGCTGAATCCCCCGTTCATCCCAAAGCCGCAGCAGCTGTTCAGTCGTTATCAGGCTGATGAAGCTCTTTCTGTCTGTATGGTTCACAGCACTGCTGAGTCCTGCGTGTTTGGATTTCCGTTTGGAAGGTTTATAATTTAACTTCTTTCACTTAAAGTCACATTGGGAGATGTAGGAATTTAATAGTTCATGTATTTACTTGTATGACTGTCTTGGCTTTAGTGGTTTCATCACTGATTCCCAGTATGTACCCTCCTCCTCTGCCTCTACAACTAAAACAATCTCCTCTATGGTTTCACCTGGCCGTGTTTCTCCCCCCAGGTGAGATCATTTGACGTCATTGGTCATTTGACGTAAAATAAGTGAACATTGTGAGTTGGTCAGCAGACCGACAGGAGCGGAGCTCATTCAGTATATTCAAGAGTCAAGTCGGATTTCTTCCCGTTTCGTGTGTGGATTTCGTTCATCTGTCTCCGGGGGATTTAATTTAGTATTTAATCAAATATCAAATCCAAATCTGGTCAGGGATCAGCCTGATCTGTGTAAAGAAGTGATGAGATATTTCTTACTAGCAACTGTATGCGTTTCATTTCCCTATATATCTATCTCCATGTATGTCCTCTCTCTACGGTTCATCAATAACAATGTGTGATTTTTATTTAATGATATGAAATATAATATCTTTATATATAATATATATATAAAGATATTTACTCTCAATGCCATACACCTTCCTGTCCCAGTGCTTATAATGCACTGATGAATCAAATCAATCAAGACGTTTGATAGCGCCTGTTGACTAACGCTTTGGTTTTAGGAGCAGAATCAGACTTTTTATTCGTCTTCATGTCAAATTAAAAGCGTCTTTTTTGAAGATCCAGCTTCTCGTGCGGGCTCCGTTCCCCTTCTGAAGGTGTCGGTTCTGTTTTTATGACATCTGATATTTATTGGACAGTTGTAAACCTTTATGTAGCTGTTATGATGCAGCGTGTTGGACTGCTAGAAGAATAATGTCTTCCTCTGGTTCTTTAATGTCAGATGTCAGACTTGGTTGGACAGTAGAAAATTAGAAGGTACGTGCGCGTTTCTTGTGCGTGTGCGCGCGCCTATATGAGACCCCCCCCCCTTTTTTTTTTTACATCAGATGGAAAAAAAAACAACAACACTTGACAGGTGTTGTCACCTGCCACCTTCCACATGACTACATGTTTAAAAATGAATTACAGATTTGAAAATGTATATATATTTATTATTTATATATTTATATTCATATATATATTATTGAAAGAATGATAATAAATAATTTCAATGAGACAATTCACCGGTGCAAATGTCAATATTTGAAATTGAGTGTTTGAGGGACACAAATATGACGCTGGGGATGATGGGTATTCCTCTAATGATGTTACCCCCCCCCCGCCCCCACCCCTCACCCCCCTCTCCTCTCTCTTCCCCCCAAGTAGCTGCGGGCAGGAGGCGAGGCCGGCAGACCTACAGCCGCTACCAGACGCTCGAGCTGGAGAAGGAGTTCCTGTTTAACCCCTACCTGACCCGGAAGCGCCGCATCGAGGTGTCGCACGCGCTGGCGCTGACGGAGCGGCAGGTGAAGATCTGGTTCCAGAACCGGAGGATGAAGTGGAAGAAGGAGAACAACAAGGACAAGTTCCCCAGCAGCAAGAGCGAGCAGGAGGAGGTGGAGAGGGAGAAGAGGGAGAAGGAACTGAGCGAGGGCGGGGGGGGCAGCAGGGGGTGAGGGAGGAGGCGCGGGCACGGTGGCGGTGGCGGGCACGGCGGGGTCACAGGCCTCCGCGAACGAGGATTGCTGCGAGAAAACCAACAAGCAAATGTAAAGAGGGAGGAGAATGTAAGAAGGGAGGGGCACAGGGGAGGAGGTGGGGGCGTGGCTTCTGTCTGCCGGGCTCCACGTTTCAATCGATTGAACCGAACTTAAGTCTCCAAAATTGCGGACAATGGCGGCAAACTGGCGGACTTGATGGACTGGAGGGTCTCGCGCATCCGTCTGCAGACTGTAGAAACCGCGGGAAAGAAGAAAAAACAAAACTCGAAGCTAGCATTTGTACTTTTAAAGTCGTAATTGATGTGTGGGGGGAGGGAGGGGGGGTGAAACCCAACACAAAAACAAACAAACAAACATAGTCTACTCTAGTGTCTAAAAGAAACAAAAAAAAAGAAAGAAAAAATGATAGCTTCCTTTCTTTGTGGAACAATTATCGTGGAAACATTTCTATATTGTTAGAAGTTTATCATTAACAATTTTATCTTTGGCAGCTGTATAGTTTTTAAGTTAAAAAATGATGATGGTGCACTTTTTACTGTACTTCTCACTTCTATGTTGTTGTTGTTATGGCGATGATTGGTGATGAAGATGATGATGATGATGATGATGACGTAGCAATTATTGAAAATTCCAACAACATGAAACTGCCTATTTATGCCGTTTTAGTAGGTCGAATCTCTTTTTTACACTCTAATTGTCGTTTCTCGTTTTAGTTCGTTTTTTGATCGATGGTGTTTGTTTATGTTGTCTTCCTTTTCTCTCTTTGGGTAAAAAGCATGCGCACAGTGCAGATTAAAAAAGAAGATTCATAAAAATAAAAAGGAGAAAAAATGTAATGCAAATGTCAACGTTGCGCCCTTTTACTGTGAAACAGAGTTGTACTGTACTCGTGAATTCTAGTTTTTTTATTGGGGGGGACTTGATATGATGATGATGATGATGATGATGATGATGATGATTGTTAACTTTGTTCCATTGTCTTAATTCTTTATCAAAAAAGTGGAAGAGGGCGGAACAAGAAAAAGAAAGTAAGGAAGGAAGGAAGCAGACAACAATAAAGTTTATAAACGTACCTTGGACACTTCCCTCCCTTTCCTTTCCTTTCCTTTCCTTTCCTTTCCTTTCCTTTGCTCCTGTCAGCACCCAGACTGATAAAACCGTTCAGTTCACGGGGCCAAACATTTCGCCTCGACTCGGAAATCTCTTAAAGCAGCAGACGGTGGACCCCCCCCCCCCCCCCCCCCCCACACACACACACACACACACACACACACCATCCAAACACCACTTTATTTATGATCCTCCACTCTCATCATTACAACCACTCTATTCACCATTACCTCGTCTTTTATCATAATCTTGTAGATGACGACTTGAGGTCAGCGGTCAGATTGTTTCCATCTGTCAGGGATGAAACACCACAGCCCCGTTAAATATAAAAACTTAAATGGACATACATTTGTCTTTTCACATATGGATTTTGTTGAGGTGTCTCCTGCGCGCGGACACACAAAGGAATGGGGATTTTATTATCCGAGACAAAATATGATGAGGTCTCGTCTCGTGAGTTGGAGACAGGTTGAGGTGTGTTTGTTTTGTCTCGCGGGACATTTTAACGATACGACTGGATTCAGACAAACTCACTGCTGGAACTGTGAGGACAGGCAGGCAGACAGGCAGACAGACAGACAGACAGACAGGCAGACAGACAGACAGGCAGACAGACAGACAGGCAGACAGACAGACAGACAGACAGACAGGCAGACAGACAGACAGACAGACAGACAGGCAGGCAGATATTTTAACAGGGCTGGACAGACTTCACACCACCACCACACCCGAGCTTTCTTCACCTTACTGACTCCGGTTCGGAGAGTAAGAAAACCCAAACGCTCCCGGCAGCGGGGAAAATCAGTTCCCAAGTGAAAAGCGCGTAACAGAAAAACTTTCTGGGCAATTTGAAAGCCACGGTTGCAGGTTTTACGCGAGCTGCTCCCTGTGCTCTAACATGCTAATCAGGACAGAAAAGCATTCTGGGATTTGTTTTGACTGTGGACTAATTCTTGATTCTGGCTGGATAGAAATGAGCTTTTACTCATGAACAGCTGAGCTTCCTTCAGTTCCTTTCCTCCAGTTTCTTTGGGTTACCAGTATTAGAAAAGGTACTGTGAAGGCTTCATACTGCAGGATGGAGAGGAGAGCTTTTACGCACAACACGGCCAAGCTTTCCTCGCGTAATTACTCCTAAAAGTCGTTAAAAACCTCCTTTGGAACAGAAAGAAAATGGATGGCATGTTTTTTTGACAGGCTCTATTACATCTGGGTGGAAAGGAGAGAGTAGTTTCACGCACGGCCCACACACGCGCTATATTCATCCAGTTCTGTGGACAAAACGGTACAACTGGAGCAGAACGCAGTGAGCCAATATTTCCTGATTTCTCTCGCCAGTCCGCAGTGACGGAATCACCAACTCAGAAGCCCTCTCTTATAGAAATGATCCTCATGACCTAACTTTACTTATTCTTTTGAGATCAGAGCAACAAAACGGAATTGTTACGTCAGATCCGGTGTTTTGGTATAATCATACCCATGTTCACATGTTTTTACGCACGCATGTAAACCCTCTTTAGGACTGATAACGCCTTTTATCCCTGCAAAACGTTCAATCCGCTTCTTTCCTCCTATAACGTCCCGCCACATGACTGGTACAGATCAGGGGGATACAGCCTTGAGGTCACGGAGCCTTGACCCAAGCACCTGAGTCAGGTGAGTCTTCTTACAGCCTCGAAGATGGAGCCTCCCACCGGTCAGGCCACTTCCGTTTAACACTATTACTGATTCCAAATGTATTCAACTATGTGTTTAACATCACACCGGTCACAGCTACGTTCTTTGAAACCAATCAGGAAATAATCACCTGTATAATTCTTGATGTTTTGCAACATTAGTGGAATTAAGCGCGCGCGCGCTGCCTCCTGCTGTCTCGTAGCCGCACCCGCTGCTGAGCTCTCATTCTGACCAACACTGGAAACGTTATATGATGATGAATTTACACGTTATGTGTTGAACTGAGTCATCCTGCTTCTATAAACAGCCGTCACTTCCGGTGTAATGGTGATGTTCCTCGACCCAGTCAGCAGCAGGCCCGGACCAGACTGACACCGAGCATAACAAAAGTCTCTCTCTCTCTCTCTCTCTCTCTCTCTCTCTCTCTCTTCCTCTATGTGTGGTCCCTGGGGCTTATTATGGTCTGAACAAGAAGATCACATTAAAGGGAAAAGAGGGAATAAGATGTTGTTGTAATTTTACGCACGGTCCAATCAATATCACATCTAGTGTCGCCAGTTGCTTCGCGCGTCTTCACCCATTTCCAGCCCCAGAACACAAGAGGACGTAAAGAGTTCAGTTTCAGCAGGATATTTGAACGCCTCAGCTGTTTTTTTTCCGCTCCTACATGCGCCCGGTGATTACCGGACACGTCCCGTGCTGTTGGGTATTGATCTCTGTGTGTTTTGCTGATTGCAGCAGCCTTTGGCGTTAAACGGGGATTGGACTACAGTCCCGGGCCTACTCTCCGTGCTTGTGTATTGTTTTTGAGCGGTCATTTTTTTCCTCCAACGTCGTAATATTATAGCCGGAGGGAAACCCCGTCGGTCATTGGACATCTTGACATCACATGGACCCCCGGTCACGTGGTGGTGCAGGGAGGGGAAGGAGGTTGGGAGGGAGGAGAGGAGGGAGGGCCGGGGTGATTTTTTGGTGTAAATCTAGACAGTAATACCCCGCCAATAATTCACAGTGCCTCGTAAAAAGTCGACATTAAACCACCCCGGGCCTACAAATCACCGGCGCCAAATTATGAGTTCGCTGTTCTACGCCAACGCGCTGTTTTCCAAATACCAACAAGCCGCGGCGAGCTGCTCCGGTCTGCTCTTCCCAGACTCTCCAACTTCTTCTTCTCCCTCTTCTTTTTCTTCTTCGTGCGCCCTCGTTTCCAGAGGATATCACCATGTCTCCGGTGGCAGAGGCGGCGGAGGGCTCCCGTTCCCTCCAGCCTCCTCCTCCGGTTCCCCGTCCTGCTCTTTTCCCGGACTGTACGGGAGCAGCGGGGGTAACGCACCCAGCACACACTCCTCCAGCCCGGCCGGACTGTATCCAGGAGGGGCCGGGGCTTACGCGCTGGGAGCCGCCGGGACGCTGCGCTCTCTCCACGGATCTCCCTTCGACCGTCAGCCCGGTCGGCCTCAGCCGTGCCCCGGGGCGGCCAAGCACCCAGAGCCGGGCTGCGGGAGGCAGAGCAGCCCGGAGCAGCGGCAGCTCAGCGAAGACAGACTGCGGATTTACCCGTGGATGAGAAGCTCAGGTGAGTTTTATTATGATGAGAGGTGAGGCGAGACGAGGAGGAGGAGGGGGGGGGGGCTGATAATTAAACGGTCTTTAAACTGTTGGCCCGGTTGCGGAGCGGCCACGGCCGGTAGCTGAACTATGCCTGTCTCTCGTTTTACAACACCTCTCCCTCTCTCTCTCTGTCTCTCTCTCTCTCTCTCTCTCTTGTTTTTAAACGAGAGGGAAAGAGAGGGCGGCGGTAGCACCATCAAAGTGTTTAAAACCGAAGAATGTCTCCGGTGCAGCGCCCGGTGTTAACGGTAACTGTAATAGTATTGAGGGGGTTTGGCACCGGTAAGGCCTTGTATCCCCTATCTGCGCTGCCTGGCGTCTCGAGGCCTATTGTACTATTGTACTGTCACGACAATCCGCTGATACTATAAACACGATAAATTACGAGTCCGGTTTGATCTGAGGTCGGTTTGAATGCCCGTTCCCTCGGTTGTAAAGCGTCTTTGTGGTCTGGTGCTGAATGGAGCCTCGAGCCGTAAACATCACAAAGAGGACTTTTCTGTTTTGGACAAAATGTTGAAGCGCGTTCTGTCGCCCTGTCACGCGTAAAAGTGGGATTTGTACCTGTGTTCAGTTGTTGCGCGTAAAAGTAGGCTTGTAAAGTTGTGCGCGCGCAGGTCTGCGGGGTCGCGTGACATGTTTGCCTGCGTGTATGTTTGCGCGTCCGTGTTCACACGTGTTTAAGTTTGTTTTTCTGTGCGAGCATGTTGGCAAAGCTAGTAGGCCTATCCATCCACCCATCCCTCCCTCCACCCATCCCTCCCTCCATCCATCCATTCATCCATCCATCCATCCATCCATCCATTCATCTATCCATCCATTCATCTATCCATCCATTCATCCATCCACCCATCCCTCCCTCCATCCATCCATTCATCCATCCATCCATCCATCCATTCATCCATCCATCCATCCATTCATCCATCCATCCATCCATCCATCCATTCATCCATCCATCTATCCATCCATCTATCCATCCATTCATCCATCCATTCATCCATCCATCCATTCATCCATCCATCCATCCAGCCTTCCATCTTTATTCCCTCGACGACACATTGAGATACAATCTAATAACTTTTAAAAATAATTTTCTTTTTACCTCTTCCTACCCCCCCCCCCCCCCCCCCCCACACACACACACACACACCTTCTCCAGGCCTTAAACATCGTTCGGTATTAATAGTTTTGGAAATCAGACCCTCATCCTCATTACCGGAATCCTCCTGACAGCTACCGGCAAGACTTTTCGTCGTCGCCACACGTTTTCTCATAAATTTCCGTCACTAACACCCCCCCCCCCCCCCCCCACACACACACACACCACCTAACC
>JAXDDX010000225.1:175000-282500 GCA_034670405.1 Hoplostethus atlanticus
CCGAACAAACATGTAAACAGTGAAGCAGCATGTGTGTTTCCCTGGACACTTTATCATTAAGTCTTATTAGTCTGAATGACATTTAACACAGTGGGAAATACAGAGCGGTGACCTTTGACCTCCAGGAGCTGATCAGCAGAGAGCAAACAACCTGCAGTATCAACTAAAACCAATTCTCCTTTTTAAAAAGCATCACTTCATGCTTTTCTTTCCAATAAGACCCTTTCAGTTCAACACAATACTGTGTTGTTTATAATGAATTCAAGTCATAATGGTTCATATCAGACTGAAATGATCCCAAAGAAAACTGAGATCATTTTCTTGATGGGTTTTCTTTCTACTTCACAACAACCGGAAAAACAAAAGGTTGCAGGTTATATCAGTTTGAAAAGGAGTTGAACTCTAATCTGCAAATATAAAGTGTGTTTAAACTAATTTTTGGATGGTTTAGCCTCCACTACATCCAGAAAAACGATGTTGTGGGTCTTTAAATATCTGACTGCTGATTTGGAGCCTTTCTCACAGTCTTAAAGGGTTCTTTACAGCATATTAAAGGTCCTAATGCAGACCCATTAATGCGTGATTCCACAAAGTACCTTTCTAAATAGTTTCTTTACAGCACCAACAAGGGTTCTGCTGTGGTGCAAGCTTATAAAGAACCATGTTATGGACCCTTTTTGTTAAGAGTGTATTTGGAGTCTGGCGTGAATCTGATCTGCGCCAGAAAAAGACAAAAGTCAGATTTTGTTTTTCTGTTTTCAGTACCAAGAGGCTTTTAAAGCGTGTTAAATAATTTGGAGAAGAATGGAATATCACTGAAGAAATAGAGGAGTGGATGTAGGGGTGGGAGGATTTGGAGGAATTATTAGATTATTAGATTATTATTAGATTATTATTAGAGCTGCATTAGACCCGGTTCAAACTGTGGCCAGGGAACAGTAGTTTGCACTTGAGCAGTAGGATGGAGAGCTGCTGAAATATCCCGATTTTAAATTAAATTAAATGTATTTTTGGTGACGAACATTTATCAATTCAGCGTAATTGGTCTCCTCTATGTACGGAGAGATAGGAATAAGAACCAAAGGGAGAATCTATAGCTGTTCACCTCATACTGAGTGAAATACTGATATTCTTATGAAACATAAAGCTACGTTTTATTTGGGTAGAAAAGATGAAAAGTGGAAATCACAGGGAAGAGTTTAAATAGATGAATGTAGCCGGATATATAAATACATGTTTGCAGGTTATTCCTAATTCGAAAATAAGAATTAATAGTGTTAATAAAAGTTCAACACTCACACAATTTAATTGTATGCCTTTTGTTTTAGTTGTGCGCCGATGCTCGCGCTGTGGAGACTCGGTTTACACGCTCGGGTTAAATTGCCCAGATTGTTTTGCTTGTGTAAATAAAATTACTCACCAACACTGTGTTTTTTTCTTTTCTCTCCGTTTGTGGGATGTCGCCTGGCTCACAGCAGGTTGCCATAACTCTGTGTCCGGGTCCAAAATGAGTCGTGGGTTCGATTATTTTCCACATGAAACTGGTGTGTTGGTTTTAGACTTCAAGTGTTAAATGAAATGTTCATTTCGCGTCCCTGGATGATCAAAATAGCTCTATTGCTATTAGTTTTATTATAGTATCAGTATTAATAGCAATAGTAATAGAAGTAATAGTAGTAGCAGTTTTAGTAGTAGTAGTAGTAGTAGTAGTAGTAGTAGTATAATATATTATATCATATAATATATAATAAAATATAATATTTGATTTAAAATAATATGACATTTAAAGCATCACCCCAGTTTTCTCCAACTGGGTAGGGAAACTTGGATGATGGGAGGGTTACAGTGGTTACTCTTCACTAGTAGGCTGCAGGCTAACAGGTTGTGAAAATGTAGCTAACCAGAAACCAGTGATTTACCCACAAGTCCACGTCGGATTGTAACCGATTCATTTTCCTGACTGATAACTAAGACAGGTTAACTCCACAGTATCTCAGTGTTTCCACCAGTCATCACCATCACTTTACATCCTCAATAACTGGTGAAATATTAACTTATTACCACTGTTAGATTTTCTGTTTCCTTCTCATTTCTATTCTCATACATGTTGACTACTTTGAAGAAGTCTCAACAGTAACCGCTGATTTAAAGTCATAAAACCATGAAACCACATTATTATATCATACCACACTTATACCATAGATAAGATTAATATATGACATAAATCTGAATAGGTATCAAACTAAACAAAAGAAGTCACGTGAAAAACCCAGATGTGGTAATACTCATACCAATTTAATTTTGGACACATGTTGATTTTCGCATGTGAAAACGTTAAATAGGCATGCATGTTCTACAAAGTCACATATGAACATAATGTGAACATATAAAACATGTGAACATTTAAACCATGTAAATATTTACACCATGTGAATAAATAAACCATGTGAACATATAAACTATGTGTCAGGTATTGTTACCTGATTACCTGACATTTCACACGTGAAATGGTAAAATTCACACATACGATTATGAATTTCACATGTGAACAATATTTTCTTCATGTTGTATTCCGACATGATATGTGACACTTTTTACTGCAAATGTGAACATTTCAATTCACACCTGAAGTGTTTTATTTCCATATATTAACCTTTTTTCTGGCTCCCGCCTGTCTTGAAAAATACATTTTGCATGTGAAAAGAAACAATTCACAGGTCAAAATGTCATCCTTGTCTTCCTTGTATTCATTATGAAGCTTCCTCCATACAGTTTGGTGTAGAGAGATAAAGTTTGTCTTACTTCTCAGTATTTAGACACGATGGAAGGTTTATTCCCAAACTGAAAATGTGAACAATATTACTGTAAGATTTGGTGTCAACAAACGGACTCATTTTATCATTTTATCAGACAGATCACATCCTTAATCAATAATATTAACAAACCAACTGAATGTCTCTGAAAGCTGCTCTCCCTTAAATCCACCACCGTTTCTACCACTTCTACCTCGTTCATGAATTATCTAAGTGAAGCTCCAGTCTGATGTTGACAACAGACTGAAAAGCTGCTTCCAGTTTATTTTATTTACCTGACAACAACTTGAAATTGACGTTTTCTCGTCCCAAACTATCCCCGTCCCGTTATATAGCAGAGTCCGACTGAAACCCGTTCAAATCTAACGAGGACTCAGGCGAGGCCGCTACCCGCGGTCTTAATATTAATTCTAATATTAGTTCCCAAGTCCCAGAGCTTTTGTCATTCTGTTCTCCGGTCAGATTCGATTATCAATTGAGCACAAACATACAGGACAGAATCATCCGGTCACCGACCTGCTTCTACTGCTCCCTTTTACCTGAAAGCAACCATATTGCCGTTTTCCAGCCTAAAACGGTCCAGAACGGACTTGGACCTGGACCAGCAAGATTTAGACTGAAATATCCTAACATCCCAACATCCAAATATCCAAAAATATGAATATCCACACATCCAAAAAATATAGAAATCCAAATATCCACAAATATAAATATCCACATTTCCTAATATACTAATATATGAATTTCCTAATTATCTAATAACCTAATATCATAATCAATATATTAACATGCTAATATACTAATATATTAATTTCCTAATATCATAATTAATATCGTAACGTGTGGAAGTCGTCGGTAATCTGTGTCCATGTTGGCTGTGGGACCAGAAGACCACAGTTACACTGGTGTGTGTGTGTGTGTGTGGGGGGGGGGTATAGCAGGCCTAATGCCTTTATTGCGTCCATGAAAAGGCCGGAAACCCCATAAAGGTAACAGACACACAAAGAAAGCAACAAAACGGAGAAACAGCCGTTAAAGGAGCCCGGCTGTTGTTGTGTCCCGGCCCTGTTAATGTTTAACGTTGTTCCAGGAAGCGTCGGATCCGGGTCTTCAGCAGACACCAGTTAGGAGTCCAGGCTCTGCTGGTTTTGGAAAGGTCACACGCGGGTCACCGCGGGTTTAAAATCAGAGTTTTCTGGGTTTCAATGTGGCCTTGAAGGACTGGAACCTGGTCGGCTGCGTCACTGCTGCTTCTTCAACGTGACGGAGGCTGCTTTCCCTCCGGTCCTCCTTCCTGCTCGTCTGCGGGTTATTCTGTGTTTGCATTTCTGCAGCATCTTTAACATTCAGGCCCGTGGCTCCGTCTTTACAGCGACGCGTTGCCGCAATGCGAAAACACTTTAACGCACGCGGTGTCTCCTCCCGCATCCCCGCTCAGGTGCTGCTGCGGGCCCGGAATTCACCGCAGGCTTGAACCGAGTCCAGTCCAGACTCACGGCGGGTTTAGTCTCACGGGGAGAGGCTGAACATGATATTATTTTGTGAACTGATTCTGTACGAAGGAGCCATTTTACACCCATGAAATTAATTCTTATCATTATGGGATATTACCCCGTTAACTTTGTTCTGCCGTTATTTGGTAGCTGGGCTATGAATTCTATATAATTAGATAATTAGATTTATGAATTGAATGAAGTGGATTTTGTGGCTGCATCACGTTTTTATTACGAACAAATACTTTTGCATTTTCATATCAACAAAGCGGCTGCAGGTTAATATAATAATAATATCACACCTTTACAATACAATTACTGCTGGTTTATTTAATCCCAGCAGATTATCTATTGCCAAATTGACAGTAGCTTCTAAAATGAACAAGTAAACTGTAATTCAACAGTGGAAGTGGAGAGATGTTGGTGTGAAAAGAGACGGAGAGAAAGCAGCTCGCCCGTCTGTGTCGCCTCGTCATCCGGTGGGATCAGGCGGGGAGGCCCGGTGTTTTACCGCCCCAGATCAGCTCTGGAGCACACAAACACACGGCGACGGGCTGTCTGACACGTCCGATAAAACGCAATGACACCCGGACACTCCGGGACGGTTCGGTAACCCGCAGCGACGAGGAGACACACAGACAGAAAGAGGAAAGAAAATCCTCCTTTTGTTTCTGCTTGCTGCTTTTCTGAGGGGAAAAGAAAATGGCGACTCAAGGGGAGAGAGAGAGAGAGAGAGAGAGAGAGAGGAGAGAGAGAGGGAGGGGGGGGGGGGGAGAGAGAGAGAGAGAGAGAGAGGGAGAGAGAGAGGGAGGGGGGGGGGGGGAGAGAGAGAGAGAGAGAGAGAGAGAGAGAGAGAGAGAGAGAGAGAGAAGGAGCTTCAGTCCATGAAGAAATGCAATAAATTCCTTGTTGTTTTATGAAAATTTACAACTTTGTGATAGAACTTTATGAGTGGCCGGGCGCGCGGATTGGCCGACGGGCTGGTCATGTGGACGGCTTAACGTGAACATGAACTTTTTATGATTTCCCAAGTGGCTATATTGCTGCATTCCTTCTGGCCCGGCCACCCATTTCTTCCTGTGGAGGTTTAGCTCGCACGGCGCGGCTCCGAGCGGGTAGCGCGCCCGGACCGGACATAACAACAACAACAACAATAATAATAATGATGATGATAATTAATAACTGTGGCGTAATGATGATACCAGTCCTGATGGTGTTAACCGGAGGAGACGCCGACCTCCTCTGCCTCCTCCTCCTCCGCCGCTGTGGCTCCGCTCTCCGTCTCGTGCTGCCTATGCTAATGTGGCGGACCGTGAGGGGGACAGTTCCGCCGCGATGGGAGAGAGAACGAGCAGGGAGCGCGAGACCAACAGAGAAAACCCCTTCCACCCTGACAACGACTTCATCAGTTTTATTGTTTTCTAGATGATTTTACTCAGTTTGTGATTTTACATCGACGAAGAGGAAGATGATGAAGATGATGATGGTGATGTTTGGCGGCTGGATGACAACGGGAACGGACGGCCCCTCGCCCCAGCCCACCGCCCAGCCAGCCAGCACATGGTAGGGCTATCTCGTGGCTTTGGGTGTCTGCACGCGGGATGCCGTTCATCGGTGCAGGTGTGTGAGGCTCGCGGCGCAACTGTCCGGCGAGCTCGTGACGGATTATCAACAAACGGTAAGAGCCACGTTCCTCTCTGGTTACCAGCACGCTCTCCTGCCCGTGTTAACACTACACAGCGTTTTCCGTTTTAACGGTCCACCAGAAACTCGGTCTGCTGGACCGTTCAGGACTCATTTGGTTTCATGGATTATGGGATGGATTAGTTGGTGCAGCTCCGCTCAAATCTGTTTGTATGGCGAATGGCAGACTTTAACGGGGGCGGGTGCAAGAGGGCGAGGTTGGTGTTGATGTAACGGAAATGGTTTTGTCAGATCGGGTCATTTTATAGCGATTTAAAAAAAGGGAAAGAAATGAAAGAAACGAGAAAGAGAAAGAGAGAAAGAGAGAATGATTAATGGAGCTGTTTCACCTGGCAAATCCAGACAGGCTGTCCAGGTAGAGAGACCAAATGTAAACTGTAGTCTCTCTCTCTCTCTCTCTCTCTCTCTCTCTCTCTCTCTCTCTCTCTCTCTGTTTTCTGGTTGTTGTTCTTCCAGATCGTGCTGGAAGAACTTCCAGGTTATTTCAGCTGACTGACACTGTGTGTGTGTGTGTGTGTGTGTGTGTGTGTGTGTGAGAGAGAGAGAGAGAGAGAGAGAGAGCCAGTCCTGCTCCCAGCTAGTCCACTTTTATGACTTTGTTTCCCTTCTCGTTTCCTCCCTCAGGCGGGCGGGTTGGTGTTGTTACGACCGCCACACACACACTAACACACACACACACACACACACACACACACACACACACACACACACACACACACACACACACACACACACACACACACTAACACACTGTCGGTTTCTCTGTCTGTCTTCTCTTTGGTCTCCGATTTGTTGTTTCAAATGTCAAATCAAATATCCCGACTACAGGGAATACCTACATCCCAAACACACACACACACACACACACACACACACACACACCTACTGTGAAACGTCCTGATTGCACAAACAGGAACTTCTCTGAGGTTTTTTCAGTCTCTATAGGAGGGTCAGTAGGTACCAGACTGACCCACATGAAGATTTACTGGTTAACTGGTTAACTGCTGTTAACTAGTGGCTGTTTTGCATGTTGACTAGTGGTTTAACTGGTGTGTCAGCTTGTATTTTAGTAGCCAGTGGCTAGTGGCTAGTAGACACGGTTGCTAGATGCTGCCCAGTAACCAAGTCCTATATATTATTATAAGTAGCAGTGTTGTTGTTGTTGTTGTTGTTGTTGTTGTTGTTGTTGTTGTTGTTGTTGTTGTTATGGTGCCATATATTAGCACACAGACTCACTTGATAACCTTGTGTCAAACAATGTGATGTTGTAAAGACAGAAACATCCCATGAGCCTCTAAATGATCTGGGAACAAAACAACACAAGCAGGTCAAGTCTGATTTAAAAACTTTATTTAAAACCAGAAGAACCAACAACACCTTGAAAGACATTAAATACATGAAACACAACTATGATTATACATGGATGTACTGGGATGTACTGAGATGTACTGGGATGTACTGGGATGTACTGAGATGTACTGTGATGTACTGGGATGTACTGAGATGTACTGGGATGTGTGTACTGGGATGTGCTGAGATGTACTTTGATGTACTGAGATGTACTGGGATGTACTGAGATGTACTGGGATGTATGTACTGGGATGTACTGAGATGTACTGTGATGTACTGAGATGTACTGAGATGTACTTAGATGTACTGGGATGTACTGAGATGTACTAGTACTGGTGTATACCGGGATATCATGGGATGGTGCAGTGTGACACACATGAGAGTTTTATTCATTTTTCAAAGAACTTCGATGTGCCGTAGAAAGGATGATACTAGTCTTAGTATTAGTATTAGTATTAGTATTAGTGTTAGTGTTAGTGTTAGTATTAGTATTAGTGTTAATGTTAGTGTTAGTGTTAGTGTTAGTATTAGTATTAGTATTAGTGTTAGTGTTAGCATTAGCATTAGCATTAGTATTAGTATTAGTGTTAGTGTTAGTGTTAGCGTAAGCATTAGCATTAGTATTCGTGTTAGTGTCAGTGTCAGTGTCAGTATTAGTGTTAGTGTTAGTGTTAGTGTTAGTGTTAGCGTTAGCATTAGCATTAGTATTAGTATTAGTGTCAGTGTCAGTGTCAGTGTCAGTGTCAGTGTTAGTGTTAGTGTTAGCATTAGCATTAGCATTAGCATTAGCGTTAGTGTCAGTGTCAGTGTCAGTGTCAGCGTCAGCGTTAGCGTTAGCGTTAGTGTTAGTATTAGGCCGAATCCCAATTCACCCCTTAGCCCTTCCCCTCCGTTTTGCGCGTTCACGTGTAGGGGTAGGGGTGTCCCAATTCTCTTGGGACCGAGGGGTAGGGCGAAGTGCTAGGGTTTCAGGGGCACACTACAAACCGAGGGCTAGGAGAAATCTCCGACAATCATCGGCAAGATGGGGGCGAACGCCGCACAAGCAACAAAAGGAAACCACAAATGTAGTATTTTCTTCGTTAATAAAGATTTAAAAAATATTCTAACCGTGGTATTATCTTAGTTTAATGTCATTTCAATGTATTATAGACCTTTTCTTTATAACAAGCATAACAAAAAATCGCTAGTATGCCGATGTCTCTACCTCGCTAGTTAACGTTACAACATTGTTTTTAGGCTGATTTGTGCATGACAGTCCCACATTTTGACATATTTCCATGTTTCATTTCCCCCGTTGATGGCATATGACGAAATATAACTAAAGTCCAGCAGCGAAGTTGCTGCACTTGTTACGGCTCCTCTAATATCAGTGCAGACTGGCAGGGTAACGGTAGGAGCACGGCTTGCTAGCCTACAGAGCACTGCTAACGCTATTCTGTCATGAAGTGGTCTGGTAATGAAGCGGTGGTCTTTTTTATTTGATGACTTGTTTGATCGATTAGTAGCGTGAAACGTATAAAACGAATCGCGAGCGTCCATGCTTTTCTATCTATCAGATGAATGGCAAATGTCACTGTGATAATACCATTATTGCCATAGTAAAGTCTGATAACAAACTTACGTCTGTTTACGTAAACGTCATCGATGACGTATCAGGGTCTTGAAGGGTTGTCCCATTTCATAGGGAGAGATTTCAACCACTACCCCTTGTGACTCTGTTCCGAGGGCCAAGCCGAAGGGCGAGGGGCCTCGAAAACGAGCCGTAGGGGTGAAAATGAGAATTGGGATTCGGCCTTAGTATTAGTGTTAGTATTAGTGTTAGTGTTAGTATTAGTATTAGTGTTAGTGTTAGTGTTAGTGTTAGTGTTAGTATTAGTATTAGTGTTATTATTAGTATTAGTGTTAGTATTGGGTGTTAGTGTTAGTGTTAGTTTTAGTGTTAGTGTTAGTATTAGTATTAGTGTTATTATTAGTATTAGTGTTAGTGTTAGTTTTAGTGTTAGTGTTAGTATTAGTATTAGTGTTATTATTAGTATTAGTGTTAGTGTTAGTGTTAGTGTTAGTATTAGTGTTAGTGTTAGTGTTAGTTTTAGTGTTAGTGTTAGTATTAGTATTAGTGTTAGTGTTAGTATTAGTATTAGTGTAATTATTAGTATTAGTGTTAATGTTGTGTTAGTGTTAGGAATCATATTAGTGGTACTAATAATAATACTAATACTAATCCTAACAGTGGTGCTTTTATTATTAGTGTTAGTAGTAATAGTATTATTAGTATTGGTAGTAGTATTCCAACCAGTACAAATAGAGGACAGATAGGAAATAGTGGACAGACAGGAGACTAGAGGACAGAAAGAAGACTAGAGGACAGAAAGAAGACTAGATAACAGAAAAGAGACTAGAGGACAGAAAGGAGACTAGAGGACAGAAAGAAGACTAGATAACAGAAAAGAGACTAGAGGACAGAAAAGAGACTAGAGAACAGAAATAAGACTAGATAACAGAAAAGAGACTAGAGGAAAGAAAGAAGACTAGAGAACAGAAAGAAGACTAGATAACAGAAAAGAGACTAGAGAACAGAAATAAGACTAGATAACAGAAAAGAGACTAGAGGACAGAAAGGAGACTAGAGGACAGAAAGAAGACTAGAGAACAGAAAGAAGACTAGATAACAGAAAAGAGACTAGAGGACAGAAAGGAGACTAGAGGACAGAAAGAAGACTAGATAACAGAAAAGATACTAGAGGACAGAAAGGAGACTAGATAACCAACATGAACTAGAGGACAGACAGGAACTAGAGGACAGACATGGAGAAGAGGACATACAGGAACTAGAGGACAGACAGGAACTAGAGGACAGACATGGAGAAGAGGACAGACAGGAACTAGAGGACAGACAGGAACTAGAGGACAGACATGAACTAGTGGACAGACAGGAACTAGAGGACAGACAGGGAGAAGAGGACAGACAGGAACTAGAAGACAGACAGGAACTAGAAGACAGGAACTAGAGGACAGACAGGAACTAGAGGACAGACATGGAGAAGAGGACATACAGGAACTAGAGGACAGACAGGAACTAGAGGACAGACAGGAACTAGAGGACAGACAGGGAGAAGAGGACATACAGGAACTAGAGGACAGACATGGAGAAGAGGACAGACAGGAACTAGAGGACAGAGATGAACTAGTGGACAGACAGGAACTAGAGGACAGACAGGGAGAAGAGGACAGACAGGAACTAGAAGACAGACAGGAACTAGAAGACAGGAACTAGAGGACAGACAGGAACTAGAGGACAGACAGGAACTAGAAGACAGACAGGAACTAGAGGACAGACAGGAACTAGAAGACAGACGGGAACTAGAGGACAGACAGGAACTAGAGGACAGACAGGAACTAGAAGAGAGACAGGAACTAGAGGACAGACAGGAACTAGAGGACAGACATGAACTAGAGGACAGACAGGAACTAGAAGAGAGACAGGAACTAGAGGACAGACAGGAACTAGAGGACAGACAGGAACTAGAGGAGGACAGACAGGGAGAAGAGGACAGACAGGAACTAGAGGACAGACAGGAACTAGAAGAGAGACAGGAACTAGAGGACAGAAAGGAACGAGAAGACAGACAGGAACTAGAGGACAGACAGGAACTAGAGGAGGACAGACAGGGAGAAGAGGACAGACAGGAACTAGAGGACAGACAGGAACTAGAGGAGATGCAGGAACTAGAGGAGAGACAAGAACTAGAGGACAGACATGAACTAGAGGACAGACAGGAACTAGAGGACAGACAGGGAGAAGAGGACAGACAGGAACTAGAGGACAGACAGGGAGAATAGGACAGACAGGAACTAGAGGACAGACAGGGAGAAGAGGACAGACAGGAAGTAGAGGACAGACAGGAACTAGAGGACAGACAGGAGCACACAACACATAATTATTGTGTTATTACATTAAGACATTATAACATTATTACACATTAGAACACGTAATAACATCATAACTAGTCTCAGCTGGTCCACTAGTGCTAAATATGGAATGAAGTCATAATAACAATATATAAAATATAATATTTATATACCCTGTATATATATATATGAATCATTAACAATATTTATATTAATATTGTTCATAACAATATAATATTCTCACTCATAGCTCAAAAGTGTATTGACATTGATTATGACGGACTCTGTTCTGCCTGTGTGACGCAGGTTGCAGCAAGCGGCCGCCTGCTCGTGCACAACCCTCTGGTGCCATCTAGCGTCGTGTTGACTACAGTACCAAATGTAACCCCCCCACCCCCCACCCACCCAGCCCGCCCCAACCCCATATACACACACACACACACACTTCCACACGGTAATGTCCACAGGTGCGCGTGCTTGTCGGTTCAAAGCCACCTATGGACGCACGTTTGCTTCCTGTCGTTGATGTGTGAATGTGTTTTCATCGCTGTGTAAAGGTACAAGGGTGTACCGGTTGCCTTCGTGTGTGCGTGTGTGCGTGTGTGTAGTCTATATTAGCTGTTGACAAACCGATGATGTGCGCGCGGCTTCCTTTTTCTTTCAATCCGCGGCGCTTTGCGTGAAGTGAAGCCGAGCAGGGAGGCAGGGAGGCCGGCTGCACGGAGCGGAGCGCTGGGGTGACAGGAAGGCTGTATGCGTGCGCGCGCGTGTGTGTGTGTGTGTGTGTGTGTGTGATACCGGTGGCAGTGGAACGTAAAAGAATGTAAGGGGAGGTGGGTGAGGGGGCCGTAAATTGTCTCTCTCTCGTTGTTGGCGTGCTTTCTTTCTTCTTTCTTTGATGTGAGAGCAGAGAGAGAGATTTGTGGCGCGCAGGAAAAGGGAGAGGGGGGAGCGACAGGCAGACAGAGGGGTGAGAGAGAGAGAGAGAGAGAGAGAGAGAAAGAGAGACAGGTTAAGGCCTGAAGGCTCGCTTTTCTTTCTTCTCTTCCCAAACACTCCTCCTCCTCTCTTTTACTCCTTTTTCTCCGTTATTCTTTTATTTTTCTCTCCTTTCTCTCCCTCAAAGAGAGCCCTTGTACCCCCCCCCTCCCCCATCCTCCCCCCTCTCTCTCCCTCTCTCCTTCTGGAAAGCTCTGTCTGTCTTTTTCCAAGGTTAGCTGACTGCTGTTGCTCTGCGGTGAATGGAGCGTGGAGGGACCACGCGCGTGCACGCTCACAAACACCAGCGCGCGCACACACCGAAGCATAAATGGGCTCTGTTACTGGGAGGCCAAGCTTTATGCTTTAGGGTTTTGTGTTTGTGTGTGTGTGTGTGTGTGTGTGTGTGTGTGTGTAAACATAATTCGTCCTTGGTCTGTGATTTCATCTGGTTTAGTGGCGCTCATCTCTAGATCTGCTGTCCATTACCAAATATATGGAGGTGTGTGTGTGTGTGTGTGTGTGTGTGTGTGTGTGTGTGTGTGTTTGAGTTATGCACTATATGTACTAAATTTATGACTGCAACATCAGCTGATTTTAATTCAAGTTGAACGTATTAAAATCAGATGGAAGATCAATATTTTGTCATTCTAACAAATCATATTTCTTAGTCACGTGCGTCAAAAACAATTCAATCGATTATCTGTACATCTTGGTGATATTATTATCTGAAGGGAAAATCTGCGTCATTACTGCATTACATAAATTAAATAAAAATACTTTTAAAAGACTAAAGAATAAAAATACTTTTTATTCTTATAACTTAATTTCCTTCACAGTTTTATATGAGCAGTAGAGGCGTGGTGGTGCAGAGATGTAATAATAAGTTATATTATATTGTATCTTAATATTAGTTCAACGTCCTCCAGTAGTTTTTTTAATGAGTTTTTGCTATAATATAATTTCAATTTTAACAGGTTTAACATATTAACTCGGGCTCAGTCAAGACACCATGTAAAATATTAGTTTTTTAGAAATGAATATTATAAAAATGAAAATCAAACTCCAATAATAACATTTTACCAGAAATATTAGTTTGTTAAATATTTGTATTTGCATGTGAAACATGTATGATAGACTGATAATAAGAAGTAAAGGAGATCCATTTGTTAAATGTATTGATAATGTGTGTGTGTGTGTGTGTGTGTGTGTGTGTGAGTACCTTATTTTGCTATAAATTAAAGAGAAAACTTCAGAAGCTTTCAGGGGAAACAAACCAACCTTCCCCCATGATGTTACATGCATCCAATTCCCTCGTCGTTAATGTTTAACCCTCCCGGAGTTTGCTGGCCGAGGGCCCGCGGCCACCGGTAACAGTCCGGTGAACTGAGCAAAGCACGAGCTCACGGTGCCGTGAAGGACGGTGACGGTCGGCGCGCTCTCCCTGGAAACGACTTAGAAATAAGACTAGTGAAGCAGTTTCTTAAGTTTGTCATTAACTCCTGGAGAGGTCGGTCAGCGCACACACACACACACACACACACAGTCATATACCGCTTCAGGCAATACTGCATGGAAACCGCCGGTGTTCACGCTCCAAAATGAAAGGCTTATTTTCCTCCATCCAGTCTAACAAACTGAGAAATATATAACCATTAAATATTAAATAATATTTAACATCGTGTATTATTCCTAGATTCATCTTGACATTTATTTACTGGACGGTTCACTCTCAAAAGCAATAATTTGAATAAATCCAGTTGAAACACTTTAAGACTAAATATATTTTACATTATTTATAACTTTATTGTTTTCCGAGCTTTTCGTTTTTCGTGTTCTATAGTCTCGTGCGTGTCAAACGATGCTGATTGTAAAAGAAAGGATTGGACTGATATTATTTTAAAAGGTCAAAATTTCAATTTGGGATCAAAATGAAAACTCACACAACTTTCTGAAATATAGTTTTGGAAAAATAGAAAAATTTAGAATTATTTAAGTAATTCTAGGTGTAAAATACCTATTCGATCAGCCGGTGAAGGAATATTCCCACGCAAGAAAATTTCCGAAATCCCTCTGTTTCTCCAGCGCTTGAAATTAAATCTTGAGTGAAAACTAAATTGAAATACGTGAGGTGTAATATGAGGCGTTACAATAAATAATACTATAACAAATTATATAATAATATAAATAACAAATGAAAGGAAAATTTGAGCGTCGATGGTTCTATGTCTTGTGCGCTAAACTGAAATGAACTACAGTTGAACTATACACTGTGTGTGTGTGTGTGTGTGTGTGTGTGTGTGTGTGTGTGTGTGTGTGTGTGTGCAGCGCAGCACATTTGTTCATCTGTTTGCTGCAGGCCTGTTTTTCAGTTCGTCGCCATTCCTCTGACTTTACAAGGCGTCATAAACGGTCATAAAGCCATAAAAGTCCTGAGGTCACACACACACACACACACACACACACACACACACACACTCACACACACGGGGACATAAAGCCATAAAGCTATAAACCACTTGTCCACTTCAACAGAGCAGCAGTGCGACTTCAGCCTCTCCACAACACGCTGCTGAAGAGAAACGGGTTCATCTCAAATACAATAAGAACAATAGAATATAGATATAATAAAAATAATAAACACCTGATTTACAGCTGAGGAAACCATAAGAGCCTGTATTTCTCATAATGTTTCTCATAATGTTTCTCATATTTCCTTCCCATGTGGCAGAGAATGAAACTAGATGTGGAATCGAAACAGACGAAACGATTCAACTATGAGACGAAAATGTAAAATGTGCCGATGTTAAAATCACCAGTTATTAAAGATGAATGATTTATAAAAGTGACCAAACCAATTTGTAGTTTGTGGAGTGTGTTTGAGATCACGTCAGAAACGTCAGATTACCTGAAAATACAATCGGATCCTCGAACATGTTTACGCACAAACAGAAGCGTATGTTTTATTAAACCATGTACACGTCATCGACTGCGTTACCTGTTAATATCGCCCTAAAGCCTACAGTCTACTGAATACTGGATCTTACTACGGAGAGCAGCAGGGGTCAAGTGCAGGTCAGATTTACGTTAATCTATGCGGGAGGAAGATGCACGCGGCGCGCTCGAGGGGGAAGAAGACAACAGACACCGACAGTTCCGGCTGCTGCGCGTGACAACAAAAGTGACAACACGCGCTTGTTCTCTCTCTCCGTACTCTCCCTCTGTCTCTCTCTCTCTCTCTCTCTCTCTTCCATCCCTCCACCGGGACGGTTTCCGGTCTCCGTCTGTGACTTCCGTCGGTGTTTCCTCCATATACTGCTTCGTCCAAAACTGTCAAAAACAACAGACCTCAAATCAGGACCGGATATTTACCTCTATGTATGAATATTTCAACGGATAAAAATTAAACTTTAAATATTTAATATGATTTTTTAGCTCGCACAGAAAAATTAAAGGTTTCTCTCCAACTCAACTAAAAGTCACGTGACACTCGTTCATACTGGAAAACGAAGTGGAACTTTTCACTTCATAATAATACATTCAGGTCTTGTTATGAAGCTTCTCTTATTACACTTCATAATAATACATTCAGGTCTTGTTATGAAGCTTCTCTTATTACACTTCATAATAATACATTCAGGTCTTGTTATGAAGCGTCTCTTATTATAACACTTCATAATAATACATTCAGGTCTTGTTATGAAGCTTCTCTTATTATAACACTTCATAATAATACATTGTATTTTGAACAAGCCGTTATGTTCTAGATTTATTCCAGTTATTTAATATTTACTTCCTGTCAGAACTATCAGACTTACACTTCCTGCATTCTGCACATTTTAATAATAATATAATAATATATTATAATATAATATACTATTATAATATAATATTATAATACCAATCATTTGAAGATTAACATGATATTATCCTGGCGGTTTCCTTCCAGGCTGCTAGCTGAGGCCCCTGCAGGCCCCCAGACCCCAGAATACTCCTACAGGCCCTCACAAGCCCTCACTGGTCCACCCAGACCCAGACGCCCCCACAGGAGCCCCAAAGGCCCTTTCTGGCCCCCACAGACCCCCATTGGCTCCCACTGGCTCCCAAAAGCCCCCACAGGCCCCAGTCTGGTCCTGGCGGTCTTACTCCTCATTAATGGGTCAGCCAGTCCTCTGCAGCTCAACACAATGGACGCTTCCCGTTCTCACAAACCGGAGAGGAAACTGTGCGTCCTGCCAGCAGACAGACTGGAGAGACAGACAGACAGACAGACAGAAACAGAGAGGGGTCAAAATGAAAGTAAAAATAGAGATTCCCCATCTGTCTCTCTCTCTGCCTGTCTGTCTGTTTCTGCAGTCTGCTTTGGTAAAGAAAGGGAGAGTTCAGGATTCAAGTTATCATCTGTCTGTCCTGCAGGCCACAACACAGTGCTATGGGGGGGGGGGGGGGGGGGGGGGGTAAAAATAGATGCTTTGTCTATCAGTCTGTCTGTCGGTCGGTATGTCTGCAGCTTGGCCATGCAGCCCACGGGGAGAAACCAACAACTGACAGACTGCCCCACAGACAAGCAGGCTGAATAACTGAAATGTGGAGGTGAAAATAAAAACCTACTGAGGCTTTTCCTTCCTTTCTTTCTGTTTAGTGTTCCGGAAACTATACACAGAGAACGAAAGAAAGAAAGAAAGAAAGAAAGAAAGGGGTCTCCATAATGATCCCACCCCAAGTAAATCATTTCATAAATGTAAAAACATGCGTGAGTCTTAACGAACCAGGAGGAAGATGGAAACAGTCAGACGGCAATCAGCAACACGCCGCAACTGAGGGCCAGAGCGCGGGCACGCGCGTATATGTATTGTTGTGTGTGCGTGTGTGTGTGTGCTGTTGTGTGTTCTCTAGATAAAATAACGTAGAGCCCGCACTCAGAAAATAGGAACATTTTTTATTTTTTGTAATTTCTATCTGAGAAAATGTTATAACAAAGTAACCTAGAATTATTATAGTTATAGTTATAGTTATAGTTATATATATATATATATATATATAAAGAAAGAAGAAAGAAAGAAAGAAAGAAATCAAGAAATCAAGATATATATATATATATATATATATATAAAGAAAGAAGAAAGAAAGAAAGAAAGAAATCAAGATATATATATATATATATATATATATATATCTTGATTTCCTGTCAGAACTATCCTCTTGATTTCTTTCTTTTTTTTCAGATTGTATATTTCTAAAAATATTATTCTTTCTTGTAAGTAGTTTTTCTAATTCTTCATATGTATGGATTTTCTTCATAACAAAGAGGTCCATTTAAAACATACAGCAGATCAGACGGAGCTGGTTCTTCTCTCCTCAGGCCCAATCAGTGTCACCGACACGGGACAATCATTCACTGGACCAACACTGATACCTGGAGAAAGTCCTGGAGAGAACCCAGAGAGCCTTTCACATACAAAGAGCTGGTTGATAAAGCACACATGAAATAAAATAAACTACAAAATAAAATACAACATACAAGAACAACATATACCAGACTATGGAACAACATACAACATAGAATATATAACATGTAACATATTAACATTACAGCTTCCAGAGTCACTAAAGAAAATCACTTTCAGATAATCAATTATTGCTATGATGTAGAAAACAGCCGCGATGAAAGGCCTGCGGTAACACACACACACACACACACACACACTCCCTCTCACACACACAGGCGCCATAAATCTATCTGCAGAGCCAAATATACTATATGTATATGTACACACACCTCAATAATAGACGTGTAACGCGCAATATAACTCACATGCTCGCCGCACGCGTGCTCGCACACAGACACACACACACCACACATGCGCGCTCACGCGTGTGATTTACGCTTCCCAAATTCCTTTTAATGTGGTGGGTATTATCTGCAAAGCGCCTGGAATATGTTTTATTATTCTGTTGCCTCTAGTGGCGCAGCAACCCCAAGGGCTGTGTGCGCGTGCTTGTGCGTGCGTGCGTGTGTGTGTGTGTGTACTGCTGGATGCTATGGGTCCAACAACAGACGGAGGGAGAGAAAGAGAGAAAGAACATTTCAATTTAACGCGCGGAGGATTCCAGTGTGATTGCGCAATCTCATCGGGAGAGAGGAAGATAAGAAAGAGATTGAATGAGAATGAGAGAAACAACAAGGGGGGGGGGGGAGGGGGGGGGCGGGGGGTCCTTCTCCTGAGAAGCGCGTGCTACACTCCCAGGACCCCCACCCCCTCTTCCTCCTCCTCTTCCTCCAACGAAAGGAACGAACGAATGCGAGGCTCGGAGGTTTCCTATTGGTCACTCTGTGGTCAGCTGGTCTCTCCTCCCCCCTGCACCCCCCCTCCACACACACACACACACACACACACACACACACACACACACTGTTCATCTCTGCTGCTCCCGTTCGGTCCCATACTGGCACCCAGCCACCCAGACCCCCCTCCTCCCCCTCCTCCCCCTCCTCCCCCTCCTCCCCCCCTCCCCTCTCCAAGTCAAAACCCGATCTGAGATCAACTCGGTGATCTCGGTGCTCCGGTTGGACTGGCGGCTATAAAACACAACAAATCATAAAGTGCAGGAAGGGAAGGCAGAGGAAGGAGGACGGGAAGGAGACCCGTTAGCCGTTAGCCGTTAGCCTCCTTCTTCTTCTCTTCTTCTGTGTTGCTTGTCCTCCTCTCCTCCTTCTCTTCTCCCCGATGAGTTCCTATTTTGTCAACTCTACGTTCCCGGTAACGCTACCGGGCGGCGGGCAGGCGGCGGCCGAGTCGTTTCTGGGACAGATCCCGCTCTACTCGTCGGGATACGGCACCGACCATCCGCTGAGACACTATCCCGGGGCAGCCGCTGTTACCGCCGCCGCGGCCGTGGCGTACGGCGCGAGCGGTGGCGTGCATCAGGAGAAACCGTACCCGGTGTCCACTTACTACCAGCAGGCGGCTAACGGAGCCTACGGCGGGCACCGGGCACCGGCGGGGGTAGGGGCTGCGAGCGGTGCCAGCGCGTGCGATTACGCGACGGCGGCGGCTGCAGCTGCGGCTGCGGCCACGAGCTTTTACCGGGACAAGGACCCCGCCGCCTGCAGCCTGGAGGAGCACCCGCTCGCGCTGAGTCAGGACGGCGTTCACCGTAAGGCGGAGTGCACGGGGCTGAACGGGAAGGGGCTTTTCGGTGAGACGGTGGATGAGAAGCAAACGGCGACAGCCGTTTATCCGTGGATGCAGAGGATGAACGCCTGCAACGGTGAGTTTCTCCTCTTCTTCTTCTTCTTCTTCTTCTTCTTCTTCTTCTTCTACTTCTACTTCTTCTTCTTCTTCTTCTTCTCTCTCAGTATTTCATTTTATCTACTGTGCTGTCAGTCCGTCTCCCTCCTCAGTATTTCATTGTACCTTCCGTTGTTTTGCTCCATATCAACTCCCGTTACTGTTACTGTACTGGACAGTCAGCAGGCAGGACGGGAGACAGACAGACAGGTAGAGAGACAGACAGGCAGAATACCCTGGACTGTAGTCTGTAGGTTATCTGTAGTTTCTCCGGTCTTATCGTTGTGTCGTTAACCCGGTAACCCCCCCCCCCCCCCCCGCCATTGTAACGCTACTCATTCACTGTAACTCAACATATTAAATGCTCATAAAGTAAGTTCAGACTCGATGTGACACCGGGAGGAGAAACGGAAGCTGCAGCCGGTGAATCTGATTCAGTTACAAATAAAACGTCTCACACAAACACCACGGACACTGCCCGGGACGGTTCCCTAACGGAAACCTACGGGCAGTCCTAAAATCTTTCCGTAATCCGGTTTGGGTGTCCAGACACCGGTTTATTATTTATGAAGGCCTGGGCCCGAACCTCCGGTGTGTTTACGGATCGGTCCAGAAACGAGAAACTGATAAACTGGCAAGATGGCGATTTGTTTACAAACGGGACTGATTTATTGTTTCTGAGGATCAAAGCTGGAAACTGATCAGCACGAGAGGAAAATCCTCTGATTTACGATCATTATTATTGTTGTTATTATTAATATCATTATTATGGATCTTCTAACTGTTTAATAAACTTCGCTGTTTTTTACCGGGAGATCTGTCGGTTTCTCATCCTCAGAATCAAAATCACACCAGCAGCCTTCAAACCCGTGGCCGGTTCTCCGTTAGTGGGTTACCGGGCCAAACGTTTCTCCACCGTAAATCAGATTATGGAATATGGTTTGGTTTTGATGGAGCAGCACGCGACAAACAGGAGTTAGAATCAGAATCACAATCGGATTTGGATCAATGATTTATTGAGAACTTTATTAATCCTCAACTGAAACTTAGAATTTTAGTTAGAATTAGATTTGATGTTTGATTGGTTGATTGATGATCCTGTTCTTTCACATTAAGACACTTTGAGTTAAATCAGATTTGTGGATTCCGACCAAAAAACAGTTTTTTAATGAGACTAGACCAGATATCTGTCTGTCTGTCTGTCTGTCTGTCTGTCTGTCTGTCTATCACCCAGACATACCAACTATCTGTGTTACAAACAAAAAAGTCATTTTTCTTTGGTTAATGTTTGACTGTTCTCTCTGTCTCTCTTCTCTCTCTCTCTCTCTCTCTCTGTCTCTCTTTCTCTCTCTCTCTCTCTCTCTCTGTCTTTCTCTCTCTCTCTCTCTCTCTCTCTCTCTGTCTTCTCTCTCTCTCTCTCTCTCTCTCTCTCTCCCAGGGAGCTTCGGTAGCCCCGGTCGGCGCGGGAGGCAGACGTACACCCGCTACCAGACGCTCGAGCTGGAGAAGGAGTTCCACTTCAACCGGTACCTCACGCGACGGCGGAGGATAGAGATCGCGCACGCGCTCTGCCTAACGGAGCGTCAGATCAAAATCTGGTTCCAGAACCGGAGGATGAAGTGGAAGAAGGAGAACAAACTGATCAACTCATCCTCTTCCTCAGCGGCGAACGGCGGAACGGAGGAAGAGGAGAAACCGACGGAGTGATGGAGGGGAGGAAGGAGGGAAAATAAACTGATGAACCACAAATAAGACGAATAAAGAGGAGGGGGAGGAAGAGGAGGAGAAGACACGCTGGTTATCCCTTCATGAGTTCCTTTTTTAATTCCCCACCTCAACCTGAGACTCACAGAAAACTGAGAGGAAACGGAGGGAAGCGGACATCCGGTTTGACCCCGAGCCGGTTGGACATCCGGTCTGTTGTCGAATTCCAAGAAAACATCAGCTAACTCTGGTTCTCCTCCTTAAATGTCTGTACATGTCCGTATCGTTCATGACGTATCACAGCGTCTCGGGGTGACGCTCCCGGATCACTGTCGGTATTTTTATTTTTTTATTTTTCGTGCTCGTCTTCTCAGAAAAAAAAACAAAAAACAGGTGTTGTGTCCGTTAAATAATGCACACACAAGCACGAGGGAAGGAAAAGGAAGAAAACCTGTCGGAGGTGTATTACGTCATATTCGTGTTCATATTTAAGCTGTATAGAAATAAGCAAAGAAAATTCTCCTCGTAGGGTGAATTAATGTATTTTTTTTAAGTTCACTTTCCCAGAGCCACTTAGCTGTAAGGGGGGGGGGGGGGGGGGGGGGGGGGGGGGGTGTTAACCTACTGATGTTATTCTCAAACTACCTACAACCGGTTCAGGAAAGTTTATATTTTATGGATTTTATACGTTGTTTGTTTATGTTAGTGTTTTTGGCAAGGATTTCTGTATCTACTTATGAGAAATGTTCAATAAAATGCAAAGAAACGTTTCCCAAAGTGTCACGAGGCTCATTTTGCATCTCCGTTTGGGATTATCAGTTAACCGAAAGGGATTTATTACAGTAACTATTTATATTTTGTAAGATGACAAGTCAGTGCATGTCATATGGATGGGTGTGAATTATCACCAGCTGCTGGTAAACAAACACATTTCCTTTATGGAAACTTAGTTCATTAACCCGGTTGACTTGTGGCTGCGCGTGAAAGGAGGAATAGCCGTTCACACACATACATACACACACACACACACACACACACACATACACACACACACATACACACACAAGCCTAATCATGAAAGCTTCGCTCTTTTTTATACTCATGTGACACGTGAAACATGCACGGATTTACGGCGCGCGCGAGGCCGAGGCCAAGCCAGCGCACGCGGCGGGTCCGGAGGCGAAGTGACATAGCTAGCAGGGGCGCGAGGCTGCTGATCTAATTGATGACCGAGGGAGAGAAAGTTGACCTGTCCTCGAGCCAGACATACCACACACACACACACACACACACACACATTTCACCCAAACAAAGTGGACAACTCCGCGCGACCCCTGCTCGGCTCGTCCTCTGAGTGACCGCGTTCACTTTGTGAGGTAGCGTGGGGGGGGGGGGGGGGGGGGGCTTGGGTTGAACACACGCAGATTACACACTCAAGCAGATTAACACCAACAGGGCCTCTATAGTCACTACTTGATGACAACGACTTGTTTCTGTTTTCGTGGTCGCCGTTAGATGAGAGAATGTGTGACGCGCTGCTCCCCGGTGGGATTTGTTGGCGTGGTCTAAATATATACTTGATACTCTCCTAGTATGCTGTCATAATCATATTGTTTGATTCAGTACCGATGTGTCATTATGTCCCAGGTCGTCCTCGTGCCTCCAGATCAAACCCTCACCGCCACGGTCAATTTGACTGCTCTAATTCGATTCGGTCTGAATGGATTCATGAAGTTTACCGTCAAAAGCACATTCACTTCTGTGATGCTGTCAAAGTCATAAATTAGAGAAAAACAACTTTGATTCAATGATATCATACGTTTAGATTGAGTAGAGAAAGTGATTGGATTCCCTGTAATGTGCTGCGGATTAAATTCAACACGCTGAACTACTCCTGTTACTGGAATCCTTCAATCTGAATATTGTTCAGTAATAATCCGGTTATTTCGTGCTTATCATATCAGTTCATATGATTCTTCCACAGGAAAAATAGCAGATACTAAATATTGTTATATTGCGTAGTATACCTTATTGTTGTTGCTATTATTAATATTATTATAATACCTTATTATTATTAGACATACAAGTTTTTTTTTTCTGACCATCTGGGAAAGTCATAGTTTGTTTGGGATGGAAATTCGTTTTTTCTTGCTTTTGCAAACAATGTTATAATTCAGTCATGTCATCATATCGAAGTCTCTCATGGTGTTTCTGCCCTGGTGAAATTAATATCACATCATATCTGGTGGGTTTCCAGTTTTAGTGTGTGTTAGTGCCTTGCTCTGCCCACCGGGAATCAAACCCCCGACCCCTGCAGCGCTGCAGTTAGAATTACAGAGAATATGCTGTCTAGTTATTTCATGCTGAGGATGCTGGCTGGATTGTGTATCCCGCACATTTTCCACTATGTTCGATATTAAAATATTCAATATATGACATGTACCTGGTTTGCATGTAGCCAGGCGAGGTTCTTGTGTAATGGTAATACTCTGTAGTTGAGGTGACTGATGCAGGCTGTTTATGTTGAGTTTGGCTTCATTCAGTCTGTGGCCAGGTTGTTTAGGGCTCATAGCAAAACTCTAGTTGGTAAAAATAAATCCGGTGTTTTTTCTGAGTCGTCGCCGCTTGGAGTTCCTTTAGATGAATTATTGGATAATTGGACTATTGAGATTATTTCCATCACATCACTTCTGCAGCCGCACAGTGGAGAGCAGCTGAATGTCTGAGGAGGAACGCAGCCTGCAGGAGATTTCCATGAAACTACACACACACACACACAGACACACACACACACACACAGACACACACACACACACACACACACACACATTTATACATATATATACACACACAGGCACAAGAACACATTTATACACACTCTCTCACAGAGAAAATCCATTTGTATCTCTTCACACACATAATCTGGAATTCTTCATCTGTCCTGTCTTCTGGCCTGTGTGTGTGTGTGTGTGTGTGTGTGTGTGTGTGTGTGTGTGTGTGTGTCCCAGTAATGACATGCCCTGTAACGAAGGGGTTGCAGTATACATCGAGGCCTACTGCTACTACTACTACACACACACACACACACACACACACACACACACACACACACACACACACACACCCCTACTGAAATACAGCCCAAGTCTGAAATCAACAAATCATAACTCATCAGATTTCCATCCAGTGTGGATGTCATAGATCAGGTTTAACATTCCTCCTCTGCAGCTGGGAGGAATACTACAGCCAGGAAGAAAGAGAGAGAGAGAAAGAGAGAGAGAAAGAGAGAGAGAAAGAGAGAGAAAGAGAGAGAAAGAGAGAGAGAAAGTTGTAGGCCTGCAGCTAAATCAGAGTTGACATGAATAAAAACACTTTCATTTTGCTTCTCTCAGTCACACCTTCTGTTCTTGGTGACTTCTAGCAGCGTGTGTGTGTGTGTGTGTGTGTGTGTGTGTGTGTGTGATGTGTGTGTGTGGTGTTGGGTGTTGACGGTATAAATATGGCTGACCTTTTCCCATCCAGTCTCTAAGGACAGGGACGAGGTGTGGGTAGTCATAAGGGCCTGATAGCAGCTACCATTAAAACTGTGTGTTATATTATTATATAGTTATATTATTATATTATTATATTATTACATTATTACATTATTATATTATTACATTATTACATTATTATATTATTACATTATTACATTATTACATTATTATATTATTACATTATTATATTATTACATTATTACATTATTACATTATTATATTATTACATTATTATATTATTACATTATTACATTATTGTATTATTACATTATTACATTATTACATTATTATATTATTACATTGTTATATTATTACATTATTATATTATTATATTCAGTTAAAACCAGTAGAAATTGATTCTACTGCTGTGGAGTAGGAGTTTTATTTTTCGGTGCATCTGTACTTCAGGAGCGCGCGTCCCCGACGGCTTCACGGTATCTTGCCACCGTTGTAATGGAGCCATAAGTGCGCTATGACGGCCTTTATGACGCCATAATGTGCCATCGCGACTGTTATGGCGCAGTAACGCCCGGATTTGTATGCATTATGACGTCACAACGCCTCGCTCGCCGCAAAACAACATGATTATTAATATTATTTTCATTGTTTCTGTGTGTTTTTATTCTTTAGTGGAGGATCCACATCGCGCCAAATTCACCGAAGCTGCGAGATGTTTCCGTGAAGGCTGATGGCGGAATCGGTAGCCGTTATTAGTTCCCACCCTGCGGTTTATCTGCCGGATTAATATTCAGTTATTAACGGCGTTTTGTGGTAGTTAAGGTCGGTAAACGGGCCCGGGTGCCAAGGAGGAAAACAGATCGGACACGGAGGGACACAAGTCATTTTTATCGACTCGTTGGATAAAAACCTTAAATCTCTGCGGTCTTAAGACCTCTCTCTCTCTCTCTCTCTCTCTCTCTCTGTCTCTCTCTCTCCCTCTCTCTCTGTGAGCAATGCAATAAATTATGTCTGCAGTAGGTGGCGCTCTGAGCTCACCCCCGGCACCTCCAGCAGCCCTGCAGTTGGGGAGAAGGGAGAGAGAGAGAGAGAGAGAGAGAGAGAGAGAGAACGGCGCTCCCTCCCTCCGCCCATCCCTTCATCATTAGTAACCATAGAGCATGAATTACCTCTCCAAAGTCATCGGCGAGAATTTACGACTGGTCAACAAAAGCACGTGATCGCCCCCCTCCCTCCCTCTGTCTCTCTCTCCTCCTTCACCCCCCTCCCCCCATCACACACACACACCCCTCCAACACACACACACACACCGCCACCCACCCCACCCCCATATTTGGACGGCGCATACATAGCTAAAAACGAAGTACAGTGCAACGCCATAATTCACTAATACATCATAAATCGTTGAAAGTACCCGCGTTATAACGACCAAGAGAAATCTAACAAATCAAGCGCCCCTTAGTACTCAGCTGTAAGTCTGCTACTCTCTAAAATAACCTAAATGAGCTCTTACTTTGTAAACTCGTTCTCGGGGCGCTACCCAAATGGCCCCGACTATCAACTGCTAAATTATGGAGCCAGCAGCGGCGCAATGAACGGCGGGACGTACAGGGACTCTTCCACCGCCACCATGCACCATGCGACGGGCTCTTACGGCTACAGCTACAATGGCATGGACCTGACCGTCAATGCCCGGGGAGGGGGCAGCAACAGCACCGTCGCCACCGGAGGACACTTCGGGGGCGGCTCGGTGGTCGGGGACTCCCGGGGCTATTGCTCCCCGACCCCGGAAAGAGGCTTCAGACAGCCGGCCAGCTGCTCCCTCGCTTCCGCGGCAGATTCCCTCCTGTCACCCGGCAGTGGAGACTCCAGCCTGGGAGCCAAGAGCTCCTCTCCCCGCTCAGAGCAACCAGGAAGCGGTAATCTCAGCTCCCCAAACCTCCCCTCTGCCAGCACGGCACAGCGCTTCACCGAGCTGGACGACGCGTCGTCGGAGACCGAGGACCTGCAGCACAACCTGCAGCACAACCGTGCCGCCGGCAACAGCAGCAACCCGGCGCCCAGGACGGGACACCCGCAGCCCGGGCAGACACAGGAGGGCGGCTCGGCGGGATCAGCCGCCTCAACCACCAACCCGACGGGCAGCGACGCACAGTCACCACAGATCTTCCCCTGGATGAGGAAGCTCCACATCAGCCATGGTACTGGCTGTTCCAGTGTTTCCAGTTTAGGTCCAGTTCATTCCCACTGCACCGTGAGAGTTAGTGGGATAATATTACTGTCGGTGTCAAATCACAGTAAACCGGATTTCTGTGTGTGTGTGTGTGTGTGTGTGTGTGTGTGAAATCTGCACAGGCGCCATAGTGCTTTATGTCTCTTTGTATACAGACACTTCAATATTTAATATCAGTGTTGGGATATAAATGAGTAAATGAGTTCACTAAAACTGCACTAGCGCCTCGTTTCGTCTGCAGGCGATCACGCTTTTTCTCTGCGTGCATTTAATATTTCCAGTCAGTTTCAGTCGCTGAGGTATTCTAACTAAATTAGCTGCTTCATTTTGAGAGTGAGTCCGATACTTTAGTTCTTTTGGATTCAGAAAGTGGAGCGTCTGCTCGGCTCGGCTGGTGGTTGACTAGCCGCTGAGTGTATTCGCGTGTTTGCTCAGCGCGTCAGGGTGCGATTCGTTTTGCTTTTCCTCCTGTCCGAGTCGGCGACGCCGGATGGTTGCCCCTGTCCTTTTTACTTCAGCAAATTCCACCAAAGCGTCATAAATCTGTCAGGACGAGGAAAGACAGCCAGACGGACAGACGGACCGGGTGGGAAAGAGAGAGGGAAAGAGAGAGAGAGAAAGAGTGAGGCCAGGAAGGCTTTGGAAGCTGTTGCTCCTTTGAAAAGTGAAGCTTTATTACGTGTGGGAACTTTATTAGGGAGGTGAGGCGGAGGACGGCGCAATAAAACCCTGGAGGGAGAGAGAGGAGATGAGGGGGAAAGTTCAGGAATGTGTGGAGATCGGAGGAAAGAAAACACTGATGTGACGAATAAAAGCTGTGAGTGTGTGTGTGTGTGTGTGTGTGTGTGAGTGTGTGAGTGTGTGTGTGGGGGGGGATAATACAGTGATGCTGTCAGATAAAAACAGGTTTCTGCTTAGGACGCGGGAAGAGTTGCTTTGCCTTTACGCACGGTTTGCATTAGGCTGCATCCAAACACGCTCCCTAACGTCCATCCACTCTACACCCCCCTCCTCCCCCTCCCTCAGATATGACGGGACCGGACGGAAAACGGGCTCGGACGGCGTACACCCGTTACCAGACGCTCGAGCTGGAGAAGGAGTTCCACTTCAACCGGTACCTCACACGGCGGCGGAGGATAGAGATCGCGCACGCGCTCTGCCTCACGGAGCGGCAGATCAAAATCTGGTTCCAGAACCGGAGGATGAAGTGGAAGAAGGACAACAAACTGAAAAGCATGAGCCTGGCCTCGGCCGGCAGCGCCTTCCAGCCCTGAGGATCAACCACGGGTATAGGCGCCCTGGGGGAAACCGAGAGGACACGGCAGAAAAAGATGAAAAACAGAGAAAACAGCAGAAAAAAATGAAGAAAATGAAGAAAATGAAGAAGAAGAAGAAGAAGAATAGGTTTTGAAGGCCTTCCTATAACAGAGTACTGTAGTACTGTAGTACTGTAGTACTGTACAGCAGCGCAGCACTTTCTATTTGTTTGGCATGTTGGTGTAAAATGACTGTGGTACTTCAGTAAAGCGAGTTGGTGTTCCTGTATGTCTAGAAAATAAGAGGAGAAAGAGGATGAAAATAACTACCTAACTACCTACCTACCCTCCTACCTACCTACCTACCCACCTAACTACCTACCTGCCCTCCTACCTACCTACCTACCCACCTAACTACCTACCTGCCCTCCTACCTACCTACCTACCCACCTAACTACCTACCTACCCTCCTAACTACCTACCTACCCTCCTAACTACCTACCTACCCACCTAACTACCTACCTACCCTCCTACCTACCTACCTACCTACCCACCTAACTACCTACCTGCCCACCTAACTACCTACCTGCCCTCCTACCTACCTACCTACCCACCTAACTACCTACCTACCCTCCTAACTACCTACCTGCCCACCTAACTACCTACCTACCCACCTAACTACCTACCTACCCTCCTAACTACCTACCTACCCACCTAACTACCTACCTACCCTCCTACCTACCTACCTACCCACCTAACTACCTACCTACCCTCCTAACTACCTACCTGCCCACCTAACTACCTACCTACCCTCCTACCTACCTACCTACCCACCTAACTACCTACCTACCCTCCTAACTACCTACCTACTCACCTAACTACCTACCTACCCTCCTAACTACCTACCTACCCACCTAACTATCTAACTAACTACCTACTTAATTATTTCCCTTCCTACATTCCTCTCTTCTTACCCACCTTCCATTTTCCTTCCTTCCTTCTTTCCTTCTTTCCTTCCTACATTCCTCGTTTCCTTGCTTCCTTCTTTGCTTCCTTCCTTCCGGTTGTTTATTGTCTAAATATCGTTTTATGTGTCAAGTGATTCGTTTGGAAAAAAATGATTTCTATACCAGTTGGCATGTGAGCTCTTCGATATTGTAAGTTATTTACGGCCTAACGCGCGTGAGTTTACAGCTTTTAGGAGTCTGTCTCTCTGTCTGTCTGTCTGTCTCTCTGTCTGTCTGTCTCTCTCCCTGTCTGTCTCTCCTGGTCGTGGTCTCTCGTCACCGTTGATGTAAAAGCCAGAATATCAACGCGCTCAGATCTGCTCCTTTTATTTGAACTGGAGGAAGAAGGGAAGGTTCTCCGTTTCATTCATAATGTGTGTATAGATCTATTACTCAGAAAAGTCTCAATGTATTTTATTATTATTATTGTAATTATTGGATCATATGTTCCAGAAAGGATGTATATATATATTTGACATTTTTAAATGTGACCAGTGGCTATTTGTAGGTGGCTGTGTGTGTGTGCGCGTGTATGAGTGACTGAGTGAATGTGTGTGTGACTGAGAGGGGAAATTACTGAGCGTGAATTTGTGTGTGTGTGTGTGTGTGTGTGTGTGTGTGTGTGTGCACGCACGTACGTAGAGAAATGGCTACCGTCCTGTCAGGCCTGTAAGCATTTTGCCAATGAGCTTTTTGTATTTGTTTGTAATTTCTATTGGAGTAAAAAATAAAGTTCCTCATACTCACCAAACCCCGACGGACCGGCTCCTAAACCAGACCGTCTGACGCACCAAAGGCTTAACCCGGGTTAGAGAGCCCGACATCCCGGGCCAACTGTTCTCCACACTCTGACCCAGGCGTTGAGAAACCCCCTGTTGTCCGACTGACAAACGGATTGAAACCAATTCAAAACCTTTAAATCTTTCCCCTCCGACGGGCTTCAACTGATCACAACAAATAGGAAATATAATCACGAGGTCAATATGAGATCATCACCTGGTCAGAGTTAGCCCGGGATAGTGTGTTTTACACGGGTTAAGCCTTTTGTGAGTCAAGGCTAACTTCTCCTCCCTGGCGGAAGTCGGGGCTTTTTATTTGCCACATTCAAAAAATATTCGTTTGTATAAATGAATCATTTTTCGTTTTCTCTCCCGCATTTTGGCGCGTATCGTCCAATGTTAACTAAAGTACCAACAGAGACGCACAAACACAGTTCCGCGGGCCTCCCGACAACACCGATATCAGCAGCATCTCCACCGAGTCACACACACGGGCCTTAATTCTCCGTCTTACCGACCGACTCTGACAGACAGCTCACTAATTGGTCACTTTTCTCTAACGACTTGTCCTTTCCGTTCAAACGGAGGGCCACTCCCGTCCAATCGACTTTACTCCCTCGTGCTTTCCGGCAGCAAACAACAAACTGAACTTTGAAACTCAAACTTACCGACTCCTGCAGCAGCATGTCGGTGTCGGCCCGTTCCTCTGCTCCTACTTTATTTCAGGTCCTGCTACCAGCCTCATCTGGACTCAGCCGCTATCATCTCCTCAGTGTGTGTTAAGATATTTTTACCCCCCCCGGACAAACTACACCACTATAATAAAAAAGAAGCCGGCTTTGACATTTACATGTCAAACGTATGAGGGTTTTTATCTCCAAGTCGGATCGTAAAGCTCAGACCGGGCCTCAGACTGATACCTCTCACTGGCTCTCCGGTAGTCACGTGGGGTCCATAAAGTTAGTTTTATGGTTTCGGGGAGTTGACAATGTACTATATATTTCACATTCTAGAAAGCAAGTGACGGTTTAACGGCTTCGCAGGGATTCTAAAGGGGTCAGTAAAGTAGAGAGAGAGAGAGAGAGAGAGAGGGGGAGAGAGAGAGAGGGAGAGAGAGAGCAGGACACCACTACCGGCCGCTGTCCCTGCTCCGGTTCACACACGGAGCTCCAACAGCTCCGGTTTGTACCGCTCTGGATGTCGAGAAATCGGTGGAGTGAATACCGGACGCACGGTAAGTTCTGTTTCAAAGCCGTGTGTAAGTAGAGAGAGAGAGAGACGGGGGGGAGAGAGAGTGGGGAGGCAGAGAGAGAGAGAGGTGTAATTACCATGTCACTCACTCGCTCGAGTGCTGTATTAACGGGCTCGAGGAGCGCCGGGATCGAGCTTGGTATATTTGAGCTATTTTAGCCATCCGTTGTTGTGACTGGACCGGGCATGCGGGAGAGAGCGGCGTCACAGAGGGCTACTGCGTGCATGTGCGTGTGGGTGTAGGGTGATGGCGCACACGCATACAAGCTTCGTTCTGCGTCCCTATGCCCTTTTGGCTGTCTGTCTGGGGTACTAGTGTGTGTGTGTGTGTGTGTGTGTGTGTGTGCGCGCGCTGTAGTTTAAACGCACCGGTGTTGTATTTGTGTGTGTGACGTTAAATCTAAATGAAGGTCCCTTATTTAAAGTAAAGTAAAGATAATAAAGTGCAGAATAGTTCGAACGAGGTTTTATCTCCGTGCGTAATGTGTCTGGTGTGAAATACATTTAGTCTTTTATAACTCAAATAAAATGGTTTTAGTGTTTTCTGTCCTTCCTTTGTAAAAAGACGAATTTACTGAACTGCTTGACTAATACATTTAATGACGCGTTGATGAAAATTAATGTTTGTTTTTGACCCGTTTTGAGGTCAGTATTGATCTATTTTCCTTATTAGTGGGCGTAGACATAGTAAGATCATTTTCTGAGGAGGAGAATTCATATTTTTTCGCTGCTGGCTTTTATTACAAGGAATTTGGAAAGGAATTATTTGCTATCGCTGCTATTTGTTGGGGGCGCGTCACTTTTACGCGCGACTATCGAGTGCGTAAAAATGGTCTGAATAAAGGAGTGATGGTTTGAGAAATGCCGGTGTGTGTCAACATTAAGCAACAAGTAGATGTACGTTGCACAAACATAGTGGGACAAGGCCACACACACACACACACACACACACACACAGCCTGTAATGATATGCGTCCTTGGGTACAAGAAAATCTTTGTCCGCACCCCGCCCTTGTATTTTCCAGGCAGGATGGGTGTGAATGACAAAGCCTGGTGGTTACAGACATTCCCAAGGCCTGGGAGCCGATTATTCCACTATTGGAGCCTGTGTGGATTAAACCAGCGCGCGCGCACATACGCACACGCACACCACTCACACACACACACTCCTATACACGCCTTGTATCTGCGCTTCACTCAAGACTGGTTTTCTTGCTTCTGATACAAACCAAAACTAGTAACAATGAGAAACGAGCTGTAGACGGTGTGATACCAAAACTCTCCATTGCAACCCAAGGAATTAATTTCTCCTGAGCAATATTGAGACTAGGTGACACCAACACGCACCACTGGATCCAATACTGGTAAAATGATCTCGGCACACTATAAACTAATTCTCTGAAACGGGATTTCGACCAGGTAACACGCGCCGCTCAAACGGTGAGCATTTCAATAGTGACACCAAAACTCTCCAATACTAATGAAATAATGTAAAACAGCATTTAGACCTCGTGACACCAAAACTCTCCGTCGAACCCAAAACTAATGACATTATCTGTAACTGCATCTGGATATGAAACCAAAGTTCTCCATGGAAACCAGTGAAGGGCGGCGGGGGGTTTGATGCTTTTTACATCATTTTCATTGGACGTGCTTCATATTCCTGCTGTGATTGGTTGATTACTTAGTTGGCGAATCTGGAATCCTGAAGAAATCAGTGTGTTGTATTGTATATGTTGTGTGTTGTATTGTATATGTTGTGTTGTGTGTTGTATGTTGTGTTGTAAATGTTGTGTGTTGTGTGTTGTGTGTTGTGTTGTAAATGTTGTGTGTTGTGTGTTGTGTGTTGTATTGTATATGTTGTGTGTTGTATGTTGTATTGTATATGTTGTGTGTTGTATGTTGTATTGTATATGTTGTGTTGTGTGTTGTGTGTTGTGTTGTATATGTTGTGTGTTGTGTTGTAAATGTTGTGTGTTGTGTGTTGTGTGTTGTATTGTATATGTTGTGTGTTGTGTGTTGTATGCTGACCCTGTAAATCTGAATTAGTCATCACACAATATTCTTTCATTTAACGCAAACGTATCCGGTAAAGCGTGTAGCAGGACTGCAGCTGTCAAACCGGCCGGCTACCAGTCACGTGGCCGTTCTCGCGCAGCATTTTATTGCTCAGATCCATCATGTAAATTGTTTAATGTCACGGCGGACGCGTACATTCGGTACCGAACGCAGTTTCAAACTTTCAGAAATGCTAAATCATTATGCGCTGCGGCCAGATTGTTATCAACCAATCCCCGGGTGGTTTTCTGTCGATCAAAGGAGCTACGTCATAATCACATAAATGAATAGTCAGCCTTTGTTTTAAGGGCAACCGCAACACGGCGCCCGGTGGAGGCAGCACGTGCGCTGAAAATCTGAAACACCGAAATACCTAAACACGTTTGCCAACAAATATTTCAACATTTTTACTCGAATAGAATTTTCAACAGAGGCTTTCTACTGTTAGGCGTAATAGCAAGAGTGCTATACTGTGTTGTTGTTTTTTTGTAACACTATTATAATTTTGAAAGGACGGTATTTATTTTATTTTATTTTATTTTATTTTATTTTATTTTATTTTATATCACTCGTATCTTATTATTTTATTTTATTTTCAAAGTTCTTCTAAAGCCCGGTGGAGTTTCTTTATCCAACCCGCTCAGTTAGTGTTCAGCTCTTTCTCCAGACACACTAAACCTAAACTAAACTGTACTTAGTGTTCTGTCTGGAGGTAAATAAAGACTGAGTGTATTTCTCGTCATTATCAGACCAGTTAATCCGGTGTCCTCCGTACGGGCCGAGGCCTGGCCGACAAGCAGCCCGCTAATAAGAGCCTGAGAGGGGGTCTTCTCGGTTCGGAAGTCCCTCACTGCTCTCAAAGTCTCATTAATTATATTCACTTTACATGTGAAGCTGCCCGATGCGTTTTCAATATGGGGATTCCTGCCCTGTCGCTGCAAACCGAGACGTTTTAAATGAACCGGGGGCGAAGAGGCGCTGGGAGGGAAACCCGCAGGAATGTAACGCAGAGTTAGGATGTAGTAAATGTTACTCAAACTCTACTGAGTTTACAAATGCAGAACAAAACGCCGGTAAAAACACGAGCGCTTTCCCCCGGTGAGTTATGAAAGATGACAACATGTGAAACTCTTTTCTCATTTTAGATTAAAGGAGGTTTGGTGCTCCAGAAAATAACGACTCTGACAATAAACCAGACAATATGTTCATTGTTTTTAAAATGACTACAAAAATTAAAGTCTTTAATATTTTAAATCCACATAACTATCAAACGAACACACACTCACACGCACGGCCGAAACTCACAACCAACTGACACGAGCCACTTGGTGCTAAAACCATAAAACCCTGCTGTTATTATAATTATTATTATTATTATTATTATTATTAGTAGTAGTAGTATAATTCGTTGTAACTGTTTAACAATGTTTAATTGCATGACTATCACGACACCATGACTGGTCTCGTGATCTTAAACACATGAAAAACATTTTATAGACATAAAATAACCATCGTATTATATTGTATTGTATTGTACTGTATTGTATTGTATTGTATTGTATTGTATTGTATTGTATTGTAGATATTAACCCTACACGCAGACCTGTTTTAGACTCTGTCCATGTGAAGGTCGCAGCAGCATCCTGCCTTTTTATCATGACAAAAATTAATCTTAAATTTCCGCTGTGAGCTAGGCTTCAACCCCCTCTCTCCATCTGTGTGTGTGTGCGTGTATCTGTGTGTGTGCGTGTGCGCGCGTCTCAGAACTGGGCCCTTGAGGAAGTCTCAGACAGTAAACAGGAAGGTGAAAAAACTCGGGTGTCGCTGGGGCTCCCATTTCATTTTTCATCAACTTCCTCGTTTTAATGACGGGCCCCCTACAGTCGGTTAGGACCCCTCACCCCCCCCCCCCCCCTCTCCCACACACGGAACATGACACGCGCGACACAAATGTAGTTCCTTTCTCTGAGTTGTTGGGATGAGTGAGAGAAGCTGTGTATGTATGGGCGCTTTGTTTGCCGGGTGTCATCCGTTTCCCGTTTATGTACACGGGACCGGCTGCGGCTTTTCTCATTTTGTGTGCAGGCTGGGGCCGGTTACACCGTTCCTATGGATGACGGGGGTGAGTAACCTGTGTGCGTGCGTGTGTGTGTGTGTGTGTGTGTGTGTTTTGTTGTGTTTGGTGGGTGTGTTGGCAGGGCACGAGAGAACAGAGAGAAAGGTGAACGACCCGGGCACCAGCAGAGTGGGTTCTTTTATAATACTGGTTTGTTCAGTCCAGTTCAGTCCAGTTCAGTCCAGGTCAGTTTAATCCAGTTGAGTCCAGTTGAGTTCCGTCCAGTCCAGTCGAGTCCAATCCTGTCCAGCTCGGTTCAGTTCGGTTCAGTTCGGTTCAGTTCGTTATGTTCTCTGTGTAGCGGCTATATAAGCTGGGATGTTGTGTATTGGAAAAGAGAAAACCTGGAGGCATCTCACACACACACACACACACCCACACACACACATACACACACACACACACCCACACACACACATACACACACACACCGCGGATCAATCTTTTTCGTTTTAGTTTGTATTTTGTTCTGCAACGCTGCGGATCCCGTGATTGCTTTACGTGTAAATCGCCTACATCGCCTTCTGTATGCTGATAGGGGTGAAGCGCGCGGCCACGCCTCATGCATAATGCACGAGGAGAGAAGTCACCGCGAGGTCAGCAGACGGGCTCGAGCCACGCACGGCAAAGAGGAGAGAACCGCGCAGGCGCAGTGGAAGCTACAGCGAAAGGCCGTAGCCCAGTAGAATGCTGCGTGTGTGTTTACAGAGGGGAAAGGAATTACCGACTGGTTGTTTTTATTTACCCCTCGTTTCCACACCGTGTCCGCTATTTCCGGTCCGGCAGGGAGGAAGTTTACCTTTGACAAACGAAAAACTTCCCCAATTTAAAGCAGACTGGCTAAATAAACCCCGACGTCCCCCGCAGGAGAACCACGTTAAAACCCCCGCCGTACCGTCTGATCCACCGGCGGACACCGGGTCGAGAAATGAGAAGATTTGGGTATCACAAAAGAAGCGTCTGGTTCATAAATCACCTTTCAAATCGACTTTTAATGGATCCGAATCAAAGGAAACGCGTTTCGCTCGTTATCTGAAATGTGTTTGCAGGCTGAATGAAGCCTCGATAACAGCAAGAGGCCGTGTTGGTCTTGGCGGTGGGTTATGAGGACGAGATAACCCTGCAAATATTTAAAGGTACACAGGTCATGGGCGGATCGTGTTTGCTTTACCGTGTTCAGGCCCGTACACTCAGAAATGTGTGTGGAGAAACATGTTGGCTCGCGAGGTGTGAGCGTCACTAAAGCCCTCCAGGTATAGGCAGCTCATAAAACATATCATACAAATAGAAACCTTTTAATACGGATCTTCACCGTAAATGGGTTCATGCTGCCTCGGTCATTACAGATCATTTCCTGTTAGAGGATGGTAGGTAGCCTCATTTTATTTTGAAATTATGTAATGTAATAACGTAATTTCTAGACAACATTATAGTTTGTTTATCAAATTGGATTAAAAAAAAGAAAGTAGTGAAAAGTGAACATCGAGCCTGCTGGTCTCATATTACTACTACTACAATAATAATAATAATAATAATAATAATGATAATAATAATGATAATGATAATGATAATAATAATGATAATGATCATGATCATGATAATAATAATAATGTTTTTCATATTATCTATAAGTTTATTTCTATCTGTCCTCTTCAACTCTGATATCTTACAACTTTACAAACTTTACAAGAAAACACTGAAAGTGATTTTAAAATATTACATTAACGTCTATGGCTGGTACATAATATATAATAATAATTCCATAGTATTTATGCGATAACACAACTTATAAATAGTCCATAATAATCAGATCAATCCATCCCTGCAACCTAGTCTCACGCGCCACTCCCCCCGCCGCTTGTATGTTCTGGTATTTCCTCTATAACCGTAAATTACCTAACTTTAATGAGTTTTAGCGTCGTCCCGGTTCATTTTACCGTCGTTACGCCGTCCGTGTGTGTGCACGAGGATTATTTTTTCCCAGAGAATGCAGCTCTCCCGCGCCGCCACCAGAGCCCGCTTCAGACCAGCGCCAGGACGCAGGGAGAGGGAGCGAACGCGCCCTGGGAGCCGCCCCCGCGAGCCCGTGTTCCTGTCTCCCTACCCAGCACGCGCCCCGGACCATTTGAATCCTGACCAACGATAACCTGAACAACCCCGCGCCTCCCCCTCTCTCCCCCTCTCTCCCCCTCTGTGCTAAAACACACAACTGACAAGCTGTCGCCGTCGACTTCTGAGTTTGATGAATGGTGAGTGTTCGCAAACACGCCGGTCCTCCAGTGAAAGGATACGAGTTTCTCTCTGAAAGAAAGATAAAACGCGTGTTTTCAAGAGGTGTTGTCGATGTTTCTGTCTCTCCCTCCTCGAGACCTGCCCTAGCAACAGGCTCGGTGACGAACAGAACAGGCCTGGGGTGAAACAAGACTGTAAGCCTACACTGCCGCCATCTTCCCCTCTCTTTCTCTCTCTCCTCGCCCGGGGCAAGGCGGAGGGGAGAAGAGACGTCCAAGATACGAGCTTACAGCAGCCGGGAAGGGTCACTGGGTTGAAGGGGCAAAAGTTCACCGTCGTGCGTGAATTCCGCCCTCGGCTGCTCACTCACTCTAGACCAATTGGATGTCAATGGCAAAAAAAAGAGAAGGAGGGAGGGAGAAAAGAGGAGTGGGAGGGAGGGGAGGGGAGGGGGGGGGGGTACAGATTAGAGAAATGATAGCGCGAGGCGAGGGAGAGGTGAAGGCTTGACCTCCCCGGTAACAAAAGCAAAGCTCCGCCATGCTGCAGAGAGAGATGAAGGGGAAAGAAAGACAGGAAAAAATGGAGGGAGAGAGAAGGGTGGGGGGTGGTGGGGGGCGGAAGGGATATGGTGACACGAGGGGGGGGGGGGGGGGGGGGGGGGGGGGGGGTGCAGGTGTTTGGGTGCACGTTTCGTCCGTCCACACCGGGGGACATTTGTATTTCATTTACCCTAAACGGATTATTGGGGGGGGGCAGATTTTTTTTTAAAATAACTTATTTTTATTATTTTCATACATCGCGTGCGGTCACCGCGCTCTGGTTTGGGGTTTTGTTTTTTTTTCTGCTCGGCCTGATCGAACATTGTTTTCAAGTTTTCAGGAGAAAACTGAAAACTTTCCTTGACTTTTAACTTTTAACTTTGAGCTCGTGAGAAATGTTAGAAGAAAACACAAATTCAGGATCAGTTCAGGATTTCGGCAGCGATGAACCCAATAAATGATTTAAACTATTGAACTATCAATATCTATAACTTTAAGTGTAGGCCATTACTGACTTCATCGATAGTTTAACTACGTCATGCGGCCAACCGTATTGAACAGCATTAATAAATTACAACGCAGGAATATATCAGTTGTGTATTATCATCTATGTTGTCTAGGCTATTAATATTATTGATAATGCTGATATTAATAATGTATAAGTGTGACTTTATCAGAATTAATTAACCTCAAGTGTTAAGGAAAAGGATACATGTGTGTGTGTGTGTGTGTGTGTGTGTGTGTGTGTGTGGTAATAATAGCCAGAGGTTTAGTGGTAAAGTGAAATAAGCCCGATCCATTAGTTTGAGTGGATGTCTTCCTCCGCTCCTCATCGCCTCGACCTGCCTCACACCGACTAAATATCACTCCGCTTATCTGATGCTTCCACTGCGAGATGAATGTCTGGCCTCAAACTCTTTCTGTCTTTCTTTCTCTGCTCTTTTTTCTTTCTTTCTTTCTTCCTTGACATTTTGGAGCTGAGGTTGAGTACCTCACGATGAATGGGAAATATAGTGGAGTCATAAGATAAGATAGATTTAAAACTGATTTAAAACTGATTTAAAACTGATTTAAAACTGATTTAAAGATGTTTTTAGGTGCCTGTTAATTCCGTATAACGTGGATCTTGTGATTTAGACTTTTTGGTCACAGCTCAAGTTTTACGCTGCTTTATTTGGACTGTTATACATTTTTAATCCAGCGAAAATATGAACTATATTATTGATCCTTTAGCTCACAGCAGGAACTAATGCACAACTTCCGCTTGTTGTTTGTTGTGACAAACTGAGAGGAGGGGTCAGGGACATTATGGACCTCGGGATTTCAACCATCAGCTGCTTTAGAATAATAAAGTCAGTCACAGTCTGTCACATGTATCCGTTAAACCGTGTTAAAAACAACAAGACTACCGTTACCTCACCCTGAGCCAAATACTTATTTACTGCAGACCAACCTGGCAACATGTTCAGAACATACAACAGCGGAAGAGGCATCTAACCCAGACTTTTATTTTTAATTTTTTCGGTAAAAATCGTTTTATTTTGAATGGACATGTTGTTAGAGTAGGCTTTATGGTGTTGGGGGGGGGGGGGGGGGTACAAAAGCCAGAGAGAGAGACGGGTGGGGGAGAGGGGGGGAGGAGGGAGGAGGGAGGAGGGAGAATGCGGGGACAGAAAGGATCAAATTGATAATTTAGTAAATAAATAAACCGGTTATTGACGTAAACATGCGGCCTAATGGCGCTGACCTGGTCGGTACGGCTCCGCCTGGCCCGGTACTTCCCCCGAACACAGTCGGTAAGTGGTGAATAATTGTGTTAGAGATCACGTCTCTCCCGGGTTCATCCCGAGTTCACCGAATTAATTTCAATTCCGTTGCAGCGCGCGCCTGCCGGAGCTGTCAAGGAGGGCTATTGGCCGTGAATTTTAATCATCTATACCGTGTGCACGTGCAGGGCCTCTCTAAAACGCCACAGTAATGGATATCACCCTCTTAGCTTTGATATAGATGTATATATATATATATATATATATATATATATATATATACACACATCTATATATATATTTAATATTGTTTAATATTGTTATTCCAAAACCTCTTCAAATGCAAACTGCCAATCAGATTGACAGCGAAGACAATCATCCCCTTTATATTCTTTATTTATATTTATATTTATATTTATATTCTGTATTTGGAGATGTCACAATAAACCCAACATACAGAAATAATCTCAGTAAAATGAGTGTGGAGAAGTGTGGACATATGGTTGCTGGTAAACTCAATAAAAGTGGAGGAGTGTCGAATAACATCAATACAATTCACCGGATACTTCTGTCTCCGGTATCAACGCCACGGATTGGTTGATTGGAAACACCAATCGATGGTTCCATTAATACGGTTTGGTTGAAATGTAAAAGTAAGAGATAATGCACATTTCTGCTGCGGCTATTGTACGAATTATTCACGTGTAAAGAGGCAGGCGCGCGCTGGGTTCACATGTCAGCGTGCACGGCGGTGTCATTTATATTTATGCAACAAAGGGAAAAGGAGAAATGCAAGAGAGAGAGAGAGGGAGGGAGAGAGAGAGAGAGAGAGAGAGAGAGAGAGAGCCCCCTCCATTTTTCTTCAAAGTAATGACTCCAGCTCAATTCAGTAGAAAGAAAGAAACAACAAGAAAGAAAGAGCGAGAGAAAGAGAGGGTGTGGGAGGGTGTGGGAGGGTGAGAGAGGGTGGGAGGGAGGGAGGGATGAGGGGTGAACCGGAGGTCAGCTCGTCTAACAAATATTAAAATGTTACGGGGACTGGTGACACGCCTCGCCGTTAAACAAAGAGTGTGCCAAACCGGCAGATTAATTCCCAAACTTGAGTCCTCACAACAGTAAATGTGTTAAAGAGCCGCAGTCAGCCTGCCGGTCGGTCCAGACACACCGAGACGGTCCCGTTGCTTTCAACATTTATTTATTTTACGCTCGTTTTGTTTTTTTTAGCTCGTACGTCGGATTTTTACGCACGGTGCGCCCCGGGTCTGGCGGCGCAAAATTCTCGGTGTATTCTCTTAATTTCTCCTGGATTACTACTAAGATGCTTTTGGTTTCAAATAGATAATATCATATTTTTATCTTTTTAAAAACACACTCTGCGTGTCCCGTAGCGGTTCGGTTTGTATTTGCGCTCCCGATTCCATATACCGGAGACTGTAGCGGCGGCGTGTGTGCGCGCGTGCATGAGGGGGGGAAATCCACGGAAATGACAACGACGAAATGTTTTAAGAGGTCAAAACCTGTGGCGTCGGAGAGAAAGGGAGGAAGAGGAAAAGAGAGAGAGAGAGAGAGAGAGAGAGAGAGAGAGGGGGGGAGGAAGAGGGAGGTGTGAACACTGAAGTAGGAAGGCTTTCTGTTAAACACAAAAACGCAAAAAAGGAGAGGAAGAGTCGAGAATAGCTGCCCGGTCTGTCGGCTGTACCGGTCCGGTAGCAGGAAACGGGTTGGAAAACGAAAAGACGATGGAAGAAGGAAGAGACGGACCCGCCGCGAGGAGCGACAGAAGAGTGAGTAAAAAAATAGAAACCACCGAGTAGAAGAGGCTTCATTTGCATATAGCGCCGTGGTGGTCTGTGTGTGTGTGTGTGTGTGTGTGTGTGTGTGTGTGTGGCAGGTGCCTTGCCCATGCGGGGAGGAAGGAAAGACCACGTGCTGTAGGAAGGAGCTGCAGCTATACCCCCCCCCCCCCCCCCCCCATATAATGACTTTATCAATGGAAAACTTTGATGATTATATGATAATACTGCTGTTTGTGTTAGAGTGTGTGTATTTGGATGGTGGAAGGTTGTGTGTGTGTGTGTGTGTGTGTGTGTGCGCGTGCTGCCTCAGTATGCTGCTTGTTACTGTTACTGAAGGCTCTGTTACTTGAGGGTTCACTAGAATCATCTGCAGATATGTTGTAGTACTGTAATACTGTAGGTCTAGCCCACATCCCTCTGAGTAGCATCACTTGGTACAAAACCCCCAAATGTCTTAAAATGTCTTAAATTATAATATAGAAAAACCTCGAGGCCTTAAACGGTCTAGAAGCATTTCATGTGTTTTAGAGGTCTCAGGAGGTTTCTGCTGAAATGAGTCCAGATTCTCATTTTAATTTTCAAGTGTTTTCAGACGTGAAACTGGTGAAACTGGTGAAACTGGTGTTATGTTTCATTTAAAGTCTTGATGAAACCTGAGACACCCTGAGCACCAAATTAACTCTTTAACTAGAAATATGAAACAAATAGAAATGAGAAAACGGTGTGTGGCTTTACATGAACCTCCTCAGGCCCAGATGGCACACACACACACACACACACACACACACACACACACACACACACCACTATATGGAGGGTGAAGGCGAGGTCCGTGGCCATTGGAAGGTTAAAGGTCAGGCTGGACACCGAGGTTGAACTTTCTCCCTCTTCAGTATTAATCTGCATGAAGGGAAACAAATGCTGTTTTTTAATCAATTTGTGAAGCTGATCAATGTTGTCGATATTGTTTCCGATATGTTTTTCAGAGTGGTAGATAATCCGCTGCTTATATAACCTCATATATGATGTTTCTCTTCCTGTTGTTTTCCAAGATGGAAGTGTGATGATCTCGTGCAGTCTCGTTGGTCAAACTGATCACTGAGCAGAAAAATGACCTCGAATTGACTTGATTGTATTTGACTTGAGTCCAGATGTAGTTTTACTGTGGCAGATGTGTGGTTCTGTTGAAGCGGCCTCACGAGCCTGGTGGTTTCGCTGTTTATTTTGCTGTGCTGATTGCTAATGGTTCTTTGGTATCTTTGATTTAAGATCTGCGATGCTGGAGAGGAAACCAAGACTGAAACACACACCGCTTCCAATGTTTCCCAGTCAAGCGTCTATATATCTTAACGTCTGGTTCATCTACAGCGATGCACCAGTGATTGTGTTTCTCTGCTGGCCGGGGGTCAGTTGGTTTCGATTTGCCTGACCTAAATGGGAATTTGGTCGTTAATTCATCGGAGACCTCCCAACAAAGCAGACAAAACCCTGCAGCCTGCGACCAAGGGCGCGGGGTTGGGGGGGGCTGGGGGGGGGGGGGGGGGGGGGGGTGGGGGGGGGGGGGGGGGAGGTGGGGGGGGGGGGGGGAGGGGGGGGGGGGGGGGGGGATGGGGGGGGGGGGAGGGGGGGGGCGGGGGGGGGGGGGGGGTCACCGGAGGGGGGGTGGGGGGGGGGGGGGGGGGGGGGGGGGGGGCGGGGGGGGGGGAGGGGGGGGGGGGGGGTGGGGGTGGGTGGGGGGGGGGTGGGGGGGGGGGGGGGTGGGGGGGGGTGGGGGGGGGGGGGGGGTGTGGGGGGGGGGGGAGGGGGGGGGGGGGGGGGGGGGGGGGGGGGGGGGGGGGGAAGTGGGCGGGGCGGGGATGGGGGGGGATGAAGGGACGGGGAAGGGGGGGGGGGGGGGGGGGGGGGGGGGGGGGGGGGGGGGGGGGGGGGGGGGGGGGGGGGGGTGGGGGGGGGGGGGGGGGGGGGGGGGGGGGGGGGTGGGGGGGGGGGGGGGGGGGGGGGGGGGGGGGGGGGGGGGGGGGGGGGGTGGGGGGGGGGGGGGGGGGGGGGGGGGGGGGGGGGGGGGGGGGTGGGGGGGGGGGGGGGGGGGGGGGGGGGGGGGGGGTGGGGGGGGGGGGGGGGGGGGGGGGGGGGGGGGGGGGGGGGGGTGGGGGGGGGGGGGGGGGGGGGGGGGGGGGGGGGGGGGGGGGGGGGGGTGGGGGGGGGGGGGGGGGGGGGGGGGGGGGGGGGGGGGGGGGGGGGGGGGGGGGGGGGGGGGGGGGGGTGGGGGGGGGGGGGGGGGGGGGGGGGGGGGGGGGGGTGGGGGGGGGGGGGGGGGGGGGGGGGGGTGGGGGGGGGGGGGGGGGGGGGGGGGGGGGGGGGGGGGTGGGGGGGGGGGGGGGGGGGGGGGGGGGGGGGGGGGGGGGGGGGGGGGGGGGGGGGGGGGGGGGGGGGGGGGGGGGGGGGGGGGGGGGTGGGGGGGGGGGGGGGGGGGGGGGGGGGGTGGGGGGGGGGGGGGGGGGGGGGGGGGGGGGGGGGGGGGGGGGGGGGGGGGGGGGGGGGGGGGTGGGGGGGGGGGGGGGGGGGGGGGGGGGGGGGGGGGGGTGGGGGGGGGGGGGGGGGGGGGGGGGGGGGGGGGGGGGGGGGGGGTGGGGGGGGGGGGGGGGGGGGGGGGGGGGGGGGGGGGGGGGGGGGGGGGGGGGGGGGGGGGTGGGGGGGGGGGGGGGGGGGGGGGGGGGGGGGGGGGGGTGGGGGGGGGGGGGGGGGGGGGGGGGGGGGGGGGGGGGGGGGGGGGGTGGGGGGGGGGGGGGGGGGGGGGGGGGGGGGGGGGGGGGGGGTGGGGGGGGGGGGGGGGGGGGGGGGGGGGGGGGGGGGGGGGGGGGGGGGGGGGGGGGGGGGGGGGGGGGGGGGGGGGGTGGGGGGGGGGGGGGGGGGGGGGGGGGGGGGGGGGGGGGGGGGGGGGGTGGGGGGGGGGGGGGGGGGGGGGGGGGGGGGGGTGGGGGGGGGGTGGGGGGGGGGGGGGGGGGGGGGGGGGGGGGGGGGGGGGGGGGGGGGGGGGGGGGGGGGGGGTGGGGGGGGGGGGGGGGGGGGGGGGGGGGGGGGGGGGGGTGGGGGGGGGGGGGGGGGGGGGGGGGGGGGGGGGGGTGGGGGGGGGGGGGGGGGGGGGGGGGGGGGTGGGGGGGGGGGGGGGGGGGGGGGGGGGGGGGGGGGGGGGGGGGGGGGGGGGGGGGGGGGGGGGGGGGGGGGGGGGGTGGGGGGGGGGGGGGGGGGGTGGGGGGGGGGGGGGGGGGGGGGGGGTGGGGGGGGGGGGGGGGGGGGGGGGGGGGGGGGGGGTGGGGGGGGGGGGGGGGGGGGGGGGGGGGGGGGGGGGGGGGGGGGGGGGGGGGGGGGGGGGGGGGGGGGGGGGGGGGGGGGGGGGGGGGGGGGGGGGGGGGGGGGGGGTGGGGGGGGGGGGGGGGGGGGGGGGGGTGGGGGGGGGGGGGGGGGGGGGGGGGGGGGGGGGGGGGGGGGGGGGGGGGGGGGGGGGGGGGGGGGGGGGGGGGGGGGGGGGGGGGGGGGGGGGTGGGGGGGGGGGGGGGGGGGGGGGGGGGGGGGGGGGGTGGGGGGGGGGGGGGGGGGGGGGGGGGGGGGGGGGGGGGGGGGGGGGGGGGGGGGGGGGGGGGGGGGGGGGGGGGGGGGGGGGGGGGGGGGGGGGGGTGGGGGGGGGGGGGGGGGGGGGGGGGGGGGGGGTGGGGGGGGGGGGGGGGGGGGGGGGGGGGGGGGGGGGGGGGGGGGGGTGGGGGGGGGGGGGGGGGGGGGGGGTGGGGGGGGGGGGGGGGGGGGGGGTGGGGGGGGGGGGGGGGGGGGGGGGGGGGGGGGGGGGGGGGGGGGGGGGGGGGGGGGGGGGGTGGGGGGGGGGGGGGGGGGGGGGGGGGGGGGGGGGGGGGGGGGGGGGGGGGGGGGGGGGGGGGTGGGGGGGGGGGGGGGGGGGGGGGGGGGGTGGGGGGGGGGGGGGGGGGGGGGGGGGGGGGGGGGGGGGGGGGGGGGGGGGGGGGGGGGGGGGGGGGGGGGGGGGGGGGGTGGGGGGGGGGGGGGGGGGGGGGGGGGGGGGGGGGGGGGGGGGGGGGGGGGGGGGGGGGGGGGGGGTGGGGGGGGGGGGGGGGGGGGGGGGGGGGGGGGGGGGGGGGGGGGGGGGGGGGGGGGGGGGGGGGGGGGGGTGGGGGGGGGGGGGGGGGGTGGGGGGGGGGGGGGGGGGGGGGTGGGGGGGGGGGGGGGGGGGGGGGGGGGGGGGGGGGGGGGGGGGGGGGGGGGGGGGGGGGGGGGGGGGGGGGGGTGGGGGGGGGGGGGGGGGGGGGGGGGGGGGGGGGGGGGGGGGGGGGGGTGGGGGGGGGGGGGGGGGGGGGGGGGGGGGGGGGGGGGGGGGGGGGGGGGGGGGGGGGGGGGGGGGGGGGGGGGTGGGGGGGGGGGGGGGGGGGGGGGGGGGGGGGGGGGGGTGGGGGGGGGGGGGGGGGGGGGGGGGGGGGGGGGGGGGGGGGGGGGGGGGGGGGGGGGGGGGGGGGGGGGGGGGTGGGGGGGGGGGGGGGGGTGGGGGGGGGGGGGGGGGGGGGGGGGGGGGGGGGGGGGGGGTGGGGGGGGGGGGGGGGGGGGGGGGGGGGGGGGGGGGGGGGGGGGGGGGGGGGGGGGGGGGGGGGGGGGGGGGGGGGGGGGGGGGGGGGGTGGGGGGGGGGGGGGGGGGGGGGGGGGGGTGGGGGGGGGGGGGGGGGGGGGGGGGGGGGGGGGGGGGGGGGGGGGGGGGGGGGGGTGGGGGGGGGGGGGGGGGGGGGGGGGGGGGGGGGGGGGGGGGGGGGGGTGGGGGGGGGGGGGGGGGGGGGGGGGGGGGGGGGGGGGGGGGGGGGGGGGGGGGGGGGGGGGGGGGGGGGGGGTGGGGGGGGGGGGGGGGGGGGGGGGGGGGGGTGGGGGGGGGGGGGGGGGGGGGGGGGGGGGGGGGGGGGGGGGGGTGGGGGGGGGGGGGGGGGGGGGGGGGGGGGGGGGGGGGGGGGGGGGGGGGGGGGGGGGGGGGGGGGGGGGGGGGGGGGGGGGGGGGGGGGGGGGGGGGGGGGGGGGGGGGGGGGGGGGGGGGGGGGGGGGGGGGGGTGGGGGGGGGGGGGGGGGGGGGGGGGGGGGGGGGGGGGGGGGGGGGGGGGGGGGGGTGGGGGGGGGGGGGGGGGGGGGGGGGGGGGGGGGGGGGGGGGGGGGGGGGGGGGGGGGGGGGGGGGGGGGGGGGGGGGGGGGGGGGGGGGGGGGGGGGGGGGGGGGGGGGGGGGGGGGGGGGGGGGGGGGGGGGGGGGGGGGGGTGGGGGGGGGGGGGGGGGGGGGGGGGGGGGGGGGGGGGGGGGGGGGGGGGGGGGGGGGGGGGGGGGGGGGGGGGGGGGGGGTGGGGGGGGGGGGGGGGGGGGGGGGGGGGGGGGGGGTGGGGGGGGGGGGGGGGGGGGGGGGGGGGGGGGGGGGGGGGGGGGGGGGTGGGGGGGGGGGGGGGGGGGGGGGGGGGGGGGGGGTGGGGGGGGGGGGGGGGGGGGGGGGGGGGGGGGGGGGGGGGGGGGGGGGGGGGGGGGTGGGGGGGGGGGGGGGGGGGGGGGGGGGGGGGGGGGGGTGGGGGGGGGGGGGGGTGGGGGGGGGGGGGGGGGGGGGGGGGGGGGGGGGGGGGGTGGGGGGGGGGGGGGGGGGGGGGGGGGGGTGGGGGGGGGGGGGGGGGGGGGGGGGGGGGGGGGGGGGGGGGGGGGGGGGGGGGGGGGGGGGGGGGGGGGGGGGGGGGGGGGGGGGGGGGGGGGTGGGGGGGGGGGGGGGGGGGGGGGGGGGGGGGGGGGGGGGGGGGGGGGGGGGGGGGGGGGGTGGGGGGGGGGGGGGGGGGGGGGGGGGGGGGGGGGGGGGGGGGGGGGGGGGGGGGTGGGGGGGGGGGGGGGGGGGGGGGGGGGGGTGGGGGGGGGGGGGGGGGGGGGGGGGGGGGGGGGGGGGGGGGGGGGGGGTGGGGGGGGGGGGGGGGGGGGGGGGGGGGGGGGGGGGGTGGGGGGGGGGTGGGGGGGGGGGGGGGGGGGGGGTGGGGGGGGGGGGGGGGGGGGGGGGGGGGGGGGGGGGTGGGGGGGGGGGGGGGGGGGGGGGGGGGGGGGGGGGGGTGGGGGGGGGGGGGGGGGGGGGGGGGGGGGGGGGGGGGGGGGGGGGGGGGGGGGGGGGGGGGGGGGGGGGGGGGGGGGGGGGGGGGGGGGGGGGGGGGGGGGGGGGGGGGGGGGGGGGGGGGGGGGGGGTGGGGGGGGGGGGGGGGGGGGGGGGGGGGGGGGGGGGGGGGGGGGGGGGGGTGGGGGGGGGGGGGGGGGGGGGGGGTGGGGGGGGGGGTGGGGGGGGGGGGGGGGGGGGGGGGGGGGGGGGGGGTGGGGGGGGGGGGGGGGGGGGGGGGGGGGTGGGGGGGGGGGGGGGGGGGGGGGGGGGGGGGGGGGGGGGGGGGGGGGGGGGGGGGGGGGGGGGGTGGGGGGGGGGGGGGGGGGGGGGGTGGGGGGGGGGGGGGGGGGGGGGGGGGGGGGTGGGGGGGGGGGGGGGGGGGGGGGGGGGGGGGGGGGGGGGTGGGGGGGGGGGGGGGGGGGGGGGGGGGGGGGGGGGGGGGGGGGGGGGGGGGTGGGGGGGGGGGGGGGGGGGGGGGGGGGGGGGGTGGGGGGGGGGGGGGGGGGGGGGGGGGGGGGGGGGGGGGGGGGGGGGGGTGGGGGGGGGGGGGGGGGGGGGGGGGGGGGGGGGGTGGGGGGGGGGGGGGTGGGGGGGGGGGGGGGGGGGGGGGGGGGGGGGGGGGGGGGGGTGGGGGGGGGGGGGGGGGGGGGGGGGGGGGGGGGGGGGGGGGGGGGGGGTGGGGGGGGGGGGGGGGGGGGGGGGGGTGGGGGGGGGGGGGGGGGGGGGGGGTGGGGGGGGGGGGGGGGGGGGGTGGGGGGGGGGGGGGGGGGGGGGGGGGGGGGGGGGGGGGGGGGGGGGGGGGGGGGGGGGGGGGGGGGGGGGGGGGGGTGGGGGGGGGGGGGGGGGGGGGGGGGGGGGGGGTGGGGGGGGGGGGGGGGGGGGGGGGGGGGGGGGGGGGGGGGGGGGGGGGGGGGGGGGGGGGGGGGGGGGGTGGGGGGGGGGGGGGGGGGGGGGGGGGGGGGGTGGGGGGGGGGGGGGGGGGGGGGGGGGGGGGGGGGGGGGGGGGGGGGGGGGGGGGGGGTGGGGGGGGGGGGGGGGGGGGGGGGGGGGGGGGTGGGGGGGGGGGGGGGGGGGGGGGGGGGGGGGGGGGGGGGGGGGGGGGGGGGGGGTGGGGGGGGGGGGGGGGGGGGGGGGGGTGGGGGGGGGGGGGGGGGGGGGGGGGGGGGGGGGGGGGGGGGGGGGGTGGGGGGGGGGGGGGGGGGGGGGGGGGGGTGGGGGGGGGGGGGGGGGGGGGGGGGGGGGGGGGGGGGGGGGGGGGGGGGGGGGGTGGGGGGGGGGGGGGGGGGGGGGGGGGGGGGGGGGGGGGGGGGGGGGGGGGGGGGGGGGTGGGGGGGGGGGGGGGGGGTGGGGGGGGGGGGGGGGGGGGGGGTGGGGGGGGGGGGGGGGGGGGGGGGGGGGGGGGGGGGGGGGGGGGGTGGGGGGGGGGGGGGGGGGGGGGGGGGGGGGGGGGGGGGGGGGGGGGGGGGGGGGGGGGGGGGGGGGGGGGGGGGGGGGGGGGGGTGGGGGGGGGGGGGGGGGGGGGGGGGGGGGGGGGGGGGGGGGGGGGGGGGGGGGGGGGGGGGGGGGGGGGGGGGGGGGGGGGGGGGGGGGGTGGGGGGGGGGGGGGGGGGGGGGGGGGGGGGGGGGGGGGGGGGGGGGGGGGGGGGGGGGGGGGGGGGGGGGGGGGGGGGGGGGGGGGGGGGGGGGGGGGGGGGGGGGGGGGGGGGGGGGGGGGGGGGGGGGGGGGGGGGGGGGGGGGGGGGGGGTGGGGGGGGGGGGGGGGGGGGGGGGGGGGGGGGGGGGGGGGGGGGTGGGGGGGGGGGGGGGGGGGGGGGGGGGGGGGGGGGGGGGGGGGGGGGTGGGGGGGGGGGGGGGGGGGGGGGGGGGGGGGGGGGGGGGGGGGGGTGGGGGGGGGGGGGGGGGGGGGGGGGGGGGGGGGGGGGGGGTGGGGGGGGGGGGGGGGGGGGGGGGGGGGGGGGGGGGGGGGGGGGGGGGGGGGGGGGGGGGGGGGGGGGGGGGGGGGTGGGGGGGGGGGGGGGGGGGGGGGGGGGGGTGGGGGGGGGGGGGGGGGGGGGGGGGGGGGGGGGGGGGGGGGGGGGGGGGGGGGGGGGGGGGGGGGGGGGGGGGGGGGGGGGGGGGGGGGGGGGGGGGGGGGGGGGGGGGGGGGGGGGGGGGGGGGGGGGGGGGGGGGGGGGGGGGGGGGGGGGGTGGGGGGGGGGGGGGGGGGGGGGGGGGGGGGGGGGGGTGGGGGGGGGGGGGGGGGGGGGGGGGGGGGGGGGGGGGGGGGGGTGGGGGGGGGGGGGGGGGGGGGGGTGGGGGGGGGGGGGGGGGGGGGGGGGGGGGGGGGGGGGGGGGGGGGGGGGGGGGGGGGGGGGGGGGGGGGGGGGGGGGGGGGGGGGGGGGGGGGGGGGGGGGGGGGGGGGGGGGGGGGGGGGGGGGGGGGGGGGGGGGGGGGTGGGGGGGGGGGGGGGGGGGGGGGGGGGGGGGGGGGGGGGGGGGGGGGGGGGGGGGGGGGGGGGGGGGGGGGGGGGGGGGGGGGGGGGGGGGGGGGGGGGGGGGGGGGGGGGGGGGGGGGGGGGGGGGGGGGGGGGGGGGGGGGGGGGGGGGGGGGGGGGGGGGGGGGGGGGGGGGGGGGGGGGGGGGGGGGGGGGGGGGGGTGGGGGGGGGGGGGGGGGGGGGGGGGGGGGGGGGGGGGGGGGGGGGGGGGGGGGGGGGGGGGGGGGGGGGGGGGGGGGGGGGGGGGGGGGGGGGGGGGGGGGGGGGGGGGGGGGGGGGGGGGGGGGGGGGGGGGGGGGTGGGGGGGGGGGGGGGGGGGGGGGGGGGGGGGGGGGGGGGGGGGGGGGGGGGGGGGGGGGTGGGGGGGGGGGGGGGGGGGGGGGGGGGGGGGGGGGGGGGGGGGGGGGGGGGGGGGGGGTGGGGGGGGGGGGGGGGGGGGGGGGGGGGGGGGGGGGGGGGGGGGGGGGGGGGGGGGGGGTGGGGGGGGGGGGGGGGGGGGGGGGGGGGGGGGGGGGGGGGGGGGGGGGGGGGGGGGGGGGGGGGGGGGGGGGGGGGGGGGGGGGGGTGGGGGGGGGGGGGGGGGGGGGGGGGGGGGGGGGGGGGGGGGGGGGGGGGGGGGGGGGGGGGGGGGGGGGGGGGGGGGGGGGGGGGGGGGGGGGGGGGGGGGGTGGGGGGGGGGGGGGGGGGGGGGGGGGGGGGGGGGGGGGGGGGGGGGGGGGGGGGGGGGGGGGGGGGGGGGGGGGGGGGGGGGGGGGGGTGGGGGGGGGGGGGGGGGGGGGGGGGGGGGGGGGGGGGGTGGGGGGGGGGGGGGGGGGGGGGGGGGGGGGGGGGGGGGGGGGGGGGGGGGGGGGGGGTGGGGGGGGGGGGGGGGGGGGGGGGGGGGGGGGGGGGTGGGGGGGGGGGGGGGGTGGGGGGGGGGGGGGGGGGGGGGGGGGGGGGGGGGGGGGGGGGGGGGGGGGGGGGGGGGGGGGGGGGGGGGGGGGGGGGGGGGGGGGGGGGGGGGGGGGGGGGGGGGGGGGGGGGGGGGGGGGGGGGGGGGGGGGGGGGGGGGGGGGGGGGGGGGGGGGGGGGGGGGGGGGGGGGGGGGGGGGGGGGGTGGGGGGGGGGGGGGGGGGGGGGGGGGGGGGGGGGGGGGGGGGGGGGGGGGGGGGTGGGGGGGGGGGGGGGGGGGGGGGGGGGGGGTGGGGGGGGGGGGGGGGGGGGGGGGGGGGGGGGGGGGGGGGGGGGGGGGGGGGGGGGGGGGGGGGGGGGGGGGGGGGGGGGGGGGGGGGGGGGGGGGGGGGGGGGGGGGGGGGGGGGGGGGTGGGGGGGGGGGGGGGGGGGGGGGGGGGGGGGGGGGGGGGGGGGGGGGGGGGGGGGGGGGGGGGGGGGGGGGGGGGGGGGGGGTGGGGGGGGGGGGGGGGGGGGGGGGGGGGTGGGGGGGGGGGGGGGGGGGGGGGGGGGGGGGGGGGGGGGGGGGGTGGGGGGGGGGGGGGGGGGGGGGGGGGGGGGGGGGGGGGGGGGGGGGGGGGGGGGGGGGGGGGGGGGGGGGGGGGGGGGGGGGGGGGGGGGGGGGGGGGGGGGGGGGGGGGGGGGTGGGGGGGGGGGGGGGGGGGGGGGGGGGGGGGGGGGGGGGGGGGGGGGGGGGGGGGGGGGGGGGGGGGGGGGGGGGGGGGGGGGGGGGGGGGGGGGGGGTGGGGGGGGGGGGGGGGGGGGGGTGGGGGGGGGGGGGGGGGGGGGGGGGGGGGGGGGGGGGGGGGGGGGGGGGGGGGGGGGGGGGGGGGGGGGGGGGGTGGGGGGGGGGGGGGGGGGGGGGGGGGGGGGGGGGGGGGGGGGGGGGGGGGGGGGGTGGGGGGGGGGGGGGGGGGGGGGGGGGGGGGGGGGGGGGTGGGGGGGGGGGGGGGGGGGGGGGGGGGGGGGGGGGGGGGGGGGGGGGGGGGGGGGGGGGGGGGGGGGGGGGGGGGGGGGGGGGGGGGGGGGGGGGGGGGGGGGGGGGGGGGGGGGGGGGGGGGGGGGGGGGGGGGGGGGGGGGGGGGGGGGGGGGGGGGGGGGGGGGGGGGGGGGGGGGGGGGGGGGGGGGGTGGGGGGGGGGGGGGGGGGGGGGGGGGGGGGGGGGGGGGTGGGGGGGGGGGGGGGGGGGGGGGGGGGGGTGGGGGGGGGGGGGGGGGGGGGGGGGGGGGGGGGGGGGGGGGGGGGGGGGGGGGGGGGGGGGGGGGGGGGGGGGGGGGGGGGGGTGGGGGGGGGGGGGGGGGGGGGGGGGGGGGGGGGGGGGGGGGGGGGGGGGGGGGGGGGGGGGGGGGGGGGGGGGGGGGGGGGGGGGGGGTGGGGGGGGGGGGGGGGGGGGGGGGGGGGGGGGGGGGTGGGGGGGGGGGGGGGGGGGGGGGGGTGGGGGGGGGGGGGGGGGGGTGGGGGGGGGGGGGGGGGGGGGGGGGGGGGTGGGGGGGGGGGGGGGGGGGGTGGGGGGGGGGGGGGGGGGGGGGGGGGGGGGGGGGGGGGGGGGGGGGGGGGGGGGGGGGGGGGGGGGGGGGGGGGGGGGGGGGGGGGGGGGGGGGGGGGGGGGGGGGGGGGGGGGGGGGGGGGGGGGGGGGGGGGGGGGGGGGGGGGGGGGGGGGGGGTGGGGGGGGGGGGGGGGGGGGGGGGGGGGGGGGGGGGGGGGGGGGGGGGGGGGGGGGGGGGGGGGGGGGGGGGGGGGGGGGGGGGGGGGGGGGGGGGGTGGGGGGGGGGGGGGGGGGGGGGGGGGGGGGGGGGGGGGGGGGGGGGGGGGGGGGGTGGGGGGGGGGGGGGGGGGGGGGGGGGGGGGGGGGGGGGTGGGGGGGGGGGGGGGGGGGGGGGGGGGGGGGGGGGGGGGGGGGGGTGGGGGGGGGGGGGGGGGGGGGGGGGGGGGGGGGTGGGGGGGGGGGGGGGGGGGGGGGGGGGGGGGGGGGGGGGGGGGGGGGGGGGGGGGGGGGGGGGGGGGGGGGGGGGGGGGGGGGGGGGGGGGGGGGGGGGGGGGTGGGGGGGGGGGGGGGGGGGGGGGGGGGGGGGGGGGGGGGGGGGGGGGGGGGGGGGGGTGGGGGGGGGGGGGGGGGGGGGGGGGGGGGGGGGGGGGGGTGGGGGGGGGGGGGGGGGGGGGGGGGGGGGGGGGGGGGGGGGGGGGGGGGGGGGGGGGGGGGGGGGGGGGGGGGGGGGGGGGGGTGGGGGGGGGGGGGGGGGGGGGGGGGGGGGGGGGGGGTGGGGGGGGGGGGGGGGGGGTGGGGGGGGGGGGGGGGGGGGGTGGGGGGGGGGGGGGGGGGGGGGGGGGGGTGGGGGGGGGGGGGGGGGGGGGGGGGGGGGGGGGGGGGGTGGGGGGGGGGGGGGGGGGGGGGGGGGGGGGGGTGGGGGGGGGGGGGGGGGGGGGGGGGTGGGGGGGGGGGGGGGGGGGGGGGGGGGGGGGGGGTGGGGGGGGGGGGGGGGGGGGGGGGGGTGGGGGGGGGGGGGGGGGGGGGGTGGGGGGGGGGGGGGGGGGGGGGTGGGGGGGGGGGGGGGGGGGGGTGGGGGGGGGGGGGGGGGGGGGGGGGTGGGGGGGGGGGGGGGGGGGGGGGGGGGGTGGGGGGGGGGGGGGGGGGGGGGGGGGGGGGGGGGGGGGGGGGGGGGGGGGGGGGGGGGGGGGGGGGGGGGGGGGGGGGGGGGGGGGGGGGGGGGGGGGGGGGGGGGGGGGGGGGGGGGGGGGGGGGGGGGGGGGGGGGGGGGGTGGGGGGGGGGGGGGGGGGGGGGGGGGGGGGGGGGGGGGGGGGGGGGGGGGGGGGGGGGGGGGGGGGGGGGGGGTGGGGGGGGGGGGGGGGGGGGGGGGGGGGGGGGGGGGGGGGGGGGGGGGGGGGGGGGGGGGGGGGGGGGGGGGGGGGGGGGGGGGGGGGGGGGGGGGGGGGGGGGGGGGGGGGGGTGGGGGGGGGGGGGGGGGGGGGGGGGGGGGGGGGGGGGGGGGGGGGGTGGGGGGGGGGGGGGGGGGGGGGGGGGGGGGGGGGGGGGGGGGGGGTGGGGGGGGGGGGGGGGGGGGGGGGGGGGGGGGGGGGGGGGGGGGGGGGGGGGGGGGGGGGGGGGGGGGGGGGGGGGGGGGGGGGGGGGGGGGGGGGGGGGGGGGGGGGGGGGGGGGGGGGGGGGGGGGGGGGGGGGGGGGGGGGGGGGGGGGGGGGGGGGGGGGGGGGGGGGGGGGGGGGGGGGGGGGGGGGGGGGGGGGGGGGGGGGGGGGGGGGGGGGGGGGGGGGGGGGGGGGGGGGGGGGGGGGGGGGGGGGGGGGGGGGGGGGGGGGGGGGGGGGGGGGGGGGGGGGGGGGGTGGGGGGGGGGGGGGGGGGGGGGGGGGGTGGGGGGGGGGGGGTGGGGGGGGGGGGGGGGGGGGGGGGGGGGGGGGGGGGGGGGGGGGGGGGGTGGGGGGGGGGGGGGGGGGGGGGGGGGGGGGGGGGGGGTGGGGGGGGGGGGGGGGGGGGGGGGGGGGGGGGGGGGGGGGGGGGGGGGGGGGGGGGGGGGGGGGGGGGGGGGGGGGGGGGGGGGGGGGGGGGGGGGGTGGGGGGGGGGGGGGGGGGGGGGGGGGGGGGGGGGGGGGGGGGGGGGGGGGGGGGGGGTGGGGGGGGGGGGGGGGGGGGGGGGGGGGGGTGGGGGGGGGGGGGGGGGGGGGGGGGGGGGGGGGGGGGGGGGGGGGGGGGGGGGGGGGGGGGGGGGGGGGGGGGGGGGGGGGGGGGGGGGGGGGGGGGGGGGGGGGGGGGGGGGGGGGGGGGGGGGGGGGTGGGGGGGGGGGGGGGGGGGGGGGGGGGGGGGGGGGGGGGGGGGGGGGGGGGGGGGGGGGGGGGGGGGGGGGGGGGGGGGGGGGGGGGGGGGGGGGGGGGGGGGGGGGGGGGGGGGGGGGGGGGGGGGTGGGGGGGGGGGGGGGGGGGGGGGGGGGGGGGGGGGTGGGGGGGGGGGGGGGGGGGGGGGGGGGGGGGGGGGGGGGGGGGGGGGGGGGGGGGGGGGGGGGGGGGGGGGGGGGGGGGGGGGGGTGGGGGGGGGGGGGGGGGGGGGGGGGGGGGGGGGGGGGGGGGGGGGGGGGGGGGTGGGGGGGGGGGGGGGGGGGGGGGGGGGGGGGGGGGGGGGGTGGGGGGGGGGGGGGGGGGGGGGGGGGGGGGGGGGGGGGGGGGGGGGGGGGGGGGGGGGGGGGGGGGGGGGGGGGGGGGGGGGGGGTGGGGGGGGGGGGGGGGGGGGGGGGGGGGGGGGGGGGGGGGGGGGGGGGGGGGGGGGGGGGGGGGGGGGGGGGGGGGGGGGGGGGGGGGGGGGGGGGGGGGGGGGGGGGGGGGGGGTGGGGGGGGGGGGGGGGGGGGGGGGGGGGGGGGGGGGTGGGGGGGGGGGGGGGGGGGGGGGGGGGGGGGGGGGGGGGGGGGGGGGGGGGGTGGGGGGGGGGGGGGGGGGGGGGGGGGGGGGGGGGGGGGGGGGGGGGGGGGGGGGGGGGGGGGGGGGGGGGGTGGGGGGGGGGGGGGGGGGGGGGGGGGGGGGGGGGGGGGGGGGGGGGGGGGGGGGGGGGGGGGGGGGGGGGGGGGGGGGGTGGGGGGGGGGGGGGGGGGGGGGGGTGGGGGGGGGGGGGGGGGGGGGGGGGGGGGGGGGGGGGGGGGGGGGGGGGGGGGGGGGGGGGGGGGGGGGGGGGGGGGGGGGGGGGGGGGGGGGGGGGGGGGGGGGGGGGGGGGGGGGGGGGGGGGGGGGGGGGGGGGGGGGGGGGGGGGGGGGGGGGGGGGGGGGGGGGGGGGGGGGGGGGGGGGGGGTGGGGGGGGGGGGGGGGGGGGGGGGGGGGGGGGGGGGTGGGGGGGGGGGGGGGGGGGGGGGGGGGGGGGGGGGGGGGGGGGGGGGGGGGGGGGGGGGGGGGGGGGGGGGGGGTGGGGGGGGGGGGGGGGGGGGGGGGGGGGGGGGGGGGGGGGGGGGGGGGGGGGGGGGGGGGGGGGGGGGGGGGGGGGGTGGGGGGGGGGGGGGGGGGGGGGGGGGGGGGGGTGGGGGGGGGGGGGGGGGGGGGGGGGGGGGGGTGGGGGGGGGGGGGGGGGGGGGGGGGGGGGGGGGGGGGGGGGGGGGGGGGGGGGGGGGGGGGGGGGGGGGGGGGGGGGGGGTGGGGGGGGGGGGGGGGGGGGGGGGGGGGGGGGGGGGGGGGGGGGGGGGGGGGGGGGGGGGGGGGGGGGGGGGGGGGGGGGGGGGTGGGGGGGGGGGGGGGGGGGGGGGGGGGGGGGGGGGGGGGGGGGGGGGGGGGGGGGGGGGGGGGGGGGGGTGGGGGGGGGGGGGGGGGGGGGGGGGGGGGGGGGGGGGGGGGTGGGGGGGGGGGGGGGGGGGGGGGGGGGGGGGGGGGGGGGGGGGGGGGGGGGGGGGGGGGGGGGGGGGGGGGGGGGGGGGGGGGGGGGGGGGGGGGGGGGGGGGGGGGGGGGGGGGGGGGGGGGGGGGTGGGGGGGGGGGGGGGGGGGGGGGGGGGGGGGGGGGGGGGGGGGGGGGGGGGGGGGGGGGGGGGGGGGGGGGGGGGGGGGGGGGGGGGGGGGGGGGGGGGGGGGGGGGGGGGGGGGGTGGGGGGGGGGGGGGGGGGGGGGTGGGGGGGGGGGGGGGGGGGGGGGGGGGGGTGGGGGGGGGGGGGGGGGGGGGGGGGGGGGGTGGGGGGGGGGGGGGGGGGGGGGGGGGGGGGGGGGGGGGGGGGGGGGGGGGGGGGGGGTGGGGGGGGGGGGGGGGGGGGGGGGGGGGGGGGGGGGGGGTGGGGGGGGGGGGGGGGGGGGGGGGGGGGGGGGGGGGGGGTGGGGGGGGGGGGGGGGGGGGGGGGGGGGGGGGGGGGGGGGGGGGGTGGGGGGGGGGGGGGGGGGGGGGGGGGGGGGGGGGGGGGGGGGGGGGGGGGGGGGGGGGGGGGGGGGGGTGGGGGGGGGGGGGGGGTGGGGGGGGGGGGGGGGGGGGGGGGGGGGGGGGGGGGGGGGGGGGGGGGGGGGGGGGGGGTGGGGGGGGGGGGGGGGGGGGGGGGGGGGGGGGGGGGGGGGGGGGGGGGGGGGGGGGGGGGGGGGGGGGGGGGGGGGGGGGGGGGGGGGTGGGGGGGGGGGGGGGGGGGGTGGGGGGGGGGGGGGGGGGGGGGGGGGGGGGGGGGGGGGGGGGGGGGGGGTGGGGGGGGGGGGGGGGGGGGGGGGGGGGGGGGGGGGGGGGGGGGGGGGGGGGGGGGGGGGGGGGGGGGGGGGGGGGGGGGGGGGGGGGGGGGGGGGGGGGGGGGGGGGGGGGGGGGGGGGGGGGGGGGGTGGGGGGGGGGGGGGGGGGGGGGGGGGGGGGGGGGGGGGGGGGGGGGGGGGGGGGGGGTGGGGGGGGGGGGGGGGGGGGGGGGGGGGGGGGGGGGGGGGGGGGGGGGGGGTGGGGGGGGGGGGGGGGGGGGGGGGGGGGGGGGGGGGGGGGGGGGGGGGGGGGGGGGGGGGGGGGGGGGGGGGGGGGGGGGGGGGGTGGGGGGGGGGGGGGGGGGGGGGGGGGGGGGGGGGGGGGGGGGGGGGGGGGGGGGGGGGGGGGGGGGGGGGGGGGGGGGGGGGGGGGGGGGGGTGGGGGGGGGGGGGGGGGGGGGGGGGGGGGGGGGGGGGGGGGGGGGGGGGGGGGGGGGGGTGGGGGGGGGGGGGGGGGGGGGGGGGGGGGGGGGGGGGGGGGGGGGGGGGGGGGGGGGGGGGGGGGGGGGGGGGGGGGGGGGGGGGGGGGGGGGGGGGGGGGGGGGGGGGGGGGGGGGGGGGGGGGGGGGGGGGGGGGGGGGGGGGGGGGGGGGGGGGGGGGGGGGGGGGGGGGGGGGGGGGGGGGGGGGGGGGGGGGGGGGGGGGGGGGGGGGGGGGGGGGGGGGGGGGGGGGGGGGGGGGGGGGGGGGGGGGGGGGGGGGGGGGGGGGGGGGGGGGGGGGGGGGTGGGGGGGGGGGGGGGGGGGGGGGGGGGGGGGGGGGGGGGGGGTGGGGGGGGGGGGGGGGGGGGGGGGGGGGGGGGGGGGGGGGGGGGGGGGGGGGGGGGGGGGGGGGGGGGGGGGGGGGGGGGGGGGGGGGGGGGGGGTGGGGGGGGGGGGGGGGGGGGGGGGGGGGTGGGGGGGGGGGGGGGGGGGGGGGGGGGGGGGGGGGGGGGGGGGGGGGGGGGGGGGGGGGGGGGGGGGGGGGGGGGGGGGGGGGGGGGGGGGGGGGGGGGGGGGGGGGGGGGGGTGGGGGGGGGGGGGGGGGGGGGGGGGGGGGGGGGGGGGGGGGGGGGGGGGGGGGGGGGGGGGGGGGGGGGGGGGGGGGGGGGGGGGGGGGGGGGGGGGGGGGGGGGGGGGGGGGGGGGGGGGGGGGGGGGGGGGGGGGGGGGGGGGGGGGGGGGGGGGGGGGGGGGGGGGGGGGGGGGGGGGGGGGGGGGGGGGGGGGGGGGGGGGGGGGGGGGGGGGGGGGGGGGGGTGGGGGGGGGGGGGGGGGGGGGGGGGGGGGGGGGGGGGGGGGTGGGGGGGGGGGGGGGGGGGGGGGGGGGGGGGGGGGGGGGGGGGGGGGGGGGGGGGGGGGGGGGGGGGGGGGGGGGGGGGGGGGGGGGGGGGGGGGGGGGGGGGGGGGGGGGGGGGGGGGGTGGGGGGGGGGGGGGGGGGGGGGGGGGGGGGGGGGGGGGGGGGGGGTGGGGGGGGGGGGGGGGGGGGGGGGGGGGGGGGGGGGGGGGGGGGGGGGGGGGGGGGGGGGGGGGGGGGGGGGGGGGGGGGGGGGGGGGGGGGGGGGGGGGGGGGGGGGGGGGGGGGGGGGGGGGGGGGGGGGGGGGGGGGGGGGGGGGGGGGGGGGGGGGGGGGGGGGGGGGGGGGGGGGGGGGGGGGGGGGGGGGGGGGGGGGGGGGGGGGGGGGGGGGGGGTGGGGGGGGGGGGGGGGGGGGGGGGGGGGGGGGGGGGGGTGGGGGGGGGGGGGGGGGGGGGGGGGGGGGGGGGGGGGGGGGGGGGGGGGGGGGGGGGGGGGGGGGGGGGGGGGGGGGGGGGGGGGGGGGGGGGGGGGGGGGGGGGGGGGGGGGGGGGGGGGGGTGGGGGGGGGGGGGGGGGGGGGGGGGGGGGGGGGGGGGGGGGGGGGGGGGGGGGGGGGGGGGGGGGGGGGGGGGGGGGGGGGGGGGGGGGTGGGGGGGGGGGGGGGGGGGGGGGGGGGGGGGGGGGGGGGGGGGGGGGGGGGGGGGGGGGGGGGGGGGGTGGGGGGGGGGGGGGGGGGGGGGGGGGGGGGGGGGGGGGGGGGGGGGGGGGGGGGGGGGGGGGGGGGGGGGGGGGGGGGGGGGGGGGGGGGGGGGGGGGGGGGGGGGGGGGGGGGGGGGGGGGGGGGGGGGGGGGGGGGGGGGGGGGGGGGGGGGGGGGGGGGGGGGGGGGGGGGGGGGGGGGGGGGGGGGGGGGGGGGGGGGGGGTGGGGGGGGGGGGGGGGGGGGGGGGGGGGGGGGGGGGGGGGGGGGGGGGGGGGGGGGGGGGGGGGGGGGGGGGGGGGGGGGGGGGGGGGGGGGGGTGGGGGGGGGGGGGGGGGGGGGGGGGGGGGGGGGGGGGGGGGGGGGGGGGGGGGGGGGGGGGGGGGGGGGGGGGGGGGGGGGGGGGTGGGGGGGGGGGGGGGGGGGGGGGGGGGGGGGGGGGGGGGGGGGTGGGGGGGGGGGGGGGGGGGGGGGGGGGGGGGGGGGGGGGGGGGGGGGGGGGGGGGGGGGGGGGGGGGGTGGGGGGGGGGGGGGGGGGGGGGGGGGGGGGGGGGGGGGGGGGGGGGGGTGGGGGGGGGGGGGGGGGGGGGGGGGGGGGGGGGGGGGGGGGGGGGGGGGGGGGGGGGGGGGGGGGGGGGGGGGGGGGGGGGGGGGGGGGGGGGGGGGGGGGGGGGGGGGGGGGGGGGGGGGGGGGGGGGGGGGGGGGGGGGGGGGGGGGGGGGGGGGGGGGGGGGGGGTGGGGGGGGGGGGGGGGGGGGGGGGGGGGGGGGGGGGGGGGGGGGGGGGTGGGGGGGGGGGGGGGGGGGGGGGGGGGGGGGGGGGGGGGGGGGGGGTGGGGGGGGGGGGGGGGGGGGGGGGGGGGGGGGGGGGGGGGGGGGGGGGGGGGGGGGGGGGGGGGGTGGGGGGGGGGGGGGGGGGGGGGGGGGGGGGGGGGGGGGGGGGGGGGGGGGGGGGGGGGGGGGGGGGGGGGGGGGGGGGGGGGTGGGGGGGGGGGGGGGGGGGGGGGGGGGGGGGGGGGGGGGGGGGGGGGGGGGGGGGGGGGGGGGGGGGGGGGGGGGGGGGGGGGGGGGGGGGGGGGGGGGGGGGGGGGGGGGGGGGGGGGGGGGGGGGGGGGGGGGGGGGGGGGGGGGGGGGGGGGGGGGGGGGGGGGGGGGGGGGGGGGGGGGGGGGGGGGGGGGGGGGGGGGGGGGGGGGGGGGGGGGGGGGGGGGGGGGGGGGGGGTGGGGGGGGGGGGGGGGGGGGGGGGGGGGGGGGGGGGGGGGGGGGGGGGGGGGGGGGGGGGGGGGGGGGGGGGGGGGGGGGGGGGGGGGGGGGGGGGGGGGGGGGGGGGGGGGGGGGGGGGGGGGGGGGGGGGGGGGGGGGGGGGGGGGGGGGGGGGGGGGGGGGGGGGGGGGGGGGGGGGGGGGGGGGGGGGGGGGGGGGGCCGATAGACGAAGAAACCCTTGGAATTATCCTTCTCGCCTCCGAACGGTAGGATCCGGGCCTGTAGCGTCCTTTGCATGACAATACCGGAGGGACCGGAGATCGGTGGATTTTTTCAGCTCCACAAGGAGCAAAACCAAGATTTTTTCTTCCCGTGCTTTATCACGCAACGTAAATATTTCAAGAACCATGTTTGACTAAGAGCCGCTTGCTGCAATAAAGGCCACATTTAACTTCAATATTGTTCACTTGTTATTTCCTCATTTGTGTGTGATGAACTTTATGATAGCCGATGGCCTCGCGCCTGAGTTTCTTCAATATTAGCTCTGTCTCTCGCTACCTGCGGATGAAATCAGAGTCTGTCTGCTTTTTAAATATAGATGCTCGCTCTCGTTCTATAAGCTTTAGAGACAGCAATAATAGTAGTACAATATGCTGTTATAGATATATGATGTAAAATAGATATATTATTGGCACGCATTGTTTTACTTGCACCAGTTTGTTACATCGGTCACAAATGAGTACTCTCTGTCTTCTCATTGGGGTGTTCTTGCCCTGCCCCGGGTCTTTCGGTGAGGGCATGCGACTTTTGCTGCTCAGACGCTCATGTGATCGCCTGTTGTCGTTATTGATAGCATCTTTATTAATAATAGTACTATACTCGTAAGACATAGATCGTAGATATTTTTCGGATACATCTTCGCGGTCGTAGTCTTGAGACGCTGGGTATCTGGCGCTGGTAATCGACGTGCCAAGCAAGTACAAAATGACACTCAGGGGATAGCAAGTAGGATGGAAGGATAATGCGATAGCGCTTTGCTTTGCCTGGGGCAGGACTGGATTTACTGTTCAGCCACTGTACCGAAAATTCGGTCAGAGTCACTGATTCCGAATTGGAGCATATACTTGTGGTAGTTGAGGTAGCGCGATGCAGCACTGTTTTGAAATACGTCATAAAGTTGCTGTTGAGATCTTGAATAAGACGTCTTTTGATTCCTTACTCTTCTGACTCTGTCCGTCTCATGATATTTTATTGGCTCTTCACCCCCCCACCCCCCGCCCCACCCAACCTCGCGATCCTCGCGGCTAAGGTATTACGTCATGGAGGGCCATAGCGTGTTGCTGTTGTAGCTGATAAAAACGGAACTGACCGCAATAAATATGGTCGAAACATGTTTAAATCGTGAGTCATAGGCGGTGTGATCGTCATTCTTACAAGCTCACTGCTTATTCCACTGTATTTCATCACACACACACACACACACACACACAGCCTACATAGTTTTACTCGCTCGTGTCTTATGTGAATTATAGATTTATTATTTTTTAAATGTTACATAGAGGAGAGATGACTTTTGATTTACCTCTGGTTTACTCCACGTGAGTGTGTGTGTGTGTGTTGTCTTGAAGGTTTTGCGTGCTGAGCGGTGTCTCCTCTCTGATAGGCATGGTGTCCTTTAAAAAAAAAGTACAATTCAATTAACCTGAAGTGCTGCGTGTTAATTGGTCTCGGTCTATTTAATTATTTCATTTTATTTATTCTCGGTGAATGCATTTTTTTGATGGAACAGTGAAATGACATGGAGAGAACAAGAGATTGTGTTTTTTTTGATATATAATTCATCGGGATTAACCATATTAATATTTTTTAAATTTTAATAAAAAGTGGCTCTGTGGCCGGTTAGGTCTCGCGCATTGACCTCGAACTGCAGCACACACGCACAATGGGTTCCACTTGATTGAATGGTTGCTGACAAACTTGACCAGTGGGGAGGGGAAGCGGCGCAGACAGACGCCGTCCACCCTTGAGCGATACCTGAATACCTGCAGCACAACGGGTTAGATGCGTCCAAGGTGAGGAGGACAGGGCCCACTCCGGCCTGGAGAGGAGAATTAGAATAGAATAGAAATAGAATAGAATGAACCTCCTAAACCCTATAAAATAGGACAGTCTAACTGCTTCAACATGAATTTACAACTTTAGAGGAAACAGGAGAGATACATGTGGATTAGACCATTTCTCTTACTAGAAATAGAAACAAATAGAATGAGAAAACGTGTGGGCTTTACATGAACCTCCTCAGGCCCAGTGCACACACACACACACACACACACACACACACACACACACACACCACTATATGGAGGGTGAAGGCGAGGTCGTGGCCATTGGAAGGTTAAAGGTCAGGCTGGACACCGAGGTTGAACTTTCTCCCTCTTCAGTATTAATCTGCATGAAGGGAAACAAATGCTGTTTTTTAATCAATTTGTGAAGCTGATCAATGTTGTCGATATTGTTTCCGATATGTTTTTCAGAGTGGTAGATAATCCGCTGCTTATATAACCTCATATATGATGTTTCTCTTCCTGTTGTTTTCCAAGATGGAAGTGTGATGATCTCGTGCAGTCTCGTTGGTCAAACTGATCACTGAGCAGAAAAATGACCTCGAATTGACTTGATTGTATTTGACTTGAGTCCAGATGTAGTTTTACTGTGGCAGATGTGTGGTTCTGTTGAAGCGGCCTCACGAGCCTGGTGGTTTCGCTGTTTATTTTGCTGTGCTGATTGCTAATGGTTCTTTGGTATCTTTGATTTAAGATCTGCGATGCTGGAGAGAAACCAAGACTGAAACACACACCGCTTCCAATGTTTCCCAGTCAAGCGTCTATATATCTTAACGTCTGGTTCATCTACAGCGATGCACCAGTGATTGTGTTTCTCTGCTGGCCGGGGGTCAGTTTGGTTTGATTTGCCTGCTCCTCAAATTGAATTTGGTCGTTAATTCCTCGGAGCCTCCCAACAAAGCAGACAAAACCCTGCAGCCTGCGAGGCCGATAGAAGAAGAAACACCTTGAGATTAATCCTTCTCGCTCCGAACGGGAGGACCGGGCCTGTAGCGTCGCTTTGCATGACAATACCGGAGGAGACCGGAGCTCGGTGGATTTTTCAGCCTCCACAAAGGAGCAAAACCAGATTTTTCTTCTTCCCGTGCCTTTATCACGACGGTAATATTTCAGAACAGTGACAAGGCCGCTTGCTGCAAATAAAGGCCCATTTAAACCTTCAATATGTTCACTTTAATTTCCCATTGTGTCTTTATGAAGCCGAGGCCCGCTGGTTTCAATAGCCTGTCTCCCTCCGTATTAATGCAAGGCCGGTTTTTAAAAAGATCTCGCTCTTTATAATTTAACACAATAATATATAAATATATAATATAATATAAAATAGATATATTTTACATGTTTTCTCACCAGTTTTGTCTGAAAATAGTCCCTTCAGTGTTTTTGCCCTGCCCCGGGCCTGCTCTGGTGGTGAACGCTTACCTTGCTCGTCGTTAATATAATAATCCGTTTAGTAGATATTTATCTCCGTGGTAGACGCGCGTGCCAGCCAGAACCGGAGAGACAACGCTGCTTTTTCTGCAGCTTTACCGACCAAACTGAAGTCTGCGATGCTTCTGGGTGAAGGGACGACTTGTTAAAACGGTCATAAATTGTGTTGGACTGAATAAAGCTTTTTATTCCTTCTCTCTCTTCCGTCTCCTGAATATTTTATTGCTCTTCACCCCCCCCCCCCCCCCCCCACCCCAACCTCGCGACCTCCGGAAATTTACCGTTTGAGCGTGTTGCTGTTTGAGCTGTAAACGGAACTGACCCGCAATAAAAGTCACATGTTTAAATCCAGATGCGGTGACCTTTTCCACTCACTGTATCCCACTGTATTTCATCACACACACACACACACACACACACACAGCCTACATAGTTTTTACTCGCTCGTGTCTTCAGTGAATTATAGATTATTATTTTTAAATGTTACATAGAGGAGAGAAGACATTTGATTTACCTCCCTGGTTTACTCACTGTGTGTGTGTGTGTGTGTGTGTCTGAAGGTTTTGCGTGCTGAGCCGGTGTCTCCTCTCTGATAGGCCATGGTGTCCTTTAAATAAATAAGTACAATTCAATTAACCTGAAGTGCGCGTGTTAAATGTCTCGCGTCTATTTAATTTTTCCATTTTATTTTTTCTCGGTGAAATGCATTTTGATGGAACAGTGAAATAAATGGAGAGAACAAGAGATTGTGTTTTTATAATAATCTCATCGGGATTAACCAGATTATTATTTTTTTAAATTTTAATAAATGTGGTCTTGGCCGGTCTGGTCTCGCGCATTGACCTCGACCTGCAGCCACACACGCACAATGGGTTCCCATTGAATTGAATGGTTGCTGACAAACTTGACAGAGGGAGGGGAAGCGGCGCAGACAGACGCGTCACACCTTGATCGATACCTGAGATCACCTGCAGGCACGACGGGAGGTCAAGGTGAGGGAGACAAGCCCACACCGGCCTGGAGAGGAGAATAGAATAGAATAGAATAGAATAGAATAGAACCTCTAAACCCCTAAAAATAGACAGTCTAAAGCTTCATCATGAATTAACAACTTTTAGAGGAAACAGGAGAGATCACTGTGGATTAGACCAGTATGTATCTATACTGGTAGCACATGTAGACCAGTATGTATCTATACTGGTAGCACATTTAGACCAGTATGTATCTGTACTGGCACATTTAGACCAGTATGTATCTATACTGGTAGCACATGTAGACCAGTATGTATCTGTACTGGTAGCACATTTAGACCAGTATGTATCTATACTGGTAGCACATTTAGACCAGTATGTATCTGTACTGGCACATTTAGACCAGTATGTATCTATACTGGTAGCACATTTAGACCAGTATGTATCTATACTGGTAGCACATTTAGACCAGTATGTATCTGTACTGGTAGCACATGTAGACCAGTATGTATCTGTACTGGCACATTTAGACCAGTATGTATCTATACTGGTAGCACATTTAGACCAGTATGTATCTGTACTGGCACATTTAGACCAGTATGTATCTGTACTGGTAGCACATGTAGACCAGTATGTATCTGTACTGGTAGCACATTTAGACCAGTATGTATCTATACTGGTAGCACATTTAGACCAGTATGTATCTGTACTGGTAGCACATTTAGACCAGTATGTATCTGTACTGGTAGCACATTTAGACCAGTATGTATCTGTACTGGTAGCACATGTAGACCAGTATGTATCTATACTGGTAGCACATTTAGACCAGTATGTATCTATACTGGTAGCACATTTAGACCAGTATGTAGCTATACTGGTAGCACATGTAGACCAGTATGTATCTGTACTGGTAGCCCATTTAGACCAGTATGTATCTATACTGGTAGCACATGTAGACCAGTATGTATCTGTACTGGTTCTGTTGGAACAGGCCTATCTAGTCATGTAGCAGTAAATACAATGAGGTAAACACACACCTTTATATTAAAACAATGATACTTGTCCATCCTCTTACAATAATAATAATAATAACAATATTATTATTATTATTATTATTATTATTATTATTATTATTATCATGGTAATGAATGAATGAATATCATGCAAAATAACTGAGAAGCGTGTAGGGCCTGTTGCTACCTGTATACCGGCTGACTGGGGATCAGTTCGTTTTCAGTTCAATCAATTCAAAGTGTACAGAGAAACTCCAATTAATTTCCCGCGGACGGACGCGACGTTCCTCCATTCTTCATTCCGTTATTCCATAATAGGTTTTTGGAAAGACAGCCTTCCCTGCCAAAAGGTTTCCAATATCTACAATTACAGTTCATTCCCAATTATTTCTTCCCGGGGTTGGATGTGCCAACCTGCCCGCCAAGGGGTTTTAAAATATTACAATTTCATCCTGTGGAAAGACAACCCACCTCTTCAGCAGATTGAATTCAAATTAACTTGTCCCGGTCCAGATAAACACAAGAACCAACTCCCTAAATGGATGTAAATGGAAGGGATTAGAGCCCAAACCTTCTGTCATCTCTACTTTATATTATCTAGTACAGAAATGACCTTAAATAATCTGTCATATTCTGGGCCTCATCCTGCCACTTCCGCCCGCCAACACCTTTACTCTCATTCTCCGTTGTATGCAATTTTTAAAAAAAACATACCAATAAGTAGTAATTTAATAAAAATGCCATTCAAATAATTCAGAGGAGTAAAGCTTGCTGCCTGTCCTAATTTAAGATAGGAAACAGGCCTGGATTTAACGGCTGCCCGAGATTTAGCATCAGTCTCGCGTTTCTTTCCGCTGATTCCTAATCAATTTATATATGTAACACACAAAAGAAACACAATTCAGAAGAACATTGCCTGTGATTCTGCTTGATGCTCTCTTGTCTTGTTTTCTCCTGCAAAAGCATTTAAAACAGAAAAGGTGTAGAAGTGTTTTTTATTTATAAGTCATTTAATTGACGCTCCCATCCAACAGCAGAATAAACTCCTGGATCTTATCGGTACAGTCCAAGAGCAGGGAGGTCAAGGGTCAGAACGGCAGTATGCTTTATGACTGCAGACGGGTCGGACTAGTCTGGGAGAACAGCTGGCTTACGAAACCAATAAAAGCGCATCGACCTACCGCCTCCAGAGAGCCGCTGTCTTCTATATCTACCCTGTAGATCCGGATTTGTGTGAAAATTCATTAAAACTATCACAAATTCGCTTCTAGGGGAGTATATAGTGGATTTACACACGACGGCAGCGATGGACGCACGGGCGGACGGGCCCGCTCCACGGCTCTTTATTCTGTATAGAATAAAATGAGTCCGATTCGTTTTTGTTTTCAGAGTGCTCCTAATATTCACTTGGTGGTTAAATGGTTTGGGTGTTTTTTAATTGGGTTTTATTCTGTCCTCGTGGTGTACCAGGCCCAGTTAGGTCGTCAATAATCTCCTTTATTGAACCTTGTATCTCCAGAGCGTCAGGTCCACAGAGCCGCAGTGGATCAAGTCTGTCAGTATCGATGACAAGTCAATCCAACTTCTAATACGGGTTATTTTTCGATACCCAGACGACTTCACTATTTAAAAGTCCAACTCCGGGTTGAATTGGACTTTTCTTTTTAATTTGCCATTTCGATCTTGTTGAAAAATGATGCGGTCGGCTTCCGTCTTCGTCTTGGAAGGCGGATAAAGGAGAGGGGGGGGGGGTAACATTTCGATTTGGAGACAGTCAATTTTCTTGTAACAAAGGACTTGTATATCTCCATCATCTTCACTGTGTGTGTGTGTGTGTGTGTGTGTGTGTGTGTGTGTGTGTGTGTGTGTGCGTGCGTGTGCGCGCGCGCGTGTGATAACATTGCAGAGGTTGTACAGCAACCCCCTTTTTCGATAAGAAAACGACAAAACACAAAACAAAGAACCACCTATTCTATTCTATTCTATTCTATTCTATTCTATTCTATTCTGTTCTGTTCTTGCTGCTATACGAAGTGTTTTCTGCCTTGTGTTGACCTCCCACAGTGGGTTTCCATGCTCTAGAAGTGTCTCTATCAGCATTAAAGGAGGCGTAGTGAAGGATTATTATTAGTATCATTTCATTATTATTATTATTTTGATTCCTTGCAGTGCCGGTAGTGTGGTGTGTGTATGTGCGTGCATGCACCCCCTTTTGCATGAAACATATGTGAGGTGTATTTGTTCGTTGTGAGAGGATCCCGGTTATATATTGAGAAATCTATTTATTGTTGTAGTTTAGTAATGTCAGGGGCTTTACTATGGCAGCCATGCTAATATCTGAAAGTGGCGAAATGCTCTTTATTCATGCAAGGCGGAAGGCAGCGCTGCTGCAGGGCGCCGGGCCGCGAGCTGAATTACCGTGCACCGAGTGTTAACGGGCGCCTGTTGGACGAGCACGGGCTTTAAGAGGGGGAACGGCGCTGGATGCTCGTTCTTAATGCAAAGGTCTGCTCGTGATTTAGGAGGCCGTGTAACCTGAATTAGTTGATGAATTTTCTATCGATCCTAAACAAGCCAGATTTATCTCTGACACGGTGCTGCTGGGTGGCGGCGCACCGACCAGCCGGCCATTCTCTCATTCCCCGTTATTAGCGATTTAAAAGAAATGCTTTGGCAAGCACGAGCCCACACACACTCACACACACACACACACACACACACATATATATATATACACACACACACACACACACACACACAATGATAGGCGCCACTTTAAATCCCCCTAAGCACTTTCTTTCTACTGCTTTTCTTTTTCTTTATTTTTTTCTATTTGAAGTTCCTGCCAAAAGTGTGAGAGGGAGAAAGGGTTCGTTTGCTGTACTGTACACGCAGCTGGGAGGGGCGGGGGTGACCGTGTGTGTGTGTATGTGTGTGTGTGTGTGTGTATGTGCGCGCCCGCGCTCTGCAGAAGGTTTGCGCTCGAGCGGAATTTGTTTCGGCAGCGCTTTGTTATTGTTGTGATTCTGTGCTTGGTTAGGGCAGCATGCTGCCAACATGGTGGAGAGACACCGACTGAGAATGGGAGGAAGGAGAGAGAGAGAGGAAAGTATTGGAAGAGTGAATGCCCACAAACTGAGCCATATGATGATGCGCGTGCGGGAGCCGTGTTATGGCTAATCCCATTTCCTTATCCGGGGCTCGTCACGGAGCCACGCCATTGGCTGGCCGCCGTCACGTGGCTTCTTAACTTTGTTCACTTGACAGAAAAGTAGGAGGGTTCAACGGAACAGGAATAACCGAAGAGTAAAGGGATAAGATATAAATTTTAGTTATATATTTTCCGAGTGTGTGCAATTCCACAAAAAGACTGAAATTAATGGCCATGAGCTCCTATTTGATCAACTCCAACTATGTGGACCCGAAGTTCCCGCCGTGCGAGGAGTACTCTCACAGCGACTATCTGCCCAGCCACTCTCCGGACTACTACAGCTCCCAGAGGCAGGAGCCCGCCGCCTTTCAGCCGGACTCCTTGTACCACCACCACCAGCCGCGGCCGGGCTGCGGCGCCGAGCCGCCCTACACGCCGTGCCAGGGCGCAGGGCAGCCCGCCTCGGTGGTGATGTCCCCCCGGGGTCACGTCCTGCCCCCGACCGGGCTGGAGACCACCCCTATTCCGGAGCAGAGCCATCACTGCGACTCGGTGACTCCCAGTCCGCCTCCGCCGCCGTCCTGCGGACAGACGCCCCACAGCCAAAGCACTTCTTCCCCGGTGAGCAGCCGCAAGGACCCCGTTGTCTACCCGTGGATGAAGAAAGTCCATGTAAACATCGGTAAGGTGCCAAACTTCTTCTTCTCTCTCTGGTCTTTGTGCTGCTGAGGTTGAAGCCCTGCAGTCAGCTGGATGTCCGCCGTGCAGGAGTGGGCTCGCAGCCCTTGGGTCGAGATTTACGATCGCCTGTTTGCAGGGCCAATATAATTACACCCTCCATAAATTTTTATTGCACCTCTCCGCCGAGGTTCCTTTTGAAGTCCGATCGCAAGCTCGTCTGCTGTAGTTCCTAGCCTTATGACAAGTCAGCCCGAGCCCATAAGTTAGGTTTTATGCTTCGGTAATTTGATTTTAAGTGGTCGGCTGTATAAACGGTGTACTTTACTCTGTCGAGGCTTCCCGTTGTTCCGGGGGAGGAAAGTTTTATGGGAGCTAAAATATTCATGTTTATGGAGCCGGCCGTAAAACACTAATGTAAAACCGAATAGTTGGGAGTCTATTAGGTCTCCCCTGTAATGTTATTCTCCGGTAATGGACTGCTTAGGGAGAGCCGTAGCGCGTGCTCGGGCGGCGACAAAACGCCACTTTTGCAAAGTCACTGTTCTGGCCGCACGGCTGAGTCCACACACACACACACACACACACACACACACCGGTTCTGAGTAGAACCACCCGGACTCTACTGGTTCTAGCTGCCGTCCCTTTGAAGACAGCGGACTCTTATTGTGCAGGTTGTAGGTTTTTGGTTTGTTGACCCCCCCCCCCCCCCCCCCCCCCCTTTATAACCAGCTACAGACGCACAGTACCATCCCGCCTTCCATCTTTGCACAACACAATTCAAGGCGAGGTTATTCTTCTAAATTACCTCCCGGTTCAAGGACTTGGTGGTGGTTGTTGTTGTTGTTGTTGTTGTTGTACATTTACATTTCCGGTAGACTGAGGCATGGATGTGCGTGTGTAAACCTTCCGGGAGAGTCTGTTTTTCGGTGTGACCGTGGCCCCGATTTGCTTTCAGATCACAACATTTGGACACCAACACAGCAGACAGGTTTAAAGCGCCTCAGGGCCTCACATGACGCATGACAACGCAGCCTGTATAGGTACCATCCGCACGGCTAACACACACACACACACACACACACACACACACACACACGGGACGAATACTGAAATCACAGAGAGCGAGCCGTTGATGATAAATATTAAAGAGGCTGATGATCCTGCTACCACACTATTCACACCCCACGTGCCGTTGTGTCCTGTTCGGTTTCTATTCAAACCGATAATCACAATCAGACATTTATCACCTTTCATGAACTATCGGTGTTCCGGTGTTCCGGTGAGGAGGCTTCATTGTTCTCTAGAGCAAAACAACAACGGCTTTGTGTTTTATTATGTATTATTACAATGTAGTGGTATTATTCTTATATTATAATTTATTGTTGTTATGTATTAGTAGTAGTAGTAGTATTATTATTGTTGTTGTTGTTGTTGTAGAATTGTTTCCTAACGTTGTATTATTGCTCCTCTCATTCCCCTGCAGTGAATCCAAACTACTCCGGGGGTGAGCCCAAGCGCTCGCGGACGGCATACACGCGCCAGCAGGTTCTGGAGCTCGAGAAGGAGTTCCACTACAACCGGTACCTCACGCGCAGGCGCAGGGTGGAAATCGCTCACACGCTGTGCCTGTCGGAGCGGCAGATCAAGATCTGGTTCCAGAACCGGAGGATGAAGTGGAAAAAGGACCACAAGCTGCCCAACACCAAGATCCGGTCTGGGACGAACAACAACAACAACAACAACAACAACAACAACACAAACTCTCAGCACCGGGCGGCTGGACCTCTATAGCCCCGTTTAACGCCTTTCTCTCTAATCCCGGTCTCTCCGTCACCTCCCTAATCCCAAACTGAGCGCAATCCCGGAGCCACCGTTGATATCCTGTTATTATTATTATCATTATTATTATTATTATTACTGCTATGACCACCTTACCATGCACTTTGGATGAGAGTTAAATGGAGGGGCCTACTGGATTATTAGAGACTGGGGGAGGAACGGGGGGGAGGGGGGGAGATAATCCCGTTCAGAAAAATGAAACGAACAAAAGAAGAAGAGAAGAAAAACGCGAAGTCGCTCTCTCCGCTTTTTATATTATCCTCCTGTCTTTTTATACTCCTCTCGCTCTCTCTCTCTCTGACGGTAGGCAGAAGATAGTGCGTGCGTGCGTGCGTGCATGTGTGTGTGTGTGCGTGCGTGCGTGTGTGTGTGTGTGTGTGTGTGTGTTTTCCGTGATTTTTTGGTGAAGATGGATCCTCGTTTTCATCTTTAATCATGCCAAACTCGGACCCCATTTGTCATGTTTACTCTGCGGGTACAAAGCAAAGGGGTGAACCGCGGCTCTGCCCATTACCCCCCCCCCCAACCCTCCTCCCTCCACCCCCCAACCCCCCTCATCCCTCCATCCCCCCGTTTAATAAATGAGACTCTCGTTTCGTCAAGAGACGTTTTCTTACCCTCCTCTACCCCCCCACTCATCCCTCCATCCGTCCTTATAAATAATCTAAAATAAAACAAAACCCAATCCGCCTCCCGGATCTTCCAAAAATGAACCATGAAGTTTTCTCTCTCTCTGATAATAATTCTAAGTATTATTGGTATTCTTGTTTTGTAAAGCTAAAGGACAAAAAATAAATAGAGTTGTTTTTTGTTTTTATTCTATGTGGACGATATGGAAATTAGATTCTATGGTTTTATCGATGAGACTGACGAGGAGGATGTTGAGGTCCGTTGATTGTTCATTGGTGATATACAGGGAAAGACAGGCCGACAGACAGGCCGACAGACAGACAGACAGACAGGCGACAGACAGGCCGACAGACAGACAGACAGGCCGACAGACAGACAGACAGACAGACCGACAGACAGACAGACAGACAGACCGACAGACAGGCCGACAGACAGACAGACAGGCCGACAGACAGACAGACAGACAGACAGACAGGCCGACAGACAGACAGACAGGGTGATTTAGAAGAGAAAAGCTAAATCAGGGTTTTAAGACAGAGCTGTTCTATCCAAACCAAACCTGCTCCAAATAACCCGAAGCATTATAAACGCAGCACTATACAATGTACTACCTATTACCTCAGTTGTACTTATATTTTATTTTTGTTCATTTTTATTTTATCTTTGCTCGTTTAATGAAGTGACAAGTTTTCCGAGCTTTTTTTTATATATATTTTTGGAATTGTGTGGCGATTTATTATATTACCTGCAATACAATACGCGTTATTCTTTTCTTGTATGTGAACAAAAATAATGTAATTTAAGTAATAAGCAATTGTTGTGGCCAGGGGCGTTCAGAGAGAACAAAGGTGCGTATATTGCATGACTGACTGATGTGGACTTCTTTCTCTCTTTCCTCTCTTCGTTTCTTCTTCTGTGTATCTGCTAAATGTCTTTTCCTCGGCACATAAAATGCGCGCACACTTTCTTTCATTCATCTCCTATCTCTGTTTCTTTCTCTTCTCGCCCAGCGCCATTATTAGATATTTTATTCTACAAGTGTTTTTAATTATTATTATTTTATTTACATTCCAAAGATCAGTTCTACCTGATGATGATGATGGTATTGTTGAAAATGTATTTCCTGCCCTCCTCTTCCTCCCCCTATATTTGTACGTTGCTCCTTCCTCTGCTTATGCCTCCTCGGTGTCTAATCCTTCCTATGATTTGTAAATAGTTCATAGAAATTTAAATAAATGGCTGAAAAAGCATCGTTTTCTACCCTGCTCTCTCTTTGTCCGCCCTCTCCCTCTTACCTGCCCACACAGCATTTTACAGAAAGAGAGAAATGTCCTTTTCGACAAATTGTTTAATGTCGGGTTGTATTTCCGTGTTGCTTTGCATTGTAGGTCTCTGCCTCCCTCTCGCCGCGGCGGGTTTTATAACGGGGCCGGTGTATTTAAACACACACACACACACACAAGAAGAAATAATTTCATTTAATTTCGGTGTTGGTTTTGCCTTCCATGCAGCGGCCTGTCTGGAGAAATCAGCAGCCTGCGATGATTAATCTGTCCCGGCCATGAGTGATCTTGGTACATTACGTCCTGTAATCTCGTTTTAAATCACAAACCGTCCCTCCGTTTCACTCCCTTTCTCCCGTTAATTTAACGGCTGCTCAGACGCGCTGCACCGGGCCAGACTCAGAGCATGCCCCCCCCCTCCTCTCTCTTCTCTTTCTGGAAAAAAAAAGTTAAATAGTTTCTCGGTTCGTGGTCTTTTAATGCTTTAATGAGTGTAATTTTTGCACAACAGTTTTTCCGTCGGTGTTTTCTGGCCCGCTGCTGTGTGTGTATTTTATTTTTTATATATTACAAGAAGGGAGCGGGCCGGCGCCATAGCTCAAACCCTGACAACCAAATAGATAATCAACAAGACGAATGACTTCTTTTGTAAGGCGCGGCTCCCGTATTAATTTTCATTTTCTTTTCTTAGAGCAGGTATCGAAAAATATAGAGCAAGAGGGGCAGAGAGAAAATAGCATTCCTCCCGATGAACTTTAAACAAAAAAAGTGTTGCCCCCCAAATTGGTCCGCTCGCGCTCCCCGGCCCGGAGAAGATTCCCTATTACTTGTTGGTTGATTTCTCTCCGGGCCTCGTGCCACTGAGACTCCCCGTGCCCATTTATCTGTTTTCTTGCTATTTATGAAAGGCTCCTCGAGCCTCCTATCACACCGTACACCTAGATGTGTCCGTGCGTCATGCCTCACACACACACGCGCGCGCCCCAGCTCCAATACCAGTGAATAGACCAAGCAGTTCAAATATTCCAGTGTTATATTATTTAAAAAATCAATTTCTGTGTTTTATTTCACGGTTTAGAGCTCGAGACGACTAGAGCGTCTTTCACTACAATATTCCAGAAATATTCCAGTTTCAGTGTCGGCCTGTCTGGTTACAACAACAAGGGCTGTGTTAGGTGGTTTAACCCCCTAGCCCACCCTAGCCCACCCTAGCCCACCCTAGCCTACCCTCCCAGGCGGCGTGCCTCCTCTCAGGGAAAGGTGGGATGATATTGGCTCCCAAATGTTGTGATTTAAACAACAGACCAACCGTCCATCCACACACACACACACACACACACACACACACACACACACACACACACACACATGTGCCTCCACAATAAAACAGAAGCCCTCGAGCACTGCGGCTGAAATAAATGAATTTGCGTGTGGTGACACCGCGCACAATCAAATCCACCGAGGAATTCTTTTTCTTTTAGCCTCTTTTATCAGCTGGGGCCTTCTGCGCTTCTGTGTTTGAATGGGGGGGAAAGGGAACAGATTTGTGTAGACCCCCCCCCCCACACACCCCCTCTTAAAAAGTTCACCGCCATTATTTCCCGGACAGGCCAGAGGGAAGGCACCTCAAGAAAAATGTGAGAATTATACGAGAAACAATCATTAATCACTTGTTCTCCTTTAAACACTTCTTCTCTTCTCTATTGTCAGACCCTTCTGCCAGGCGGGGAAGGAGGGCGAAGAATAAGAAGACGTCTTGGAAGACACTTGAAGAGCCCCCCAACACCCCCCCCCCCAACACACACACACACACACACACACCTCCCTCCCCCTTCCCACCCATCCGCCATCTATTTTTTTACACCCCAGAAGTATCCTACCAAAAGAAAAAAGTTTTTTCTTCCTCCTTGGAAAGAAGAAAATCCGTCGAACCCCGCCGACCCAGTCAGGGAGAACCTGCACGCCGCCGGGGAAGATGGCGAACAAGCTGGTGGAGAAGCTGGTGGAGAAGCTGGTGGAGGAGGTAAGACAACTGGATATCGATATATATATTTTAATTTATTTTCCTACTTTCTGTCTTCTTTCTGCCCCCCCCCCCCCCCCCCCCTCTCTCTGTCTGATGCCTCGGTGGCGTTTTTATGGTTTTATTGCCCCCTGCGCATTTGGCGAGGTCAGGAGAAGGGGAGCGGGGGGCTTTTATGGCCCGTGGGGGCTTTGATTTCAGCGTGGGGACTTTTGCAGCTGAGTGTTTGTGTTGTAAGGTGTGCGGAGGGTTTCCAGCTCTTCTGTTGTCACCTCTGTTTTCCTGCTGTACGAGGCCTGCAGCTTCTTCCACATCTGCTATCATGCGTCTTTTACGCGCGGGGTTTGGGTTGGATGATTATAACATGTCAGCTCGTTTTGACATTTTACTTTCAGTATCAGTTTATTTTTAACTCTGTGATGCTCCTCGACTAGAAACTTAACCAGTTGCCCCTGCAGGCTCAGAAACGGTCTGGCTAATGTGTGACAGGACGGTTGAATCATTCCTGGTTCACCCAGAGCTTATAATGCATTTTGTCTTACTGGGTTTCTGTGGTTATAAAGTGTTGTAGCGGTTTAGGCCTATAGCTTTTAATGAGATACTGTTTCGGCCAGGTGCGAACAGGCTACAGAGACTGTATGGGGATATGAATAATACGACGCTCAAGTGGAGGGAGGGATGGGGGAGGAGGGGGGAGAAAAAGAAAAATTAAAAGAACGGGGGAGCGCTGGTTAATGGATACTCTCTCGGTCGCTCTCCAAAACCATTTACCTCGAAAACAAACGATCTGCGAGGCTTCCCAGATGAACTACGAACGATCGCCGGGATCTGCTCAGATGAGCATCAGCCCCAGAAACGCGCTCACTCCTTCCTGACCCTTCAGAAATCAATCTGCTGGTTCTGGTGGGGGGATCCGGCCTCATGGGGACCCGGCCTAGCGTGATGCGTGGCGGAGCAACAGAAACAAATGGGCGAAATACAACCGATGGGTATTGAAGGGAGAGAGGGAGAGGGAGAGGTGGAGGAGGGAAGAAATCGATGTCCATGCAGGGCAGCGGGATGGCCAAGCTGCGGCCAGAGAGTTCAACCAAGGGACACGTGTTTCTGACCGATGAGGTCCACTGGCTCTCACCCCTCTCACCCCTCCTCCCCCTCCTCCCCCTTGACCCCGCCAGGCCGCTGGACCCTCCGCTCCCTCAGACCTCCGGAGCCCCCGGGCCAGTTAGTCATAACATGCCGAGTTCAGGGCACTGTAACCCGGGGGCACGGCGGCGATATCTCCGCTCCCACACACCCCCCCACCACTCCACCCCGACAGACAGACAGACAGACAGACAGACAGACAGACAGACAGACAGACAGACCAGTAACCACACCACCTAGGCAGGGTCAGCTAGAGGCCACTGCTGACATGTTGGCTACAGGCGAGTACATGGCTGACATGTAAAAATGAAGACTTTCATGTTCATTACTGATATCATTACAATCTTTATATGATTACATCTACAAAATGTGACTATTTCCTAAATAAATGCCTCAAGACAGCCAACAACTTCACAATAGTATTTAATTTACTTTCATGCCAGAAATCTCTTTTTTGGTCATTTTGGATGAAACTTTCCAAACGTGGCCCTCTGCCTGAATCCAAGGTCTGGAGAACTGGAGTATATCTGATGTAGTCTGAGAGGGTCTAGGTCTTGGAGGAAGGCTGGAGTATACAGACAGTATTTGGACAGGCCGGGGAGCGTGGCGTAAACACACCCGGCCCGTCCTGATTGCCTTGTTGAAAAGCTGCCTAGCATGCCTGGCTGCAGGCCTGCTGCTGACATGCTCCCATGCTGTGGTACATGGCTTTTACACTCATTTAGACGGACGATTCAGGACGGGAAAATAACTTTTCCATCCAGTGGTCACAGTGGCTGATGCATCCCAAAATGCACCAGCCACCTTCACTGTTTTAGCAGCCAATAGAAGAGAACAGGACTCCACATGACGGTTGGTTTCCTGCCAAACTGCTTGGTAGTAAACTACCTCGCCAGCTACAGACTGTAGTAGTTTGGCTGGTGGCTGTTTTCACTTTCCAGCCTGGTAATATGACCTGCCGCTGGGATGGGGATTGATTAATACAACAAAATGTAGATAACGCAGTGGGTATTAAGGAGCAAGAGCATGGGGAAAGGACTTTTCCTCATAATAGTGAAATTGCACCTAATGTTTCCAATGTGATGTCCCTGTATTTTACATTTCACCAAAGTCTCATATTTTGACGTGTAATATTTTACAGCACAGCCTAATAACATCGACACAGCTCTGTCCAAATCAAATGACTATTAGCTCTTACGTCAGTCAAATGGAGGTTTGGATGTTTACATCAGACTCCCTAACCTGGTTCACGTTTTAGGCATTTAGCTGCTGCTGTTGAGCAGGTCTGGGGTCAGTCTGGTTCAAGGTCTCTTCAATAGGACACAGGGATTGAACCTGTGACTCCTTCAGTGTCACCACCCTGCCATGTTTTACATTACACTTCACTGAGAATATCTGTTGTCGGGTGAAAATCTCCAAAATGTCTTTTCAGGAACTCGTTTTCATCTTGAGTTCCTCTAGCGGGTTTTCAAAGGGTCGTAGAATTGGAATTAACTTTCAATTAAAGTTAAAATCTGAAAAACTGGAGCTACGAGATTTTCATCCTGCAGCGACGATATGCAGACCAACCATTTTATACAATGACCTTGAACGAGGTTTCCTCTCCATCCTCTCCATCCACGGTCCCAGCTCTCCTGGAACAAGAGGTCGCTGTTATTACCTGCCTGGTCCCAACGTTGAGTAGAGAGATGGCTTCAGGTTTAACAGGCCAGACAAGACCTGGCCTCGATATTTTACCTTCACATTCAGTCATTTATCTGACGAGGAGGGAAATATTCTACTCCAGAAATCAGTAAATATCCTCTTTATAGAAGAGAAATCAGAACCTGAACTTCATTGTTTAATATCTCTAAAATCCAGACGATCCGATCGCTAAATTCTCATTTTGTCAACCAAAGATTGAAGTCATTGTTGTGACTTTGTGTTATCTGTCATTTTGTGAGATTGAAACAATTTCAAACCCCGAACCCTGGCGCTGTTAGTGCCTTGCTCTACCCACTGAGCTGCACTGGGAAGGGAATTGAACCCCCAACCCTGGCGGTGTTAGTGCGGTATATTACTGCCAGCGGCTCAGCGTGAATGTAATTTCTGCCTTGAGGTTCAATAAAAACCTACTTCATTAAAACTCCTCTGTGGGTTGAGTTGAGGAGCTGGTAGGAATCAGACCTAAACTAACTAGACTAGGAGGGCTAACTAGATGGAGGCTAACAACATGAAGGCTAAGCAGATGTAGGTTTACCAGATGAAGACTAACCACACACAGGCTAACTAGTGAACTAGGTGAACACACAGGTGAACTAGATGAAGGTTAACATGTAAACTGACCAGATCTAGATTAACCAGCTGCAAGCTAGCTTGATACATGCTAACTAGATACATGCTAACTAGATATAGGTTAACTAGATGTAAACTAAGTAGTCATAGGTTAACTAGTTGCAGGCTATCTGCAGCCCAGTTTTGGGCTCTATACTCTGTTACAGTGTTTTACACAGGAAGTCACACACACACACACACACACACACACACACACACACACACACACACACACACACACCAACATTAGAAACAATATTGTCAAAGTAGTATACAAAATGTTAATTTCTAACAACAGACCATAAAAACTCTTTTTCACACAGACACTGCCCCCTCCCCTCCTCCCACCCACCTCACCCCTCCTCCCTTCTCGGCTCGCGGCCCTGGCCCGGGGAGTCTCGCGGTGGTTGCTAATTGCCAGACAAATCGCCCTCGCGGCTTGCGCGCTCGTTGCAGCCACATAGCCGAAGAATTTATTATTGTGGAGAGCGCGAGGAGCCGTGAGGTCACAGAGCAGGCCCGCCGGCTGCAGGAGGACGTCGTCACAAGAGATATATGGTAGTCGGCTTTTACTACTGCACACCACCACACACACACATAGAGGGGTGCCCGAGCGCGTGTGTGTCCCTTAAAAGTAGACATGTATTAAGGATTAAAGAGAGAGAGACGACTAGCCGCCGTTGCTGCCAAGTTGCAATACACACACACACACACACACACACACACACACACACACACACAGATATGAATGTTCACATCATCTGAGGTACAAAATGTGATCTCGGATTACAACATGTGAAAACCAACAGAGCTTTATTCAGGTCTGTGTCTCCACCAATCAGATCAGAGTTGGTTCCCTCCTGTTTTCAGACTGTGTCTTTCTGTCTTTCACTATTTATCTGAGTTATTATTTTCTATTATTTATCCTTCATAGAGCCCATCTAATCACACGTTACCGTTGTGAGGCATCGGTATACCGGTGATGTTGATGTTGGATGTTGTGATGTAGTGAGGAACCGACAGTAGCTCATATCCTGTAGATGTGAGTGATAAATAGGTTTCTCTGGACTGGGATGACTGATGGCGAGGCATTAGGCCCACCCAGCGTATTGATACTAAGGTATTAACCAGCCCTCCGCACCACCTATTACTTATCAATATCCTATTCACACTAGCCACACAATAGCCTGCAGTGTCTGATGTCTTTTGGCTCGTGCAGAAAGGCTGTGAATATGGAAAATACCTCAAATGATAATTCAGAATTAATAACAAAGTCCTCTTCTCACCAACCGAGAGAGAAACTGGTTGGTTGATCTGATTGGTTGCCTTGTTTGTGCCTATGGTTGTTTATTTATTTATTTATTTATTTATTTGACAATTTACAAATTATTATAAATAGTTTTGACCCGTCACACGGCCAGGAGATATTTCTGCGTGTGGGAGAAGAAATCATCTGTGAAGAGAAGCGATATGGAGAATAAAGTAGAATAGCAGTAGAATAGAAATGAGCAGCAACCACAACACAACACAACACAACACAACACAACACAACACAACACAACACACCACAACACAACACACCACAACACAACACACCACAACACAACACAACACAACACAACACAACACACCACAACACAACACACCACAACACAACACAACACAACACAACACAACACACCACAACACAACACATATATACATATCAATACATATAGAGACTATATAATCATTATATATACATATCAGTATAATCCCTGTATCTGTATCCTGCGTGGTTTTAAAGCAGATTATGTTTATTTCCGTATGAAACGTCACAGCATCAGTACAGTGTTACTGAGTTATTACCGCGGGCTCGTGCCACATTAAACATCAAGACCTGAAACCACCAGGCTCTTCAATTACCACATTTTAATTGATGAAGGCTGGAAACAACGAAAAGAGTCTGAATGTGTTCCAGATAAAACGGAAGATTATTAACTTGATCAACTTATCGATGACCAGCCGTCAGAGTTGGCGCGTTACTCAGAGGTTATTGATTCTGAAAACCCACTGTATATTGGTAACTGGAGCTTATTACGTATAGACACTATTATATTTGAATTCATATTTGAATAACGAAAATCACCACGGTAACGGGGGTTGCGACCGGTTACCTTCACCTTTTAGTTTGAACGATTATTTACAAGTTATTGATTTCGATTTGTCCTGGGAGGAAAACAGGGCCTCGTTATAAGGGGGGGGGGCTCGTGGGACCGGGGATGTCTCTCGTGCAGTCCCATAACGGCGGGGAAGACCTCACGTCTCGCGCAGAAAAAGAATATATTTTAAAAACCGGTTGTGCGCGTGCTGCCGTCTCGAGACAGATTTACGAGCCGCGGTAAAAGGCGAGACGTCGGGGCTTGGTAAATCAATCTGTCTCTCTCTATGTCTCTCTCTCTCTCCCTATGTCTCTCTCTCCGTCTCTCTCTCTTTCTCTCTGTCTGTCTGTCTGTCTGTCTCTCTATCTGTCTGTCTGTCTGTCTGTCTGTCTGTCTGTCTGGCTCTCTGTGTTTGTTATTGTGGATAAAACTCGCCTTTACAGATGAAATACCTGACAGGGTTTCATTTGAAATCATAAACAACAACAATAACAACAACAACAATAACAACAACAACAATAATAATAATAATAACAATAATAATAACAACAACAACAATAAGAAGAAGTAATCTAATATTTAACCATGTAATCGTGTAGGACAGTTTAATTTCATGGTCACTCTACGTCTTAACAAAAAGACATTTTGAGTTTCTTTCTTTTTTAACGTAGTTAATCATTCACGTGGAGGAGAATCTACCTGTCCTCATCCATCACCGGACACCGAGACCTCCAGGAACCCGAAGAGCTAAATCATCACATTGTCACTTGTATTATTATTATTATGTGATTATCCAATAAATGTAAGAATATAGTAGTGAAGCGATTTTAATAAACCACGAGCGGCTTGCCCAGACTTCCAGTGTAAACCGTTTCTAAATAAAGGCTGCAGCTCCCGTTAATTATTAGTAGCTGAAAATGAGAAGAGATGCTTATTAATTATCTGTCGTTTTGTTAAATAATATTAAAATAGAAACCATTGTCAGAAGGTATTCTGCCAAGTCCTCCATCTCTCAAAGATAACCCGCTTCATTCTGTATTGCTTACAATTCATTCTCAAATGTATTACTATAAACAGTCTACCATAAAAACTAATATTACTATAAATAGTCTACCATAAAAATATTACTATAAATAGTCTACCATAAAAATATTACTATAAATAGTCTACCATAAAAACTAATATTACTATAAACAGTCTACCATAAAAACTAATATTACTATAAATAGTCTACCATAAAAATATTACTATAAATAGTCTACCATAAAAACTAATATTACTATAGTCTATCATAAAAACTAATATTACTATAAACAGTCTACCATAAAAACTAATATTACTATAAACAGTCTACCATAAAAACTAATATTACTATAAATAGTCTACCATAAAAATATTACTATAAATAATCTACCATAAAAACTAATATTACTATAAATAGGCTATAAAAAAGTACTTCGGTACCACACCAGTACGTCTTCCCTAATGCTGTCTGGCTTTGCGTTTATGTCCTAATGATAATTATGAGTACTCACGTATTAATACGTGTTGTTTGTGTAGTAAATAAACGTGGTAGTATTGTCGGTAGCGCTCAGCCTGCTGCTTTCACACTGTGATTGCTGTAATTGATGGCCGTCGTTACAGACGCCATCATCACCACCGCAAATGTTTGATTTCCATCTTGTGGAAAATCCGTAGCTGGCAATGCAACTTTATGTGGAAGTCTTTTAACATATCGAAAAGAAATACATGAATTACACTTCAGTTATTGAACTGGTAATAGGCCGCGCGCCGGGGTTGTCTCGTTCACGCTCTTTGTTTTTATGCCTCCATCGTCTTTATATTTTTAGAAGCAAACAGCTCCAGAGCCTGCTGGCCAGCTGATCCTCCTGATCCCACCAAATAGTTCTGGCTAATTACATTTGATATTAAACCTCTTTTATTACTCTCTCTCTCTCTTTCTTTCTCTCTCTCTCTCTCTCTCTCTCTCTCTCTCCTCCCGGCTGTTTAACTTTGTAAGAGGAAAATACTTCTCTATCAAACAAACCCGGAGCTGCTGTACTTTTAATTTCTGCTCCCGGTGAAAACAGCAGCACTTTAGTAAATGTAAATCCGCCCCTGCGATGCGGGAAACGGGAGCCGGTACCGGGAGGAGACGGGGAGGCCGGGTGGCTGTGAACGTTACATTTACTGTTTAAACCGCAGTGTCGGCCTATTGTTTGACCTTGACGTGTTTCTCGTTAGCTCAGCAGCTAGCTTAGCTCTTAGCTCTTAGCTTTCTGCCGTGCTGTTTTTGGAGTCTGGAGCTCCATTGTTCTGCTGGGAAGCGTCTCGAGCTCTGGAACCGGGAGACAGACCGGCGAAAATGATTCCAACGTTCTATTGTTGCTGCCCCGGCCCACGCGACGGGGGTTCTCTCTCTCTCTCTCTCTCTCTCTCTCTCTCTCTCTCCCTCTCTCTTTTCACCCATAGAAACTCTGCTCGGTACCGCGTGCTACCTGTCTGTTATCCTCCTCTAAATAACGGCTCGTTCCTCTAAATGAATTGCAGCTCGCGCCACGGGCACCCCACCAGCAGAACCTGTTAATAACGAGGTGGACTCTGTGTTTGGAGAATCCCGGAGTGTCCGGGGTGGTTCCTCTGACTCCTACAGGCACAATTATTCAAACTATCCGGCCTGATTGGGTTTCACTGGCGGCCTGGCTCGAGCTTCTGTGGTTGGTAAATATTTAGTAAGAGAAAGCTGTATGAAGTAACATGGCAGAGGAGCATATTTCCATTGTGGAGAGTGTTTGAAATAAGAGCGGAGGAATTCCCTCAGCTCTCCGGGAGAGGGGTGACAGTGAGGAATAACAAAGCAAGAGAGACGGAGGGGCTGAAGTCATTTTTTAAAGAACATAGTCGGTGACAATCATGTTTTACCGGCCTCTCTCTCACCTCCGCCGTCTCGCGGACTGCTACCCGGGGGCTGCGGGGTGAGCCAGCGTGTCCCTGTAATATCACATTTATATTTCATTTTTTTTTACTCAACGAAACAAAGATTTTGCAGTTGTTCATCACACAGTGCGCCTGCATGCACGGGTCCGAGCGGGTCCCACGAGCTACCGGGAGAAGAGGCGCACGACCCCCCCCCCCCCCCTCCTCCCTCACCCCCTCCCCACCCCGCACCCCCCCTCCTCAACACGTCACGTGATTCATTAAATAATTAATGCAGAGGTTGCAGAATAGATATGTATTCGTCAGGAATATAACGGTAAGACATGGTGCTGCCCCGGTGTGTGTCTGACGCGGAAAATTCAACTGTCCTTTAAAAAAAACAACTAAAAAAAAAAAACAACAAGCCCCCTATAGCAGCGGAGAGAGGGGAAGAGAGAGAAAAAAAGAGAGAGAGTGGGGGGAGAAGAGGAGACACCAGAAACGCCGAGAGAGAGAGAGAGAGAGAGGAAGAGAGAGAGAAAGAGAAAAGAGAGAAGGAGGCTGCAATAAAACAAATTTGGACGGGTGTGCGTCTTGCGGGTCGTTGTGGACACTGTGAGTATTGCGGAAGGAAGGAAGGAAGGAAACTGCATGGGGGAAAACGAGACTTCTTCTTCTTCTTCTTCTTCTTCTTCTTCTTCTACTACTACTACTACTACGCAAGTGCAATTGCCGCCCGCACGCGCCGCGTCCCTGCCTGCATCCCTCTCAGTGACATATAGGCTACTGTGACATCGTGGTAAATATGTCCAGAAAATATCCGTGTTCCGCCGTGTTTTCACCCATCGTGCATGTGTTGTCGTGCTGTTTACACCTCTGCCCCCCCCACACCACCTCACCTCATCGCCATTGTTTACAGGCGCGAGCGGGGAGACGGCAGCCTGCGAGCCAAGGAGCAGGGCAGCGGTAGCCGACGGGTGTTTATATTTTAAGCAGCACTTGGATATTCCTCTCCATCGTTCTCCCATCACCTCCCGTCTGCCTCTACATCTCTCTCCACCCGCCTGCCTCTCTGTCCGTCCCTCTCTCCCCCTCTTCCTCTCTTCCTCTCTCTCCTCTTTTTTTTTCCAACCAGCTACTTCTCTTGATTTATAGTGAGCAGCGTGTCAGCGTGCGGCCGAGGCTGCCATTGTGTGTTTGTGAGAGAGTGCTGTTGTTTATGGTGCTGGCCGCGATAAATCATTTTTTTCCTCTGCTTGGGGTGAGAGACAGAGAGGGAGAGCAAGGGAGAGAGAGAGAGGGAGAGAGAGAGAGAGAGGTGGGAAAAATTACGGTCGATGGACTGATGATACACCGGAACGAGGAAGAGAAGAAGAGGAGGGAGAGGAGGAAGAGATCCCGCCGCCGCCACCGGGTTCCTCTCTCGCCTTTCTCTCCTCCATCCCTTCTTCTGTTCTGTTCGGGGCTATTTTGAGTGTCTTCTTCTTCTCTTCTTTTACCTCCCCCTCCTTCTCTCCTCTCTCGCTCTCTCTCTGCCTGTCCTCCATCCATCCCCTCACACTCCCCCAGCCTTCCCATCACTTGATTATAACCGGAGGTAATTTTGAACGCTGCCTTGCTCGGTATGAGAGCGGCTGGCTCGGAGCTCCCGGTCTTGAATTACTGAGGCGACCAATTAACGGGAGATTTGTTTAAATGTGGCGCACCGGGTACGCCTCGGCCGCCGTGAAATCTCATAAAGGAGGTCAGAAAAGCCTCGTGTATCTAGCCTGGAGGTGTGAGTGAATCAAAGCAGTGTGACTGAACACCTACAGGTCGCTGGTTCGAGTCCGGCTTCCTGCAACGAGGAATAGAGGCTTTTACTGCAGTGGGGTGCAGTATGAAGTTATAGACCAGGTTAGACTGGCTGTGATGTGTTGCCATGCCAGAAATAGCAACTTAAAACTACCTGCATCAACTTATGAAAACATGTTTTTTTTGTGGTATTTTTTATGCATGTGAAGCGTCACGACTTACGAGCTAACTTTATGTGTAAAACTAGATGGCCTCTGGGTTCGTTTCATAGAAGTTTGCTTTGGTTTCTTCCCTCCAAGTATTTTTTACAACGTGTTTCCTTTGGATGCCTGCGGATCGGAGCTCGGCATCATCATTCATGTCAGCACTCGGTGTTTCTGCCTTTGCTCAGATCCTAAACCATGAAGCAGACCTTCTTCTTCTTCTTGCTCCTCCTGAATGTGGCGCTGGAGAAGATGCAGGGATGGGAGCTTTTTTGTCCTCCAGTATTTTCTACTCGTTTCCACTCTGCTTGTTTCTATTCTCACGCATCTAATCGAATTGTGTTACTCTTGTCTCTGCTGTATGAGTCAATGGGACATTTTGGATCAGTTGTGGTGCCATTTTCAGCCTTTTCCAATAGAGAGGGAGGTGTGGGTGACTGGTGGTTGGTGAATGTATTTCACTAGTATATGGTGTGATGTTGTTTTGGTGTGTAAAATGTGTTCAGAGACAAGAAACACACTGCTTCAATTTTCACTTTGAAAGGAAAAAACAAATTCTTTATTTTATTTTCAAAGTATCAGCATACAGGGGAAGTAAAGTGTTAAGGGTCAAGTGTATATATGATAATAACAACAACAACAATAATAATAATAGTAATAATAATAACAACATACAATAACAATAATAGTAATGACTGATTAACACGTGGGCCTTTACTTCCTGCTGGGTGGATGGGTGCTCATGCAGAATCAGTTTTCCAATTACATTTCCAAGGTTGGGCTGTTCCGCCTCCCAGCCAGCCTCCCTCTGCTTGTGTAAACCTTAGTGTAACCAAATTACAGCGGCTCCGCGGCTTCCCATCACATATTAATGGCGGTAGCAGCAAGAGGCAGCGCTTCTCAAAATGTCTATTCCTGCTGTCCGCCGCTGTGTCAGAAACAATATTCCGCCTCATTTCTGCGGACGGAGAGAGGGAGAGAGGGAGAGAGGGAGAGGGGGAGAATAGAGGGAGGGCCGTGATTTTTCTTTCCTCCTATTTCGTCATATATATTTCGCTGGCTATCTCGGCCTCATATCTGATTTGGGTGACAACCGAGCGTTGAAAAAAATAATCCCAGACGCCAGTCAGGAGCCGCGGGGCTGCAAACAGGGCGACGAGGGGTAAGGCCATGGTTATAGTAGAGAGAGTCAGTCATGTTTAAAATCAGCGAAATCACACATAACCCCCCAGACTGATCCGCTAACATATTCCTGAGCAATCCGCATTCTGAGTGCCTCAACATAACGGAGGAAGCGGCCGGTTTATCTTATCTTATCCGCGGCATGTGTCCACGGTTGAGTGTGTTTTGTCTGGCAAGATAGGCCAAGATCAAACCGAGCTGAAATAGTTCAAATATTTGAAACGGTGTTGAGAAATGATATTCCTCCCGGTCTGACATCCATTACAGCAGACTGGCACTGTGAACCACACAAGAGATGCGTTAATGTCTTACCGCGGTGTGTCGTAAGACAATAGCAACCTTATTGTGACATCACAGATCTCTTATGAGGCTGAATGAGTGGTTACACAGTAACCTGTATGAGACAATAGCAGCAACACAGCCTATTGTGACATCACGCTCCTCTAGGAGCCTTAAAACGGACAAAAGACACTATTGGGGTCTTTATGGCAAGACAGATAGTTAGACAGATAGTTAGACAGATAGTTTTATTTTTTATTTCACCTTTATTACATCACCAGCCTTTCAGATGCCTTCTGTAGCCTATTACAGTCTATCGGACTGAATGAGGCGACTTGTAGCCCCTTTGGTGGATTTGGTCTAAATCCCTTTACCTTTTCAGGAGATGGAAACGTTTTTTGGTGCTATTAGTAATTTCATTTCTTACCCAGATTTAGTTTACATGCCGTTTATTCCAGCAACGCATTGCTTCACACTAAATCTAGACTCGGCTTCCTGAACCTGGGCGTTCAGAAATAAAACCTACAGTGGCAGAAGTCAGTATAGACTGAATGAGCCTCGTTATAACTCCCAGTCACATTTGGTGTTTTGTCCTGATCTAAGCAGAGATGCAACAGCGGCTCTATTATCCTGCTGTGTGTTTCTGTGGCGCTTCTCCAATCCGCAGAGGTGGAAATCTAATAAAGCTTTCCTCCGTCCTATGCTAACCTATGGAGGCCCTAAACGAATCCGTCCGTATTGACTGTGATTCTTTATCGTTTGTTTACCGTTTACTGTCAAAGACAAGGTCGGTACAGACCCACGCGCCTGGCACACAGAGAGCAGGCACGCGGACAGACTTCACACAAGGCGCATCTTTCCACTCACTGCTGAGACTGGCAGCCATATTGTCTTCTCCTCTGTTCTTTTCACACACAAAAAATAAATAAAAAAAACAAAACACCGCGCGACCCGTTCAGGAAATCCAAAAGAGCGTGCGTTTGAACGGTAGATTTATTTCACGTCATCTGTTCTCATGCTGTTTGGTGTTTAGAGGACAATATTTAAAATTATCTCACACAATGTGGGTTTGGACAAAAATACCATGAAATGTGATTCAACAAGACAGAACCCCTCCAGAAACGTGAAGTTAGATCCCTACAGGTTTTCAAAACGGAGCTCATTCAAGGAAACAACCCATGAAATGTGGTTTTGTAAAAACTGAACAAGACAAACTGAGAAATGTGAGCCGGTTAAAGTTCATCCAAACCAAGTCAGACACCTTTCAAAACACACACTGCGTTACAATTTATTTCTAGTAACCCAGTAGGCTTTTGACACACACTGGACAAAATGACAGCTTCTAGTCGTTTCTGTACTGAGATGTAGAGGACAGCCTGCTCAGACAGGCCTGCTCTAAATGAACAATAATTCACTGTAATGTCCAATCAAACCAAATACAAAAAGAGTCTACCTTTGCAGTGAAAAACACAACATGTATCTGAGCCAGCGGTTCTTGCAAATATCGAACTGGTGAAATAAAAAACCTTTAAACAGCGAAAATAACCATAACGAATGAAACAACTTCAACAGCACCGAGAACGTCTTCCATATCCGTTAGATTCGGGCTTATTGCTTGATTCCGCCCGTAGCTATAAAACACCGTGGAGCAATTTAGCATTACGGCTTACAAGTATAATAGCTCGCACACAAACCCGGTTTAATTTCTTGTTAAATGGAAGTGAAAAGGCAGAGGCTGAAGGCCATGAAAGCAGCTCGGTAACGGATTTGAAAACGGGATGAAGCCGGGATTCTGAGAGCAGTGTAACATAAATCAGTGGACCGCATGGCCTCATAAATCTGGAGCCGCTGGACGTTAACGAGCCAAAGATTTAAGCGTGGGAAAAAGTTGCTTTTAACAGGGGGATCTGTTAGAAATATAATATCATATTTTTTATCATTAGGTTAATGATATCAATGATACAATGATATATCATTGTATGACTTATTTAATACATTATTATTATTATTATTATTATTATTTGTATTATTATTATTATTATTGTTGTTGTTAGTATAATAATATTATTGTCCTTATTATTAGTAGTATACTATTATTATTATTGTTAATATAATAATAATAATAGTAGTAGTAGTAGTAGTAGTAATATACTATTATTGTTATTATTATTATTATTAGTGGTGGTAGTAGTAATATACTATTATTATTATTATTATTATTATTATTAGTAGTAGTAGTAGTAGTAGTAGTAGTAGTAGTAGTAGTAGTAGTAGTATTAAAGCCTAAATTGCCTTAGCTCTTTCGCAGGCAGGTATCCAGTTGCATGCTGCATGCGCCAGGTATTTCCCGGGTTCTTCCTCACGCGGGGATGATTAGCCGTTCGGAAATAAATCAATAAGAAGCCTCGCGCTAATTTATAATCGTCTGCGCTAGGGCAGTGATTCAAAGCGCGTGAAAAATGACCGGCTGAAACCGTATCCAGAGCCCGCGAGCAGCGTTTTTTCACACGGCCGGAGAGCAGCGTGCACGAGAGCGATAAGAGGACCGAGCTTGCCGAGCCGGAAATGTTTCCACGAGGAGGGGCGCGGGCGCGTTTTTCTTCCCTTTCTCTCTTTCTTTCTTAATGTCGCGTGCTAAAAATAACGCGGATACCATCAAGGCGCTTTTTGCATCGGTGTAATTGAACTCTCTCTCTCGCGGTATATATCTCTCTCTTCTTCTCTCTCCCTTTTCACCTCGCTCTGTCTCTCCCTGTTTGTGTGTGCATGTGTGTGCGCGCGCGCGTCTATGTGTGTGTGTGGTAGTAGGACTGCGGCATGTCTATACGCGTAGGCAGATAACACAAATACACTCCCGGAGAGAGAGAGGCGTCGGCCGAACTGCAAAGCCAAGTGCATCCGTTTGAGATAAAGCTCTCATTTCGTTTCTGTCTGGGCTTTCACCAAGCCACACAAAATCTACCTTTACACACACAGTCGGTATAGTTTAATAACATGATCGGCAGGCAGGTTTCCCTCCCAATTTCCCGGTATGGTGACTCCCTGACATGGAGATGCAGGGCAGATTTGTGCTCTGAAAAATAAATGTCTTGTTTTTAACTCTTTGATGTGTAAACTATTCAAAAAAGCAACTGGAAAGTGATTCAACTTAAACATTACCAGGCCAAATAATAGCGGGGTCACTATTTTCCTCTCCTCTCTGTTTGAGGCCGTGTAATGATCAACATCTGGCCCGCGTGCAGGTCGGCCCCGCTAACCTCCTCGTGCAGCCGCGGCAGCCAGACTCCCCTATTGGACAGAACACAGGAACAGAACCCCCTTGCGCTAACCCGGCGGTTGTCCTGTCAGTCCAAACCCGGTTCACGAGCAGTTCACCGTGTCAATCTGCACGAGCAGGGCCGAGGCGAACGAGCTCCAGCCCGGCGTGCAGTCCGCGGGGAGGAGAGGGGCAGACAGACCGGAGGACAGGCAGGGGAGGAGGGGAGAGAGTCCGGGGTTTGGCTCGGAGAAAGACGGGTAACTTTCCCTTCGTCTTCTCTGTGCCGTATAACCGGGAAGCACCGGCTTTCCTCGAGCGCAAACAAACTAAAAGAGGAGAACTTGTGAGTTTGGGTGTTTTTGTGAGAAGAGTAACTTTACCTGATCAGCTGTCTATGAAAATGTTGCAGGTACGAGCTGAACTACACTAAACTGAACAAACCGGCAGGTTAGGCTAGCCTGACTCCTCTGCTGACTTTATGAGAGGAAGGTTGGGAGTAAGAAAAGCAGAAAACCGGAAGACACCAGCGGAGGATAGAAGAAGAAGAGGGCAGAAGGGGAGGTTGGAGGGTAGAGGTGGAATCTTGCGCCTCGCTGTCTGGATGGACTGAGAGAAGAAGAAGAAGAAGAAGAGAAAGAGGTAGAGAGAGGTAGAGGGAGAGTGAGAAGGAAAAAAGAGAGAGAGAGCGAGGCCCAGGGAATACGGCGTCACTCGCGAGCCAGAAAAGCTCTCGCGGAGGAGTTCAGCTTATTCGGAGGCTCGCTCAGCGTTCTGTACCGGAGCTCCTGCTGTATTTAACGGGGGTGGAGGAGCAGAGGAGAGCGAGCCCCCGCCGTGGCGCTGATCATGCACGCACCGGCCCGCCACGGGGATTTTTGCAGCAGGCGCACAGGCGAGGGAGCGCGCGCACGCCATGTGTTTTTAGGGTAAAGTAGCACCGCGAGCCCCAGACCGAGCAGTCCCCGTCAGCTCGCGCGCTGTAGGTAGGCTTTAATGATTGTTGGAGATTTATGGCAGAACGGTTAAAGATTTATGGCTTCTCCCAAAACGGACGTGCAGCCACTCAGCGTTCCTTCTCCGGTTTGTTTTAGTGGCGCTCGTGCTCTAATGGAAACCCGAGGATAATAATAATAAGCAGCAATGCGGTTTAATGCATTGGTTTACCAGCTTAATGACGTTTTTTATGTTTTGTTTTAGTGTCATAATGGTCCCGTATACACAACATCAATTATAACAAACAATAATACTGGGCCAACTGCGCGCGATTACGCACCCGCAAACACTCAAATATCCAAGACTTTCCAGGAAGGGATTCTCCGGTCCTCTCCGCCCCGGCTTGAGGCTCCAGCCGGTGTGTCCATCGGTGTCACACGGTGTCCAAAACAGACGGCATCCCGGGAGAAAAAAATAAACAGGAGCCAGGACGGGAGGCGAGGCGAGAGAGAACAGGTAAGGGCCGCCGTTATACCGAATGCCGCCACCGGGATGCTCCTCGGTCGGTGTCTGTTCCCGAGGCGTCCCATCCCACGCGCTCCGCCGTTCGACATGTCATTAATTATCTGTTGTGTGACCCCGGTTTCTCTCGAGCTCACAGAGGCATCCGCGGGGTGTGCCCGCGTGCAAGCTCGGCAGCCAAAAACTTTTTTCTCGTGTGTGTGTGTGTGTGTGTGTGTGTGTGTGTGGAAGCAGCTGAAGACAGATGCCTCAGAATAGGTAACAGAGATGGGGGCGAAAGGGCGCCACGCCATCAACCCTCTCTCTCCCCCCCTCTCTCTCTGTCTCTCTTCTTCTGTCCTCCTCTCTGTCTGTCTGGAGGTGTTAATATTACCTCACTCTCACTCATCATGTAAAAAGAAGTATAAAGTGCGGTGGCCCGTGTGTGTGTGTGTGTGTGTGTGTGTGTGTGTGTGTGTGTGAATGAGTCGTAGTGAATAGAGAGATGATAGCTAGTGTAAAAAAAAGAAGATGCATGTTCGCAACATCGTGATTTATGGTCGTGTGAAAAGATTGCTTACTCAAGAAACCCCTCCCCCCAACACACTCACTCCAAATCACCAAAACCCACAAATGGTCAAACAAAAACAGATCTTCGAGTCTCACCAAGTGTAAGCGAGAATAAATAATAATAATAATAATAATAATAATAATAATAATAATAATAATCGTATTAAAGCAAACATGTCAAACTGCAGTATCCGTAATATTCCATCCTTGTTGTTTTTCTGTTAACATCCGGGTCTGGATTTGGGTCCATTTAACGGAACAATGAATATGACATGGACCTTAACTTTTCCAACTCCTGATTTAAGGATTTACAAATGACCAATGAGTATTAATAAACTATGAAATATTTCGTATTGTTTAACTGTGACATACTAACGGGAACCGTATCCACCTACAACCGGATCATACAAGGAACCAAACGGAACCAACGTGCGCGCTTTTACGCGTGGTGACGCAGGTGAAAATCCGCGAGACCACATTGTTTTGCGGTGGTGTCAGGTTACCTCTGCTCCATCAGTGGATGACACTGAGAACAAACTTGTGCCATTAAAGTCCGTTTCAAAAGAAGTCTGTTCATCCTAATATGTTAAAGCTACGGATGATCTGCTCTATTAAGTTTAGTTCCACTGAAACCAACTAAATTATGATTTATCAATTAATTGATCATTTATCACCAATATCAGAGTGACCATATGGAGGCCTCCAAGACCAATATGGCCTCCTCCTGCAGTCCAACCCAGGGACTCTCCATGGTTTTACAATTTCACATCAGCTGGATGCACAGGAGCCAAAAAATGTAATCTTCTAATGGTTGTCCAAAAGGAAAAAACACACAAACCTAATTTGTCCTGGGCTGTACATCAGATCTGCCTCACAAATACTTACAAATTGCATTTTGTGTTTGGGTGTAAATCAGGCCTCAGCTCTGAGAAATCCAAAAGTTTCCGGAGGCTCCCCGGAAAGCTCGACTGACCCCGGCGGTTTTTACACACTTCCGGGTATGGAGGCTCCAAACCCAAGAAAAAACCACAGCAACTCCGAAGCAGCCGTGATTTAATTGATTTTTTCATACATCACTGACAAACTATGGGCAAAACACCAATGGGAGAGATATAATGGAGGCAAGCAGGACTATCGGTGTGCCAGTGTATAAAAGCTGACAGCTCTGGATGAGATCCATAGAGCTGTAACAGGCTTCATACCAGGCCTGTCTGCTGCAGGGCCAAGTGGCCTGATTACATTACAACCACTGGCTTCTCTTGCTAACCCATGTGTCACAAGAGGAGCACATTGTTAGGAAATGGATACAGGCCTGTTGTGCTGTTGGATATTGTCAAACACTCAAAGTAATTAGGCCTCAAAGCAATATAAGAATATCTCTATTGTTCTTAAGGCAACAGGTTGCGCCAGCAGACACTCGTCAGCCACTCCAATGCAGGAAATGAACCTTTCTGACCACCGGCCACCGGCCTTGGTCAGCCAACTCATAAAAAGAATAAAACAGGACGTCTGAATGATGCCAGAACCTACCAGACTGTGATGCAATGCTCAAATACGAAGCGCTCAGCAGTGTTGAGCAACCACGTTTCCTGAGCGCTATCACAAACAATCCACAAGGTCTTGCTCAGGTCTGGAAAACCCGCCTGTGAAGTCCTGGAAGTCCTGGAAGTCCTGGAAGTCCTGGAAGTCCTGGAATTCAGTCATGAGACTGAAGGAAGTGAAATGAAAGTTTAACTAGAAAATGTGCCTTTCTTCCCAATACTCACATACTATTGATAACCAATCACAAATACTAGACGGATGTGTAACTGATAGAACCAAATATGAATCTGATTCCATTCATTGAATTTAATATCACATGAATGAAACAGTAAGTAAAGAAACAACTTATTATTAGTGTTTTAGTTAGTATAGTTAGTATAGTGTTTTAGTTAATATAGTTAGTGTTAGTGTTTTAGTTAATATAGTTAGTATTAGTGTTTTAGTTAGTATAGTTAGTATTAGTGTTTTAGTTAATATAGTTAGTATTAGTATTTTAGTTAGTATAGTGTTTTAGTTAATATAGTTAGTGTTAGTGTTTTAGTTAATATAGTTAGTATTAGTGTTTTAGTTAGTATAGTTAGTGTTAGTGTTTTAGTTAGTATAGTGTTTTAGTTAATATAGGTAGCGTTAGTGTTTTAGTTAGTATAGTTAGTGTTAGTGTTTTAGTTAATATAGTCAGTGTTAGTATTTTAGTTAGTATAGTTAGTGTTAGTGTTTTAGTTAATATAGTCAGTGTTAGTATTTTAGTTAGTATAGTTAGTGTTAGTGTTTTAGTTAGTATTACAATTTTAGTTAATATAGGTAGCATTAGTGTTTTAGTTAATATAGTTAGTATTAGTGTTTTAGTTAGTATAGTTAGTGTTAGTATTTTAGTTAATATAGGTAGCATTAGTGTTTTAGTTAGTATAGTTAGTATTAGTGTTTTAGTTAATATAGTCAGTGTTAGTATTTTAGTTAGTATAGTTAGTGTTAGTGTTTTAGTTAGTATTAGTATTTTAGTTAATATAGGTAGCATTAGTGTTTTAGTTAGTATAGTTAGTGTTAGTGTTCTAGTTAATATAGTCAGTGTTAGTATTTTAGTTAGTATAGTTAGTATTAGTATTTTAGTTAGTATAATTAGTATTAGTGTTTTAGTTAATATAGGTAGTATTAGTGTTTTAGTTAGTATTAGTATTTTAGTTAGTATAGTTAGTATAGTATTTTAGTTAGTATAGTTAGTGTTAGTGTTTTAGTTAGTATAGTGTTTTAGTTAATATAGGTAGCGTTAGTGTTTTAGTTAGTATAGTTAGTGTTAGTGTTTTAGTTAATATAGTCAGTGTTAGTATTTTAGTTAGTATAGTTAGTGTTAGTGTTTTAGTTAGTATTACAATTTTAGTTAATATAGGTAGCATTAGTGTTTTAGTTAATATAGTTAGTATTAGTGTTTTAGTTAGTATAGTTAGTGTTAGTATTTTAGTTAATATAGGTAGCATTAGTGTTTTAGTTAGTATAGTTAGTATTAGTGTTTTAGTTAATATAGTCAGTGTTAGTATTTTAGTTAGTATAGTTAGTGTTAGTGTTTTAGTTAGTATTAGTATTTTAGTTAATATAGGTAGCATTAGTGTTTTAGTTAGTATAGTTAGTGTTAGTGTTCTAGTTAATATAGTCAGTGTTAGTATTTTAGTTAGTATAGTTAGTATTAGTATTTTAGTTAGTATAATTAGTATTAGTGTTTTAGTTAATATAGGTAGTATTAGTGTTTTAGTTAGTATTAGTATTTTAGTTAGTATAGTTAGTATAGTATTTTAGTTAGTATAGTTAGTGTTAGTGTTTTAGTTAGTATGTTAGTGTTAGTGTTTTAGTTAATATAGTTAGTATAGTGTTTTAGTTAGTATAGTTAGTATAGTGTTTTAGTTAGTATAGTTAGTGTTAGTGTTTTAGTTAATATAGTTAGTATTAGTGTTTTAGTTAGTATTAGTATTTTAGTTAGTATAGTTAGTATAGTGTTTTAGTTAGTATAGTTAGTATAATGGTTTCTGACAGCGTCTCAATGTAATGCTGAAGCGTTTTTCCTCTTCGTTCAATATTGAAGTTTCACCATGACCTGCCTCCCCTGTCCTCGCCACACACACATCCATCCCTGTTCTAACCCGTGACAGACTTGGTGAGCTTGGCACTTTTCATGGCCCTGGAGCAGAAAGGGCAGATTGACCCTCTACCCGCCCCCCCCCCCCTCTCTCCTTGTGTCAGGGCTTCCTTTCAGTCCTCCGTTAAAGATTAGCATCTCTGCTACAGATTAACTCGGTCAAAGGAAGAAGCTGATGGCAGGAGTTTCTGGTTCAGGACTGGAGGTCACAGAGGGGCGAGGAACCTTGACTAGAGAGGGAAGAGGTAGGAGAACAGTTAGTTATAGTCCTACTGAGCTGGTTATAGTCCTACTGAGCTGGTTACAGTCCTACTGAACTAGTTATAGTCCTACTGAGCTGGTTATAGTCCAACTGAACTGGTTATAGTCCTACTGAGCTAGTCCTACTGAGCTAGTTATAGTCCTACTGAGCTGGTTACAGTCCTACTGAGCTAGTTATAGTCCTACTGAGCTGGTTACAGTCCTACTGAGCTGGTTACAGTCCTACTGAACTAGTTATAGTCCTACTGAGCTGGTTATAGTCCAACTGAACTGGTTATAGTCCTACTGAGCTAGTCCTACTGAGCTAGTTATAGTCCTACTGAGCTGGTTACAGTCCTACTCAGCTGGTTACAGTCCTACTGAGCTAGTTACAGTCATACTGAGCTGGTTATAGTCCTACTCAGCTGGTTACAGTCCTACTCAGCTGGTTACAGTCCTACTCAGCTGGTTATAGTCTAAGTTAAGTGTCTGGGTTCAGATGGCCTTTTGTCCAGGATGAGCGTCATGCCTCAGTTATGCGTCTGTAGCCAGGAGCTCTGTTCATATTTCACCAGGGGGAAGGACAAGAGTGTTTCTCTCGTTTTACACTAAAATAAGAGGATGCATGTCATAACAAGATGCTGTTTCCTTACACCGTGATAGAGGAAGACATGATTTAAAGATGGTAGAATAGGTGTAACTGAGAAATGACAGCATTGTAACCTGGCCTGTTAGGTCACACCCATGGACGCTGTGTAAGTGAAACCTATAGCCTCCATTGCCTATTTATAGAGAGCCGGCTGAGAGTGACTGCTGTGAAGACCTTTTGGCTTCTGGGTGTCTTCTCATTCATTCTGCACAAAATAATCCCAATAAAATACAAAGACATGCATGTTCCCCCGCTAGCTAGCAGCTCTGCCCACATCATGAGCAAGGAAGACCAACAAAATTTTGGTTTGGGTTTGAGTTACACAAAACTACTAGCCAGTAAGGAGACGTACCACAACCAGCTTGCCTTGAGAGATGTCAGAAAGCATCAATGGGAATGGGAATGTACAGAATGTGTAATCCAGAAGGAATATGTGATACAACATAATTAACACTATAACACCATGACTTCGACATAACTACTATAAAGTTGCCAGACTTGAACCTCATTCAAACAATATAATTCAAAATATCTAAAGACAGAAACCATCCTTATAGGTCAAGATGAGATAAGATGGCTCCTTATTGTCCCCGAGGGGAAATTGCAATTACTACTATATCCTAAGTATAATCTTATTATATTAGTATTATAGCTATCCTCATGGACTAATAAGCCTAGTATAATTATCAACTAAATATTTTATATTCCTCTCTGCAGATCTGTAGACGTCAGGGCTTAAATGAGACTTTAATTGTAATCAGTGGGATCTGTAGTAAGAGTGACTGTGTGGGCGTCCAGCCAAACCCCCTTCAGTTCCTCCACTCCACGGTTCAGTTCAACAGACAGGAGGGGCAAGACACAGGATTCTGTCTGTCTGTCTGAAAAGAACAGCAGAACGGTGTTGAAATCCGAGTGTCATCTGCCCAGAGTAGGTGGAGAGGAGATGGGATGTCTTGCAGAGCCTGACAGTTTTTCGTCGCTTGGCCATTTGTCCTGGTTGTGTTGGTGCTGATGGTGCTGATGATGCTGCGTGGCCGTTCAACCTCATTGCACCTCAAAGTGACGGAAATGACCAAATGGACCTGATGAAAAGAGAGCCTTTGGAGAGAAAACTGGCAGGAGTAAAAGCATGGATACTGAGTGATGTTTGGGGAGGCTGGTGGTGATGGACCGAACAGGTCAAAGCTCAGAGGAGCACAGAAGAGACATGGTTCCTCCTCAAGCCAAGAGTTCAACTTTTGGAGGGATGAGGGAGAATCACAGGTCCTCCAATCCTCCAAATCTCCAATCCTCTGAACCTCTGAACCTCTGAACCTATCACAAGTCACCAGGACAAACCCTGCATGTGACATATGGGTGTAAAATAAGGCCAAGTGATAGGAAGGCTACAGCTAAGTTCTGCTGTGGTTGCTAGTTTGTCAAGCCTACGGACATTAAGAGCATCTCTCAGACCAGCTCCGTTGATATTTCTCTTCAAAGTTTGGAGGTTGAAAGTGTTAAATCTGAAAAGCTGCATTTCCAACCCTGTAACTACCGTGAGTTGTACAGAAGGCTATAGGCCATTAGGACTAGGGCTGGACTAGGGCTGGACTAGGACCAGACTAGGACTGGACTAAAACCAGATTAGGACCGGACTAAAACCATACTAGGACCGGACTAGGACCAGACTAGGACCGGACTAAAACCAGACTAGGACTGGACTAGGACTGGTGTAGGACCGGACTAGGACCAGACTAGGATTGGACTAAAACCAGACTAGAAATATAACCTTAGACTATTAAAACCCAATAGAATGAGTATAATTAACAACTATATCCCCAGAACCCATCAGACACTTTATCAACCCTGAGTCGTACCACTACTGATGAAGGGCCCATATTGGTTTGAATGTTTTATTTGTTCCAATTCCCTGAAGCACCAACACCGAAAAGAATCATGGGGGTTTGGCTTCAAAATGAAGCCACGCCTTCTGTGCCTGTAAATCCAGTCCAGTGTGAAGGTTCGGGTTATGGATTAAAACATCAAATAATTCATTAAAAGGAGATTCCGGAGCACTTTGCCCGCCGACTGATCATTAAAGTGAGGAGTTATTGCTCTTCTGTGTCAGAGGTCACTTGGAGAGCCGCGCGCCAATCTGTCACCACCGGTGTGCGCGAAGAGACATGTCGGTACCGGTAACGGTCCCGCTGCATGCCTATAGGTGCTTTTTTTTTTTTTTTATTATTATTATTATTTTTTTTTAATAGTTTAATTTGAATGCTGATAATAGTGCTAATAGTTAATAACTACTACTAATAATACTAGTAGTTGGTGACGTAAAGCTCCGTGTTATCTCTGTTGTAGCTGTGTTTGGTTATTTTATTAGTTTCAATTGGATGAAAGGTCACAGAACTTTTTAAGGACATAAAGAACCGAAAAAAAGTTCCAGTTCAAGTAAAAAAAACATCAAATGTGTTTTCATTGTGTTGTGAGGCAGATCATCATCACCGTCTGAGGCGCAAGTTATGATGGGAATTTTTTTCTGTGTGTGTGTGTATGTGTGTGTGTGTGTGTGTGTGTGGTGGGGGCTGAGACAGGCCGGTGACGGCACCACCAGACCAGGCAGAGATAAGACAGGAGGAGGGAGAGAAAAGGCTGATAATGAAGTTGGGCTGTGAACTGTCCAGATCCTCTGAGTGTTTGGTGTGAAGCCGCAGCGGCTCTGGGGCTTATACGTTATTAGCAGCCTCGCGGAGGGTGCAGCCTCGTGCAGCCTCTCGGAGGGTGCAGCTCCCGGTGCTGCCTGCTCATCCACCTAATATGCATTGTGTTAAATTATGCACGAGGAGACCCTTTGTTGCGTCGACGAGCAGCAGAAATACCATGTTGTTGTTTCTCCACCTTTCATTTCAACACAGCGTCCAATTCTCTCAACGTGAAAAAACTCCATTTGCATTATTTTCGTTGGAGGTAGAGGACCTGAGATCTCACCAGATCCAGATCCAGATCCCTTCTCTCAGCCTCCCCTTCCACTCAAAATTGGCTCATCAGCTGTTCTTGGGGCTGGAGGCAGCCTCCTCCCTTTGTCTCGGCCTATAGGCTAGCTGGCTAAGCTAGTCGGCCCTGCATCACTTTCTAGGCAACTTTAGACTAGTCCACTCCTGCTCCGTGGCTCTAAATGTAACTAACCCGGGCTGAGGGGCGAAAGAGAGGAAAACCCAGCCTGTCCTAGGATGGGGATGGACGGCAGCCAAAGTTGTGCGTGAGTGCCGCGGAGAGGAACAATAAATAACTTTATAGTAGTGGTGGTGGTAGGCTGGTAGCGGGGAGGTCGGGGATCCTTGCTTTTGATTTATGTGTTTGGGGGAAGCTGTCAGGAGCAGAAACAGAGAGGCAACGCGGCCAACGATTTTATTCCAGCAGTTTAATAACAGCCGCTATGCAACAGCACGGACAGCAGCTCGCCTCCTCTCCGCGCTGCCTGCAGGACGCCTCGGATGTGGACGGCTTCACCTCTCAGTGTTTATCTCACTCTTTGGGATTTATTCTGCCGCTCTTCTCCGTGTTCGTCACGCGGCCCCGGTCCCGGTCCCGGTTGTTGCCTCCAGGCTCGTGTTGCGCCTCGCCCTCTCCGTGCTGGATGTGGACAGTCTCCCTATAACGGCTCTGGTTTTTCTCGCTGAATGATGCTGAAGTTATTTATGGTCTGGGAAACAGCTGTTCGCCTCATGGGCCGCTTCTCCTTTCGTTTACTTTAATTTATTTCGTTGTCGAGCCGTTTGGAGGTTTAAGAGCACTTTATTAGCTTCCTTCATATGACTGTTATTACAGTTATTATGGATGCATTCTGAATTAATGTACCAGCTTTTTAGGCCACAGCTGATATTGTAATTGGTAATTAGGTGACATATTTGTTATTATTCACCGTATTAATCGATACGTGTGATTTGGGGACTCAGGCTTTTTATTCTTTTGTTTCTGTGTTTTCAGCGTGGCCTACTGCAGGCCTGCCCACAGACAGTAACCCACTCATGTCCACCTTATTACCCCAAATAATGAGGGACATGTTTCCTCCATTATTTTCGATTCCCGGAGTGTATCTGGGTTCCATGTGGGAAGAGACGCTCTTTTCTAGTCTGTGTTTTTAAACATCAGCCTGCCAATATCTGACATTTCAGCCGCTTTAAAGGGCGGAGAAGCCGTAAATATGATAGCCTATGTAATGTGATCATTGGAATCAATAACATCTTAGATTATCCGCCCCTCTCTGCTGTTATTGCCTTTATTCCGGGATTTCACCGGGAATAATTTAAGGTTAACGATACCTGTCAGCGGCCACTCGTCCTGCCGGTTCGATTAGTCTACAAGAGGTCTCTGCTCCCTATCGGATTCTACAGAGACCCTCCTTTGATTGCATCTCTCTCTCCTTTTCTGTCTTTTCTTTCTTTCTTTTCCTTCTGTTTTCCCTCCCTCTGTCTTTCCCTCCTCCTGCAGTTCCTAGGAGCTTTCTGGAAGCCGCTTTCTTCCATCACAGCAGCAGGAAATAAGAACAGGTCTATCGGTAAGTCACACTGTATTATTAATAAGCACTTGGTTCATGTGTATCTGTAACGAAACTATTTGATTATTATGTTTTGGGCTGAAAGTTTGAATTTGCTTATTGAAATCCGTTCATCTGTTATTGTTTTTAAATAATAGTAATAATATAATAATAATAATAATAATAATAATAATAATAATAATAATAAAACGTTATTTCTGAATTCCTACGAAGTGATTTTTTCTGATAGGGTAGTGTGCAGTCTGTCTTTTTGGTTCCAGAATATTGCATGGCTAAAAGACAAAATATTCGATTGCAGGTTTTTTTTAAAATGTATTTCCACTGAACTGATGATGCTTTGGTGCGTTGTGACAATTTACCACAACAGAGGAAGAGTTTTAAAATGGATTTTATTGGAATTGGACGTGCAGATATTTAGCAGTGATGCCATCATGTTGGAATGTGAAATGGTTTCCAGTTCCAGCCTGTGCAAGGGCAGACCTCGCTAGTAGGGATGGACTAGTGTGGACTGACTAGTGCTGGTAAACTAGTGTGGATAACTGAGTTGTTAGTACTGGTGTTACACGTGGAATCAGAAATTGGATTTGCTGAAGCTGTAGATTTAATTTTCTCACAAATGGAGTGAGAATTACTGCAGCAGAATGCAATGTAGCCTGTGTGTGTGTGTGTGTGTGTGTGTGTGTGTGTGTGTGTGTGTGTGTGTGTGTGTGATGTAATATATTGTAGACACGTGCTAATGTAATGTAATCCAGTGTGAAGGGCAGTGTGATGGCCGCGGGACACAGTCGCCTCATGTAGATCAGACTCACCCTGCCTTCCACACAGGGTCTAGTACTATAGTACTAGTAGTAGTACTAGTACTAGTAATAACAGGCCTAATAGTAGTAATAGCAATGCTAAAAAATAATGGTAATAGTAGACCTAATAACAGTAACAGTGATAATAATAGGCCTAGTTATAGTAATAGTAGTAGTAGTAATAGTAGTAGTAGTGGTAGTACTAGTAGTAATAGTAGTAGTGGTAGTGATAGTAGTAGTAGTAGTTATAGTAATAGTAGTAGTAGTAATAGTAATAGTAATAGTAGTAATAGTAATAGTAATAGTAGTAGTAGTAATAGTAGTAGTAGTGGTAGTAGTAGTAGTAATAGTAGTAGTAGTAGTAGTGATAGTAGTAGTAGTAATAGTAGTAGTAGTGATAGTAGTAGTAGTAATAGTAGTAGTAGTGATAGTAGTAGTAGTAATAGTAGTAGTAGTAGTAGGCCTAGTAATAATGGTAATAATAGGCATAAAAGCAGTAATAGCAATGATGAAAGTAAAAGTACTAGTAGTTGTAATAGTAATACTAGGCATCATATAGACCTAGTAGGAAAAATAGTAGTAATGTGATAATAGCAGTAGTATTATTAATAATAGTAGTAATAGTAGTAATAGTATTAGTACTAGAATGATAATAATACAAGATCACCGGGACGTTTCAACCGTTCGTCTTATTTATTTCTCATCGAAACTGAATTACTTCATAAATCCCAAAGACAGACACGAAGCGGTTAACGGCCCGGTTGGTACAAATCACGGGGCACGAGGGCTTCCACGGAGTCCCGGTGCAGAAACCTGAGATCCAGGACTCAGTCCCTCTGACATCCGAGAAGAAGAGAGTCCCCCCCGGTATTAGTCCGCCCGTCGGTAATCCACCGGGTCACTTCTGCACGCGCTCCCGGTATCTGGGCTCCTCTCGGTGGGAAAAACAGAAACACAAAGAGTAAAAAAACAGACAAAACCTCCATTGAGGAGAAGAGAGGAGAAGACGAGCTGGTCTGGTCTGGTCTGGTCTGGTCTGGTCTGGTCTGGTCTGGGTTAATCAGTAACGTGGTCCAGTCAGCAGATTCCCTCCGTCCACCTACACCGCTCAGCCTCTGTTCAGCAGCCCACACTGAGCTATCTGCTTTACACACACACACACACACACACACACACACTCCTGGGTGCGAGAGAACTCATAAATCTTACGTAGCCATAAACGACAGGGGGGGGTAGCGTCCTGAATAATACAAATAGACAGAGGTGTGTGTGTGTGTGTGTGTGTGTGTGTGTGTGTGTGTGTGTGTTGGGGGGTGAAAACGTCGTAAAAACCCCTTAATATTTTCATTTCCAATTTGTTGTCACCTCTCTGTTCTCTCTGTCTCTCTTCTTCTGGGGTTTCCTTCTTCTTCGCCTCTTTTCTCCCTCGGGTGTCAAAGTCAAACTCTCGTGCAGTGTTTTGTTTCTTTAAAAGAGCCGGAAGTGGAGATTGTAAAGGTCCATGTCTCCCTTAAATATCACAGATAACCTCGTTTGTTTTTACTCTCCTCCTTTTGCTTTCCCCTCCATCCCTCCTTTCTTCCCTCCTTCCTCCCTTCCTCTCCTCGGCCTCCATTTCTTTTTATATTTAAGTTATCGCTGTGGGGGGGAGTCGGGGGGGGGGGGGGGGGGGGGGGGGGGGGGGGGGTGTTGAAACATTAACAATACAGAGTACAAGTCTAGTTTCTGCTGTGAGACACGGGAGGAGGGCGTGCAAAAAAAAACATTTCCTGGAAATTCAATATGGGGAGAGAGAGAAGCAGAGAGAGAGAGAGAGAGAGAGAGAGAGGCAGAGAGAGAGAGAGAGAGAGAGAGAGAGAGACAGAGAGGGAGAGAGAGAGAGAGAGAGAGACAGAGAGAGGCAGAAAGAGAGATGCAGAGAGAGAGAGAGAGAGAGAGAGAGAGAGAGAGAGAGAGACAGAGAGAGAGAGGGAGAGAGAGAGAGAGACAGAGAGGGAGAGAGAGAGAGAGAGAGAGACAGAGAGAGGCAGAAAGAGAGATGCAGAGAGAGAGAGAGAGAGAGAGAGAGAGACAGAGACAGAGAGAGAGAGGGAGAGAGAGAGAGAGAGAGAGAGAGAGAGAGAGAGAGAGCAGTAGTCTCATGTTGCCTATAAAACTGTCACCACATCGCCAGCGGAATGATGAATCTAATAAATGATAACAGTAAACATGTAATCATCCTAATATCCACAATAACAACAAAACATTTAATACTAATTACACATTACTCAGTAACACGTGGCCAACTTTCAAACGCCAATAAAAAACTTTATTTACAAGTACAGGAGCATCTTACAGTAAGTCAACAACATCCAACCAACTGGAACTAACATGAAACCATACAGGCTCTTACTGGACATACTGCTAGTTAAGGCTGGTTGGTCACCTAACCTGTTAAAGGAGACTAGGCTACTAGTTGAGCTGGAGCGAGACGAGGCTCGTTACCGGAGACTAAACAACATCAGAGCACGAGAGGAATACATCTGAACTATTAGAAGAGATGTCTGTCTCGGATTCGGCGGGATTAGAAAACTTTTATTCTCAGACCGACTCGTCTCGCAGCCGCGCGAGGAAGAGCTGAAGTTGGTGTGTTCAGGTCCACCAGCCGCGTCTGAAATCACAACTTTTCTAGGTTAGGAGAGAGGAGAGCCCCGCGGCGGGCTGGGAGTCCAGGTCCAAGTTAGCAGCATTACAAGTGTCATTTATCTAGACTCCAGATGAACGGCCGCCCGCTGCCGTCGCGCGCCCGAGGTGTTCCTCTATCAGCCTGGAGGGAAATTAGCATAATTTGTGAGTGACGCTGAGCTGTTTGATGGGAATCAACGCGTCCACGAGTCAAGCCCCGTTATTTCCTCCGTTATTTCCTCCGAGCGCTGCGGATACCGGGCCCTGTGTTGTCAACACAAGTCGAATACCTGCTAAAACTAGTACTACTACTAGTAGTACTACCACTACTACTACTACTGGTACTACTACTACTGCTGCTGCTGATGCTGCTAGCCTGGGACTAGCTGTGGAATTAGCCCACCTAGCCTTCTACCGAGAGGCGAGCCGACCGAGAAGGCGGAGAGGAGAAGGGAGAGCCGAGAGACACCGAGGAAGGCACGGGCAGGAGAGGGGACGGAGGGGGGAGAGGGAAGGGGGACGCCGGAGATGCGATGGGGTGACATTTGACTGCGGCCTGTTTCTGAGGGCTGACGGTGTCTGACTGACTGGCTGGCTGAGGGAAACCTGAGCCATTGTTATCAGCGGCGGACCGGGGCGGTATAGGCGCTGGACTGGGGCGGAGGGTGGTGGGGGGCAGGCAGGCTCCCGGTAAACTCGTTCGCTCGTGCGCTAGCCTGCCTACCGACCCGCCTGTCCGTTTTCCGCGTCCCCTCTCTCCTCCGACGGCCGTTCATGCCACACAGCGTCCGATTCACCCCCCTCGTGCAGCCCGGACTGCTGCTGCTGCTGCTGCTGCTGCTGGCTCGCGCTGTTGTGGTGGTGGTCGCGAGCAACCGTGGTAGTCTCGAGACAGCACCGTGGCAGCGGAATCTCACAACCAGCAGCGGATTTGTGTTGGGAGCCTACCGGGAAGTGGAGAGGAGCGAGGGGAGGTAAATAGGAGAGGACGCGACCGGATTCGTGTTTGTTTTTTTTTCATTATTATTTTATTGATTAGTCTCCGGTGCCGAACGTGAAGGAATAACCTGTGATGCGGTGTTGTGTCCGTGTCGGGCCGGACCGGGGCTGAGGAAGGTAAGGACCGGCACGGCAGGCCGATATAGTTAGTGTGTATTATCCGGTTTGTGAATGGCGGAGGGAGGCTGCTCGGTGATTTATGGCCCGTATGACTTCAATCTCGGTTCAAGAAGAGTTCACAATGCCTTCAGCTGCCTTCCCCTCCGCTCCCCTTCCTCCTGCTCTCTCTCTCTGTCCTCCCTTCTTTCTCTCCACACTCACATTTATTTACTAAGCTACTAAGCTGCTTTCTGCTTTTTATGCTTTGATGATCCACTTGTCGTGTGATTCTCCGTGGACCTCCCGCGGGCCTCCCGCTGTTATTCCGCTAATATGTAACATTGATTTGAACTCTTCGCGAGCAGGTTTCGATGTGCTGTTTTATTGTGTGTGTGAGCCCGGTGACAATAGCTGATCCAGCCAGGGCTTCATTGTCTCTGGCTCGGCTCCATAATTGGCCCCACACTGTCTGTTAATGGGACGAGGAAGACGAGGAAGACGAGGAAGACGAGGATTGTCCAAGTTAATGCTTCTCTCCCCGCACAGCCTCTCTGGCAGGCGCCATTTGTAATTTTATATCCAGGGATAAAACACAGACACTGGACACCAGGCCGACCTGTCTGTCTCTCTGTCTCTCTCTCGGTTGTTTTTGTTTTGGTGGCGGGATCCGGTCTTATTCCCAGGCCTCCGTAGCCGGTTAGTAAGTGGATTATACCGGGAGGCGTCTAGTAAACTTGGTGATTGTGTTAAGCGGCAGCGGGGCTCAGACATTACGTGTCTCATTTA
>JAXDDX010000225.1:290000-322500 GCA_034670405.1 Hoplostethus atlanticus
CCCTCCCCTCTCCTCCTCTCTCCTCAGCGTCAGGAGGAGGTGAGAGCGGTAGTGGAGGGGAGAAGAGTCCTCCTGGCGGCTCCTCGGCGGCGTCTAAGCGGGCCCGTACGGCGTACACCAGCGCCCAGCTGGTGGAGCTGGAGAAGGAGTTCCACTTCAACCGGTACCTGTGTCGGCCCAGGAGGGTGGAGATGGCCAACCTGCTGAACCTGTCGGAGCGGCAGATCAAGATCTGGTTCCAGAACCGCCGCATGAAGTACAAGAAGGACCAGAAGGCCAAGGGCCTGGGCTCCAGCTCCGGGGGGCCCTCCCCGACGGGCTCCCCCCCCCCTGCCCATGCAGTCGTCCGCCAGCTTCCTCAACTCCATGCACCCCATGGGAGGGGGAGGGGGAGGAGGCGGCTACGACGCCCCGTCGCCGCCGTCCTTCGGCAAGCCCCACCAGGGCGTGTCCTACTCCATGTCCACTGCCTATCCCAACGTTCCCATGAAGGGCTGCCCCCCCCAGCAGAAGTACGGCGCCCCGGCCCCGGACTACGCCGACCCCCACCCCCACCACGGCCTGGTGCAGGCCAACAGCACCGGCTACGGGACGCCCACCAACATGCAGGCCAGTCCGGTGTACGTGGGGGGGGGCAGCTATGTGGAGCCCATGCCCGGCTCGGGGCCCTCCATGTACGGGCTGAACCACCTCGGCCCCACGCCCCCCCACCACCAAACCATGGACTACAACGGCGCGGGGCCCATGTCGGCCGCCAGCCAGCACCACGTGGGCGGAGGGGGGCCCCCGGGCCCCTGCGACCCCCCCCACGCACCCGACGTACACCGAGCTGTCGGCGCATCACACCTCGACTCAGGGCAGAATCCAGGAAGCACCCAAGCTCACTCACCTGTAGCAGGTTTGGAACTAAATAACAGACAGCGTAGGAACTAGACGACACGACTAACTGACACTAACTGACACTAACTAACCCGTGGACTCTCCCGCTGCAACGGGGTGGCAGGAGACAAAACGAGACAGACAGGAAGCGTCCGGTGGGCTTCTATTTTGGCGTCGGTTCATCTACTCTGATTCGGCCTCGCGCTTCAAATTCATTATTACAAAGACAAAGCTGCAGTGGGCCAACAAAACCAACAAAACCAACAAAACCAACAAAACCAACAAAACCAATCCTACTAAGAAAACTGAGAGAAGGAAAAATCCTCCCAGTGGGTTTTCAGGGCTTTCCAGGCCTGGGACCAAACTCAGTCTCTCCACCGACAGTCAGAAATGTTTAATTCCTTACAGAACATTATTAATGATTTAGTTTTCACTTTAGAAAAGCCGGTTAATTCCGGCTGTGTCAGTCAGAACGTTCTAAATTCAATATGGCGGCGGTTTGGCTCGGCGCAGGGCCGTGAGGGAAGACGAGACTCGCTGTCAGGGAAGAAAATCAAAACACATCACAGTAACCGTAAAGCCTCCGAGGACAATAAAGGTCCAGGAATTGGTCTTTCTAACCAGGCAACACCAGGATCAGTCAGTGGTCATCAGGCTGGGAGGGGGGTGGGGGGGCTCTGTGAACGAGGCCAAGCAGCCGCCATCCCCCACCATGCATTTCTGCTGCATTACTGTTTGACTTTCCAAACTGTTTCTGCAGGGAGCCAAAGTGCAGAAGTAGTTCAGCAAGCATGCGGCAGAAAGTCTCCAATGGCTGCATCTATATATACATGCCTTCTGCTGTGAAAGGGCTAGAGTATGGTTGGAGAAGTTTACTTTATGATAACACACACACACACACACACACACACACACACACACACACACACAGCTGCCCCGTCGCCAAGTGGTAAATGAAGTAGTTGAGATTTAACGGCGGTTAACGAGGTGGTTAGATTGATGGCGCTGGGATCTTTCCATGCAACACGTGTTGTTGTCAGCCGGGCGGAGCTATGTAGGGCTGCTTCACCACTCTTCTTCTACTGTTCCTCTACGTACACACACACACACACACACACACACCAGCCTCCCTGCACCTCCTCAGTAAGACACCATCAGAAACCACTGGGTAGTTTCCCTTCGTCGTCTCTTTTTGTCTCCTGCCATACCTGTCTATCTGTCCAGACTGTCTCACTGCTAACCGACTGTCTTCTGTCTCTGGCAGCAACATTGTGGCTTGTGAGGGAAGGAAATTTCCCACCACACACACACACACACACACACACACACACACATCATTTCTACAGGGTTTAAGAAGCTGTGAGCTCACAGGCTAAGCTAGCTCCCATAGACTTACACACACATTTATGCTAAGCTATCTTAGCATATCACACACACACACACACACACACATAGCAGTGCTAAGCTAGCTTCCTTCCGTTGACACGCGTCGCCGCCGGGCTGCCGGCTGTTGACATCTTCAAACAAACACAGACGAGAGGAAGAAAGATTTTTAAAGTTCTTATTTTAGCACATCATCGACACAGGGTAAAAAATAAGAGTGAAGAACTCTTTATTTATTTATGTTGGGGTGAGTCATTACCCCCCTCTCTCTCTCTCTCTCTCTCTCTCTCTCTCTCTTGCTCTCTCTATCAATCTGTAAGGGTTCACTAATGCGAAAAAGCCCACATTTTATATTGTTTTGTTTTGTTGTCACATATCTTGACTCTTAACGTGGATACAGGGTATATATTTGAACAAAAATGCATGTCCTGGAAAACCAGGCGGACTGTGTTTTACACTCTTAAAATCACTGGGCTCTTCTTCAGCCCGTCGGCGAGGTCGGTTCGGGGCGAGACGTTCAGCAAAACACACTTTGAACACCGAAGAGTTTTGTTCCAAAATGAGATTAAAGCCTCTTCTTGATGATTGACAGCACAAAACAAAATCAAACCATGGGACTTTTTGAAAGGAAGTTCCTCTAGATTTGACAGCGAGTTGATATTGAACTTCAGAAGTGGATATGAACCATTTTGGAAACAACTCTTCGGTTTTACCACATTAGAAACGTCTCCGTGACCCAAACTACCCTCAGCGACGTCCTGAAGATGAACCCACCCGTTTTTATTAGAGTGTAGATCGACACCGAGCTTTCCACCTCCGGGCATCATTGTTGCACTTAGAGTTTACATTTTGATGGTTAAAGGTAAAAAAAATGATGAAATCTTATTTTGAAGACGGAAGGCCCTCCAATCAAAGCGTCTTTCGCCAATGTGTGTTCAAGTGAACATTCATATATAAATATTTATTTGTTATAGCCAGTTTAAAAAGACTTTCTGTTTTGTATTATTATTATTATTTATCCTTCATGTATTTATATCGAGAAAAAATACTGTACTTTTTTAGTATTTACCTGTTATGAAAGAAAAAAAAACAACGTTGTGTTTCTTCTTGTCCATTGTACCGAAGTTTAATTTTTTAGTTCTTGTATTTTAGAGGAAAATAAGTAGTTTTTATGTTCCTATGATGACCCTTGTACATAAATGTCTTGGCTTGTACAGGGAAGAAGGCGAGGGCGGGGATTGGGAACCCGTCCCTGCATAGTCAGAAAATTTAGACGAACTATTAGCTGGAAAAAAGAACAAGTCTTTTTGGAGAAAAACAACTTCCTTTCTTTGTCCTTTGTAGCTCCTTTTCCTTTCCTTGTTGAGAGACTTGTCTGTCCAACAATTCTTTAATAAAATGTTATGTTATTCAGACCTATCCTCCCTCCTTTACACTGTGAAGACTTACACTGTAAAAAAATCACCACCTCAACTTCATCATTCAGCCTCAAGTCTGGAGGATCCGTGAGGACTTTGGTTAGCCACCAGCCTGTAGAAGTAACATCACTGAGATGCCCCCCACTGTGCACCCCTACTGATACCGGTATCAGATATGGGGCCGATATCACCGGCTGGAATAGAGACGCTAAAGCAGAAAGCAACCCGAGGCGACTTTAACACTTAGAAGGACTTCGGGTCGGTTCCTAACAAACCTCCCTAGATGCTCCAGTCCAAAACTCACTTTCCCTATTTTACCAGGCAACTTGATTTTAGAATAGAGTAGAGTAGAGTAGAATAGAATTGGACCTGATGCCCCAACCACAGCTCAGTGTGCTGGTTTTACCTTACCACCTGTTTACAGTCCGGTCTCTGTTGTGATGCTGGTGTCAGGTCCTGGGCTGCAGCCAGGCAGGTTTTGTTTCCAAGCTAACATGTGACACCCAGAGCCACGAGGCCCCCGGGACCCAGACAGACAGCAGCAGACAGTTAATAACAATAGATAACTAGAACCAACAGGACCCAGAACCACAGACAGAATGACCCAAACCATCACACCAATAATGTCACATCAATCAGGACCGACAGTCTTCTGTCCTGTTGACCGTTAAACCTTTCCAGCCTTGGACTCAGTTGATCATCCAGGATCATCAAGGAGCCACCCGTGACCCAGTTTGGCCCCCGAACCAGAGTTTAAGGAAACCAGGAATGAAATGAGAACAAAAGCAGAGAAACCAAGGAGCTGCTGATAACCCACTTTGTTTAAGTTTCTCTACACTTCTCTCTTTTTTTACACCTTTTTCTGGCTTTTTATTTCTGTCTTTTAGTCTCTGTCTCACACACACACACACACACACACACACTGAACCTCCTGGTAGCTCTGTGTCCTGTGTTGATGTTAGGAACCTAAAAAAAGCCCTGGGGCCTGCGCCTTGGAACGGTCACGTGGTCCCGGTGCTCTCACGCACACGTACACGCATAGACGGCCTGAGAGCAGCATAACTTCGGACATAAATCAGCCTCCACTATAAATAACGGCCCTACTTCCCTTTACATCTCCGTTGGACTAACAGACAATAAAAACACCAATAAGCAGCGCGCGGCAGAGATTGGATCTAATTTATGGCCTCATAAAAACAGACGGAGAGCCGGTGTGGCTCCAGCACGTGCACTGCGAGAAAATATAGGAACAAAACTGCTTTAAAACCAACACAAACAGTGATTATTCTATAAATGGTAACTGTAATAAATGAGGGTTTATTTTAATAAACTAAATAAAGTCAATTCTCTAGAGAGATCTATTGGATTTATCTATTAAATCTATTGGATTGATCTGTGTAATGATCAATTATCTTGTTTTATAGTACCAATGGTTGATGTTATTTTTAAGGTGGAAAAGCTTAATACCGCCTCAAAACAACAGTATCAATAATACCAATAATGAATGCAGATAGCTTAATCATCTTATTTATTTTGTTATTTAGTGATAAAACCCATCGACAATTATTACATTTTAAATGATCCCAAGACATTATAGAAGGTTATTATTTCATCAGTTGTTCAGTTTCCAGGTCCAAACACAATCCAAAATAATAAGAATGAATTACCTGCTGGGTTTTAATAAAACCAGCAGCAGCAGGTACCAGTAGCACCACAATTCATCAAATAAAATAAAATAAAATAAAATAAAATAAAATAAAATAAAATAAAATAAAATAAAGACACGGATCCCTCCCCTCGGCCGATCCTTCCCAACTAAAACATAAACAACTTCTGCTCTCCACCGAAACTCCAGTAAATATTCCAAAAAAAACAACAACAAAAAAATGGTCGATATTGTAAAAGCTAAAAGTGTCCCGTGCTGTGTGACGGTGTGACAGCGTCTCGTGCTTGGCCCAGATATTTATGGCTGCTCAGTCAGCAGCTTGTTTGTGTGTCGAGGCTTGCCTGGCTCGAGCGGCCTACTCACTGCCTCCGGTTTCTATTGCGCTCAATGGAGCTCACTCCCACACACATTTCTCCTATTTGGTCTTTTTTAGAGCCAGAGGCTAAGCCAAATGGCATGGGAAAGAAGGAGGGGTGAGGAGGGGTGAGGAGGGCGAGGGGGGGACATTTATCCATTTGGCACTAAGCAGCTGAGTCGTTTTTAAATAGATAACGGGAAAGATTTCCACTGTTTTCGAACCGTTTCCAAAAGCGATATAGTTTAAAAACCTGACGATTGTTGGAGCTAACGGGAGAGAGAAGGGGGGAGGAAGAGAGATTCTCATTGTTGGAGGGGGAGACAGGGGGAGAGAGGGAAGGGAGGCTGCTGTCAAGCTCTTTGCAGGGAGGGAAAGATTGATCACCGCTCTTCTCTTTTTTTCCACTCGGGGGCTCCCAAAAATATCCTAAACTCTCATTCCGCTTTTACTGGGAGAAAAACCTCCGAGGCGACTCAGCACATTCTCACCGCGAGGCCGGTCGGTTTCACTACGGTGCCGGTACGGGAGGAAGAGGAGGCCCGCACGTGCGATTCCCCCCGTTGCACGGAGCGACCTCGCTGTGAACTCTCCTCCGTAAACACACCGAGCATTTTAACACACACACACCGGAGAGAGGGAGGGGGAGAGAGAGGGGGAGGGAGAGGAGGAGAGAGAGGCGGAGAGGGAGCGAGAGAGAGAGAGAGAGAGAGAGAGAGAGAGAGAGAGTCCCTGCTAGTTGTAAGGCTTTTCCAGCCGGTGTGCATATATTTAAGGTTATATTGCATTTCGAGTATTCTCTCTCACACACACACACACACACACACACACACACACACACACACACACACACACTTGAATATCTCCCACTGAAACCCGCCAACATGCAGAAAACACCGTAAAATGAAAAACTCACACTTACACCAGGCTCCTCTATGTCTGTCTTCTTTACATTAAACCTATTGTACAGCCTGTCTGTCTGTCTGTCTGCCTGTCTGTCTGCCTGTCTGTCCGCCATGCTAGCCGCTCTGCCGGGTCTCTGTCCTGCTCCATCTAAAACGCCTCCAAGTTTCTTTTTGCTCGTCAGGATTTGGTGATTTTATGCGCTGAAGCTGCTGTCAGACTTTAAGATTAATGATGCTCGTGCTGTAAACACGGTTTAGTTTTAGGGCCATATTGTAAACGGTGCTGGCTCGCGCCGTCCACCCAATGTTAACCGTCATCACATCACCCAAAGGACCCAAAATCTCCGGGACATTTTCTATTGTCTGTCGGTAACACCGGGGCCGCGGTGCGCCAGCCCGCCGCCCACACAGCGCAGACAGCGGGCTGGGAGACACATGGCAGCCGACCGCTCGCGGTTTTTATCTAAATGACCCCCCGGTAAGACAAAACAATACCAGATATCCTGTGATATTTTTTGTTGGGGAAATAATAATGCGCTTCTCACAGCCGCCACCAGGCCCGGGGTCCTTATTGGCTGTTTTCGGTCACATGACCAGGAATTGGCTGCAATTTCGCCCCATAGTTGTTCAGTTTAGCCTACCAGGGTCCCCATACGCTAGTAATATCACCAATATACACAATTATTATATAGCCCCGCAAATACGCCATTGCGGTCGAGCGCCTAAATGATCGTGCGTTTTTTTCTTTTCATTTTATTTTTTAGAAGCCTTCTGTGTTTTGGGGGGTCGGGATTGTTCGGGGTCTCGCCGTTTGAGGTGAAACCGGTTTGAGGGAGCTATGAATTTTGAATTTGAGAGGGAGATCGGTTTTATAAACAGCCAGCCGTCCCTAGCAGAGTGCCTGACGTCCTTCCCCGCCGTCCTGGAGTCATTTCAAACTTCATCAATCAAGGAGTCGACAGTAATTCCGCCTCCCTTCGAGCACACCATCCCCAGCCTCAGCCCCTGCACAGCCAGCCAGCCGAGACCGGCAGCGAGGAGCCAGCAGAACCGGAGAACCTCCACCAATAATGGCCTGCAGACGCACCACCGGGCCGCCCAGCAGCCCTGCCCGCCTGGCCAGGCCCCTGCCCCGGCCACAGCCACCCCGGCCGGCCCGCTGGCCCACGAGTTCCCCTGGATGAAGGAGAAGAAATCCTCCAAGAAGTGCCCCAAGCCCGGGAGTAGCTCCAGCAGCGGCGGATCCATCATCCCCACTGCCTCGTCCTCCCCGTCGCCTGCCGCCTCCGGGTACGCTTCGGCGGGCATCGAATCACCCACAGGTCGGTATGCTGGGATGCGGGAGACAGGGGGGGTGGCAGTGCTTTGATTTTCATTTTCCATTTGCATTCACTGCTTCCATTGCATCCCAAACACCCGCCATCCATCCCACCAGCAGCATTAGGTTACTGCGGATTGTGACATTAACATTGTCTCCCTCTGACTCGGGGAATGTTTGTGTGTATCGTGCTGTGTTGTGATGCTGTGTCAACGGGGAAGCCATCTCGAGACCACTGCATTATGCTGCAGTGCTTTGCACGAGCCCACACTCTCTCATCATGCATGTAACTATGCAACCATTAACGCATTGCACACAGTATCTGCATCTCGTGCCAGTCTCCAGACCAGGGCTGTGAACCTGCAGCCCAGCAGCAGGACACACCTTCCTGCCACCGCTGCACCACATACACAAATCTCCCTAAATCAGTCCTGTGCGTAAAATCTATTTATTGTGCGTAAAAGCGCACGGAGATAAAAGTGGGTGATTTATCCAGAACTCAGATGAGCGGCTGTATTATTGTGATTTGGGGATGAAATCGACTCGATGTGAGAGTCGGTGAGCCTGGCTCAGAGGCAGCAGCCGTCCTAGGATGATATATATTCATAACCACACTGGTGATGGTGGCCATATTGGATGGCGGTATATAATGGCGAGGCAAGGCGACCGGACAAAATATGGGGGGGCTGGGAGAAGAGGAAGCCAACTAGGATACAGGCGACACACACTTTGAATTCAGGGATGGATTTGAGTTTTCAACAATTCTGATCATTTCTTTGAGATTTATTTCCAGGAGAGTTAAAGGATGGAAATGGATTTTTTTTAGGATTTTATTTTAGGATTTTTGACGCGCACACACACACACACACACACACACACACACACACAGGATCCCCATTCATTTTAATGGAGATGTTTGTTCTGTTGTGATCTGATCTCGTTCACATTTAGTTTGAGAGACAGAAACACGTTAACACATGAGTCAGACAGACACGTTGGGTTATATTTCTCTGCACATTCCCCCTTTCTTTTTATTTGAATTGCTCTGATGGTTGTAGTTTTTCCCAGCAGGCCACGAGACTCTGCTCCAGTCTTTAGAGGGGGAATACCCACGGTGACATTTTGCTCATCCGTCTTTTTCTGTGGTTTGTTTGGGTTTTTCATGCAGCGCCAAATTGTTTCGTTGTGAACGTTATGATGTTGGCTGCTGCTGTGATTGGAGCGATATTTCTGAGGAGACTTGGTGTGTTTTATTACTGTTTTATTGCAGATGGAAGAGCCGAGGGGGAATTTCTGCTCCATGTCCTTGCAGCTTATTTCTAGAGTAGGCTGGTAAATCTCTTAAATATCTCAATAAAGCTGGGCTGTTTTTTCACGGCTCCTGTGGAACAGATTGGAAACATGAAAAAAACAAAACAATCATCGGGGTAATTTTAGAGATATTATAGCAGGTTTTTCACAATAAAAGCTCTAACTGATTTCCCTTCTTTCTCTCCCCGTCTCTCCAGACCCCAGCCAGGCGGGTCTGGACTGTGGAGGCGCCGGTTCCCGCAGGCTGCGGACCGCCTACACCAACACCCAGCTGCTGGAGCTGGAGAAGGAGTTCCACTTCAACAAGTACCTGTGTCGGCCCAGGAGGGTGGAGATCGCCGCCTTGCTGGACCTAACCGAGCGGCAGGTCAAAGTGTGGTTCCAGAACCGGCGGATGAAACACAAACGCCAAACGCATCACCGAGATGGCGGGGGAGGCCACGAAGCAGGCGACCCGGGAGGGTTTGAGCCCCTGGAAGGCGCCGATGCTTCTTCTCCGTATTCCAGCCAGCCGCTGGAAGCCTCGGGGACCGGGGGGGCTTCATCGGAGGGCGACCCGGGCAGCGGCAACCCGTCCTCGGCTGCTGCTGCCACTTCCACCGCCTACGCTAATGACAGCGGAGACAATGTGCAACCCACGCCGGAGGAGGGAGGCCATTTGAGCCGCCCCGATCCCCCACTACCGCCCCCGGCATCTGGCTCTTCTGACACCGCTGCGGCCCACCGGTCCCCCCCGACATTCACCCCGACGCCCACCGCTGACAACCCCGCGACCATGCAGCTGGGCGAGGCCGGGCACGGCGCTCCGTCCGCGGCAGCTGGGGCAGCATCTGTCCCCGATCAGTCATTCTCAGAGCAGCAGGACTCCTCCATCACCTCCTCCTCCTCCTCCGCTCCCCCTGCAGCCTCCTCATCTCTCCCCGACCTGAACTTCTTCACCGGGGACTCCTGCCTGCAGATGTCCGAGGGCCTGTCGCCCAGCCTGCAGAGCTCCCTGGACAGCCCGGTGGATTTCTCCGAGGAGGACTTCGACTTGTTCACAAGCACACTCTGCACCATCGACCTGCAGCACCTCAACTTCTGAGTGCTGCTGGAAAATACACGGAAAAAAGGAACACCACTTGTCAAGGACACTGCAGCGGTAAAAACGGTATTTACCCGAAATGAATGCTTCTCGGCAACATTCCTAACTGTTTTTTTAAGTATATTTTTTCTTCTTCTTGGTGGTTTTTATTTGGCGGATATAACGTAGTGTAAGAGCCCGAGGTGGTGATGAAAGGCCAGTCAATTATTTTTATGTTTTATTTTTATCCTCGAAGGGAAATAGAATTTTAATTTTGTCCGATCGAAATATTGTGGATTTTTCTCCCTCTCTCTCTCTTTCTCCCCCCTTGTCCAAATTTCAGGTATTTATTGCCTTTCTTGTTTCATAATTTTGTTGAACTATTAACCATTTTCAGTATGTGTGGATTTATTTCATTGCCCATTCCAGTGCAGCTTCATCGACGATTCTTAATAACTTTCTCAGGAACTGTTAACGGCGTCTAGATGCAGATGGACTGCTTTTAGAAAATAAAGGATTAATTCTCTCTGAACGAGACGGGCGAGCTGTAAGCCCTGCTGATGATCTGAGTTTTAGACCCTAGTTTATTTATTGAGATTCTTTAATAGTGAAAATAAAATCCAAATTATTTATTGTACATTATTTTCATAGTTGAAATGATAATAATAAAAAAAACATAAACATTTACGAGCTGGCCTAAGTTGTTTTTTTTTCACATGTGTGATATAAAGAATGAGGTGCTGAATAAATGCTATATAATAATATAATAAATGTTTGATAATGTGTGAAGCAGATATCCTGATAATAGATAGCCTACATTAGATTTAATATGTACAGTCACCATTTCATTATTATCATTATTATAAAAAAAAACAATGATTGATAATCCATGCAAAGGTGGTAAAATATATTTTATAATGTATAAAATATTACATATAATAGTTTGTAATATTAGCGTATTATGTCCTGTTATTATTAGGAGAACTGTTATTTCAATTTCCGTTATAAGGACCGTAGTCTGTTTAATTTATTGTAATTGTTCTTTCATTGTTGTTTCTTTCCGTTTCTGTCCTGGAATATAATCCTACAATTATTCTATCATAATCTGGACAGAATGAGGATGTTGGGTCAATGTTCAGGCTCTGTCATTTACTTCCACAATACACAAGATAAACACGGTGCTATAGGCTCATAGAGCCGAGCACGGCCTGCTAAGGCCCACTATGGCCCGGTATGGACCACTATGGCCCTGTATAGCCTGCTGTGGCCCGGTATATGTGTGTTTACACCGATTCAACCCTGAAGAAATGAGTATTAATAAAGAATGAGGTGTTTTCCAGAGCGAAGGCAGGCCGGTCTGACGCCACAGCAGTTTGGCTGTTCTCTGACTGAGGCTCTGCCTGTTGGAGCTAGCGGTAGCATAGCATAGCTAGCCTTCTACTATCAGTGTGTGAGGATAGGCGCTAGCGGTAGCTTAGCATAGCATAGCATAGCTAGACTTCTACTATCAGTGTGTGAGGATAGGCGCTAGCGGTAGCTTAGCATAGCTAGCCTTCTACTACCAGTGTGTGAGGATAGGAGCTAACGGTAGCTAGGCACGGCTAGCCTAGGGCCGTCAGTCTGATGATACAGAAGCTAACAATAGCTAAGTTCAGCTAGCCTAGGGCCGTCGGTCTGAGGATACAGAAGCTAACAATAGCTAGGCACAGCTAGCCCAGGGCCGTCAGTCTGCGGATACAGAAGCTAACTAGCTGCTCCCCCCGCGGAGTCAAAATGGCGCTGAGGACAAGCAGGACGTGAACAAGAAGCGGCGGCAGCCATTACAGGACGGCTGCAGGGAGGATCTGTGGCTTCACGCTACTGACAGACAGTACACAGGCTGTGTGTGTGTGTGTGTGTGTGTGTGTGTGTGTGTGTGTGTGTGTGTGTGTGTGTGTGTGTGTGTGTGTGTGAGAGAGAGAGAGAGAAATATGACTTGGCTGTGGTGATTTACGAGCCATGGGCAGACTGAAGACATGTTTATGGTTTGATTGCTTTATTTCCTGTGGTGATCAACTGACGAGGGCAATGCAACAATAATCCTTATTATGTATTATTAGTAGTAGAAGTACTCATTTTATTTTGAAATACTGCTAGTAAGTATAATTCAGTTATCATATTTATCCAAAGAGCAGTGAAACCTCAAAGTTGACCTCTGACCCCGTGGTGATGCAATAATAATAACTATTAATTGATTATTGTTATTACTGTTCATAGTGTTAGTTGTTTAACTGTCAGTGCCTTTTATTATCATCATCATCATTAGTTACTGTTACTCTGCAGCAGGTGTGTGATCCTGACTGGTATGAGATCTAAACCGAGCCATGACCTTTGACCTTTAAAACACACCAGTCCTGTAAGGGAAACTTGACGCCATGTTGGACCCTCAGAAACAGTCTCCTGGCCCCTGTTGGGCCCCGAGCCATGACACACGGTGTGATATTAAGGTGGAAATGTGTGTGTGTGTGTGTGTTGACCCAGACTGACTCACTGATGTGTTGAAAGTGACGCTCCCTTGTTATTCAGCCTCCAGAGTCGTGTTGGTTTCTGTTGATCTGTTAGTGAAGCAACAAGCGATGATATTGATATATCAATATATTAATATCTGATCAATGTGATCAATCATCACACTGGTCCTGAATATATTTATAGATATGAAGATTTTACTTTTCTCTCCATTAGAAAACTCAGACTGAGACCCATGTAACTAGTAACTTGAGTAAATATAGTAATCTGAGTAAATGCATTGATATTGATATTGACGTTGACATAGATAATAATATTGATAATGATATTGATATTGAGCTGAACCAGGTTGGTTCCCTGACAGACAGGAAGTGGTGACCAGAGGAAGCTGACAGGCTCATGAGCAAGGCATCGAGGTCGTATGATAATAATAATAACAATAATAACATATTAATAACAATAATAACATAATAATAATAACGATAATAGAGGAAGAAGAAGCTTTCTAAAGTCCTTTAAAGACAATAAAATTAATAAACTAAAAATAAAAGTATCAGATTTGAATTCAATGAAGAATTACAGAAGAATAAAAGACACAAATACAACATAAAATATAACAGGAAGAACAAGGAGAATTTTTCCAAAGTCAGACAATAAACCAACATATAAAACCAATAGATGATCAATAAAATATCAGAGTTGAATTAAAAACAGAATCAAATCTAAAACAACCTAAACCAACCTGTCTCTCTCTCTCTCTCTCTCTCTGTCTGTCTGTCTGTCTGTCCTCCATCTTCTATATTTTATAGAAAAAGAGATTATAGCAGACTACATCTCTCTGCTGCAAGACATATCTTGCCTCTGAGTGTGTGTGTGTGTGTGTGTGTGTGTGAGCTCCAATAATCTCTCTCTCCTGGCTGTCACCTCCTGTCTGCCTGCTGCCATGCTGTAATACGCAGACTACTCCTTTATCTGCTGCATCACCATCACGTTACGACTGCTGCCCCTGTGTGTGTGTGTGTGTGTGTGTGTGTGTGTGATATTGCATAACTCAGGTGTGATAGATCACCCACTTACTGCGGTGCTGAAATATGTGAGAGGAGGATTTTTATCATCCTGGGCGTACTACTGTGTCCTGCTGTACTGTAATACTGTACTACTAGTACTAGTAGTCTGTACTACTACAGTCTGTACTACTACAGACTACTACTACTGTACTACTGTAGTAGTCTTCTGTTGGACTCAGATGTAAAATGTAATTGTTATTATAAAAGTCGCCGCATAAATAAACCAACTCTACTAACTCTAATAAACCAACTCTACTAACTCTACCAACTCTAATAAACCAACTCTACTAACTCTACCAACTCTAATAAACCAACTCTACCAACTCTAATAAACCAACTCTAATAAACCAACTCTACTAACTCTACCAACTCTAATAAACCAACTCTACCAACTCTAATAAACCAACTCTACTAACTCTAATAAACCAACTCTACTAACTCTACCAACTCTAATAAACCAACTCTACTAACTCTACCAACTCTAATAAACCAACTCTAATAAACCAACTCTACTAACCCTACCAACTCTAATAAACCAACTCTAATAAACCAACTCTACTAACTCTACCAACTCTAATAAACCAACTCTACCAACTCTAATAAACCAACTCTACCAACTCTAATAAACCAACTCTACTAACTCTAATAAACCAATAAACCAACTCTACCAACTCTAATAAACCAACTCTACCAACTCTAATAAACCAACTCTAATAAACCAACTATACTAGCTCTAATAAACCAACTCTACTAACTCTACCAACTCTAATAAACCAACTCTACCAACTCTAATAAACCAACTCTACTAACTCTAATAAACCAACTCTACTAACTCTACCAACTCTAATAAACCAACTCTACTAACTCTACCAACTCTAATAAACCAACTCTACCAACTCTAATAAACCAACTCTACTAACTCTACCAACTCTAATAAACCAACTCTACCAACTCTAATAAACCAACTCTAATAAACCAACTCTACTAACTCTACCAACTCTAATAAACCAACTCTACTAACTCTAATAAACCAACTCTTGCTAACTCTAATAAACCAACTCTACTAACTCTACCAACTCTAATAAACCAACTCTAATAAACCAACTCTACTAACTCTAATAAACCAACTCTACCAACTCTAATAAACCAGCTCTCATAAACCAACTCTAATAAACCAACTCTACTAACTCTACCAACTCTAATAAACCAACTCTACCAACTCTAATAAACCAACTCTACTAACTCTACCAACTCTAATAAACAACTCTAATAAACCAACTCTACTAACTCTACCAACTCTAATAAACCAACTCTACCAACTCTAATACACCAACTCTAATAAACCAACTCTACTAACTCTACCAACTCTAATAAACCAGCTCTCATAAACCAACTCTAATAAACCAACTCTACTAACTCTAATAAACCAACTCTACCAACTCTAATAAACCAACTCTACTAACTCTACCAACTTTAATAAACCAACTCTAATAAACCAACTCTACTAACTCTACCAACTCTAATAAACCAACTCTACTAACTCTAATAAACCAACTCTGCCAACTCTAATAAAGCAACTCTACTAACTCTACCAACTCTAATAAAGCAACTCTAATAAAGCAACTCTACTAACTCTACCAACTCTAATAAAGCAACTCTAATAAACAAACTCTACTAACTCTAATAAACCAACTCTACTAACCCTGCCAATTCTAATAAACCAACTCCACCAACTCTAATAAACCAACTCTACTAACTCTACCAACTCTAATAAACCAGCTCTAATAAACCAACTCTACTAACTCTAATAAACCATCTCTAATAAACCAACTCTACTAGCTCTAATAAACCAACTCTAATAAACCAACTCTACTAGCTATAATAAACCAACACTACCAACTCTAATAAACCATCTCTAATAAACCAACTCTACTAACTCTAATAAACCAACTCTAATAAACCAACTCTACTAGCTCTAATAAACCAACTCTACCAACTCTAATAAACCATCTCTAATAAACCAACTCTACCAACTCTAATAAACCAACTCTACCAACTCTACTTCCCTCCTGGTTTTATTTCCTCACCCTGAGCTCCTCGATCATCCAGGATCATTCTGGATCACAGGAATCTTGTCAGGCTGCTGTGACCTCTGACCTTTGACCTCCTTAATGCTGGTTGCTGAATCTGATCTGGGAACTGAATCTGATGTTGGATCAGTCAGATGAATAACTGTTTCTAACTAATAGTGTAACTGCAGAATAACATCCCCCGCCCCCGCAGAGCCAAAATGGCCGCCCAGTGTGAGCGAGATCAAGTTCAAAGAGAGGAAACTGGAGAGCAGGGCGGGGTCACGGCCCTGCAGGGTTCACGTGTACACACTGTGAGTGTGTGTGTGCTAAAGTCCATACACTATACCTAACTGGTCAATAAAGGGCCATTCCACAGTGTTTACTGGTATTTACCAAGGGACCAACCCACAGACACTAGTTAGCTAGCTAGTTCCCAGTGAAAGGACCAGTGGGTTAAACAGGGATGTTAGCCTGCATTGAGCCCGCTGGTTGAGTTGGTGTTAACCAGCTGAGTTAGCTGGTTAGCTGGATGGATCTACAGACACAACACAACAACCTGGTTCAGATAGTCAACTGGTTCTACTAACTAACAGACTGATGCTGGATCAGATGGTTGGTAGCAGGTTGGTGGTAAAACTGTAAATCCTCTATTCATTATGTTAGTTGAGTATCTGACTTGCAGAGACAGACAGACAGACAGACAGACAAACAGGTTAACTCTCTGACGCCTGAACGCCTCTTTTGAAAACAGACTTCATGCCCACAGGCTCTAACCACAGTCTAGTAAACACTACTGCTGAAATATATAGCCTGAGGAACCAGAGAGACAGATGGGGAGAGACAGACTGGGAGAGAGACAGACTGGGAGAGAGACAGACAGGGAGAGAGACAGACAGACAGACAGACTTTGCCGTCACAACAAGATGGTTCAAAAACCAAAATTACTGGAAAAAAGATTAGAGAAAGAAAGACGGAAAGAGAGTCGATCATTTGAGGCGTGGTTCAGTCTCTCCTTATCTCTCCACTGGTTGCTTTCCTTGGCTGAACGCACCACACACACACACACACACTCTGGACCTTTGTTTATTTCTGCTGTGTGTCGCCATCTTTCCATCTTTCTCAGGACGAGACAGACAGACAGGCAGGCAGACAGACAGACAGACAGACAGGCAGGCATGCAGACAGACAGGCAGACAGACAGGTCTGTATCTCCTGGTTTTGACTGGAACTTTTTGCCTGTTAACTTAATAAATGTAATAATAATTGCTTCCTTATTTTACCAGAATCAAAAATGAAATAATCTCACTGATGTAATAAAAGTCAATGTGGTTATTCACTATGGTGCTGCAGCTCAAAGGATGAATACCTTCACTGGAGAACCTCAACCTCAACCTTCCTGTTAATGTAGTAAAACCCAACACACTGAAATCAAACAGACGTGGCTCTGTGGCTCTGCACCCGACTCACATGGGAAGGTTTGTCTTAAACATGAAGTGAAACACCCTGAAAGCATCAGACAACAAGACAGAGGAACCAGAAGATCAGAGGAACCAAAAGATCAGAAGATCAGAGGAACCAGAAGATCAGAGGAACCAGAAGATCAGAAGATCAGAGGAACCAGAACATCAGAGGAACCAAAAGATCAGAGGAACCAGAAGATCAGAAGATCAGAGGAACCAGAAGATCAGAGGAACCAGAAGATCAGAAGATCAGAGGAACCAGAAGATCAGAAGATCAGAGGAACCAAAAGATCAGAGGAACCAGAACATCAGAGGAACCAGAAGATCAGAGGAACCAAAAGATCGGAGCAACCAGAAGATCAGAGGAACCAGAAGATCAGAGGAACCAAAAGATCAGAGGAACCAGAAGATCAGAGGAACCAAAAGATCGGAGCAACCAGATGATCAGAGGAACCAGAAGATCAGAGGAACCAAAAGATCGGAGGAACCAGAAGATCAGAGGAACCAAAAGATCGGAGCAACCAGAAGATCGGAGGAACCAAAAGATCGGAGCAACCAGAAGATCAGAGGAACCAGAAGATCAGAGGAACCAAAAGATCGGAGCAACCAGAAGATCAGAGGAACCAGAAGATCAGAGGAACCAAAAGCATTCAGACTTTCATCAAACTGATGAAATGTTTCAAGGTAACAGATCTCTCTGAATGTGACATGATCACAGGTCATTCAGCTTCAAAATATGATCACTCTATAGATCTAGTCAATGAAGACGATGATCTACTAACGTTACAAACAGAACATATGATCTAGTATCGACCAGGCCTCCAGGATCAAGTCTTCCTTAAATCTTCTTTCTGACTGGTGTTCAGGGATGCGTTCAGGGGTGTGTTCAGGGGTGCGTTCAGGGGTGTGTTCAGGGGTGCGTTCAGCACCGACAAAACGTAGCAAAACGTTTATTTAAACGAAACGGTGGTGCGTTGAACACCCTGCTGTGTTACGCAAGCGTTGCAACTATGGCAGCTGAGAAGGACATTCTTTGCGTTCTTTTAGAAGAATTTTCGTAGCCTGATGAAATCGGTTTAAATACGTGTTTGATACTACAATACTAGTTGGATCCATTGTGCGCACTGCCTTTTTAATACGGCGGGGTTTATATACACGTCGCTGCTGATTGGGTAACACCTCTGACACACCCACCAAACGAGAGAAAACGTTGCACACCGTCTGGAGGAAACATGTCAGCTCAACCCGGTACCCGCAGCACACCGTTTTCAGATTGAACGCGCCCCAGGTCTGATCAGAAGAGTTGGTACCTGAAGCCTTTGATCTCCAGATCTGAGGGTTCTGTTTCATGTTGGTTTGTTTCCAGCACATTAGACCCCGCCCCCCCCACACACACACACACACCCAACCAGCCTGCCAGCGTCTGAAGGCGGTAGACTCAAAAAGACGAAAGAACAAAAGACGAAAGAACCGGCGGCGAACACCCTGAACACCGTCAGTAAACTCACCAAGAACTCAGTTTACTTCTTTACATGTCATATGGACCACTAGGGGGCGTACAGGGAATCAGGTGCACCTACTACTACTACTACTACTACTACTGCTACTACTACTACTACAACTACTTATTCAATCCATATTATTCATTATTGGCTTGGATACTTGCCTGTCTCACTCTCAGCCTGCCTGTCTGTCTGCCTGTCTATCTGTCTGCCTGCCTGTCTGTCTGTCTGTCTGCCTGTCTGTCTGCCTGCCTGTCTGTCTGTCTGTCTGCCTGCCTGCCTGTCTGTCTGCCTGCCTGTCTGTCTGTCTGCCTGCCTGTCTGTCTGCCTGTCTGTCTGTCTGTCTGCCTGCCTGCCTGCCTGTCTGTCTGCCTGTCTGTCTGTTAAAAGAGTCCTTCCATCAGCAGAGTGTTAATAAATGTTATTATGTGTCTGAGTTTGTGGATTGGGTTTCACTATGGGAGCTAATGGAGTCCAGTCAGCTGTCTGTCTGTCTTTCCGTCTCTCTCTCTCTCTCTCTGTGTCTTTCATCCCCCTATCATATTCCATGTTTTTCCAGAAGAGACCCCCCCCATCATCTCCACCCTTTTCCAGGAATACTGCAAAGCTACTTCCTGGTTCTGGGGTCATGTGACTTGTCTGAAGGATAGAGAGAGGAGGAAAGATAGAGGAGAGAAAGAGGTTGAGGAAGAAAGAAAGAAAGAGAGAAAGAAAGAAAGACCTCCACCTGAGATATTTTAATTTACTGGTCACTACTACTATGACTACTACCACTACTACTGTTACTAATAGTACTACTATTATGACTACTACCACTACTACTACTATGACTACTACTACTACTACTACTATGACTACTACCACTACTACTGTTACTAGTACTACTACTACTGTTACTACTACTACTACTACTGTTACTAGTAGTACTAGAAATCAACACCACGTGTTCATTCAGAAAACTCACAGTACCTAATCTGTTCCAGTTATTAATATTATTGTGTTTTTCTGAAAGTGTCCGACCTGAAGTTGATCATTCAGGATCTCCAGAGGATCCAGTCAGGAGAAGTACCATCATGTAGTTTAGTGTTGCACGGTCAATCGTTTCCTAGCTTCTTTCCCATGTTGGATCCAGAGGATCTCCTGACTGGTCCTGTCGCTGACGCTCCCAAAACTACACGTTCCTTTTCCCCGATTCACATTTTAAAGGACGATTCCCCTCAGATCAACTTCCTGTCAGATCAACTTCCTGTCAGATCCTCTTCCTGTCAGATCCTCTTCCTGTCAGATCCACTTCCTGTCTGATCCACTTCCTGTCTGATCTCATCAGTCTGTGATGTTCTTCACCTTCAGGAGTTATTTTGTGATCAAGTGTTGGAATTTACTGTTTTATTGAACCAACTTTCCTTCAACCTGCCTCGTCTACTTCTACTACAGTTAGTAATTTCCTACGTTTCCCAGAATGCCTTTCAACAACCCCCAGAGAAGGGGCCTGAACGTCTTGCATTCAATAGATGTAGGTGGCTATGGCTGCATTGCATTCTGGTCCATCTTTATATATCTATATCTGAACTCTTCATTTAAACAGCAGCAATAAAATAGAATTAATTTGTTTTTCCTCCAATTCACATTGAACATTGATATGATCAGATTATTGATTATAGAACAACAGCATCAACAGTAGACCATAGTCTCTCTCTCTCTCTCTCTCTCTCTACTGTAAACCGTAGTCTCTCTGTCTCACTCTCTGTCTCTCTCTCCACAGTAAAACATAGTCTCTCTCTCTCTCTCTCTCTCTCTCAATCTCTCTCTCGCTCATCTCCTATAATAATTAAACAGGATTATTATTTTTTTTTTTTAATGAATGAACTTCCGGTCTGGTCTACGCAACACAGAGAACTGAGCATCTGAACCGGACGGGTTTTTACTGCGATTTCACCACTAGGGGGCGCGAGGGGTCGAAGTCAGGACCACCAACCCAATAATTACCGACCGTCAATATACTGAACCGTGAACTAGTCCCGGTATCGATATCACTGCAGTTCTGACTGATACATTTTATTATTATCTTTATTTTATTTTATTTTTTATTTGTATTGTTCTGTACGTGTTGTTCTTACGTGTCTGAAGTAAAGTCAACCAACCAATCAATCAACCAATCAATCAATCAATCAATTATTATGATTATGATTATGATTATGATTATGATTATTTTATCAATGTGATAAATTATTAGACTTCTAATGAATATTGGTCATCTGATCGTTTCAGGGTCATTTAGGGTTTTGACCCTGTTCTTCTTCCTGACTTACTCTCTGATCATTTATTTTATTGATAAGGAGGAAAGCTGATTCTAATAAAATGTCTTTGGTTGTCTAATATTTTTTTCCGAGGCAATGAGTCTAATTGTAATAACAATAATAAAAAAAGTAAAATAAGAATTATATGACTTCAGTGGATTCTGTCTCCATTATAATGATAAAAACGGATCCCAGGCCTGTGGTGCAGCAGGGGGAGAGGATCACAGCCCTGCACAACTGATTCCAGATCACATTAGCATCTCAATCAGCCTGTTGAGGAACATTAAAGCACATCGGGTCTTAGTTCAGGTCCGTAACAACCTGCTGAGTGTTTCATGTGGTATCAGTGTGACCCATGAAAGGTTTTTTTCTGCTGTAGAAAACTAAAATATGTGGGATTTAAAAATAAGGCATGAAGGAGGCTTAAATTCATTTTGTTTTGATTGTGGACTGGAAATTTCTCAAATTTGAGAAATGTTTATAAAAAGTTTTGATTTGTGTTAACCCGGATGCTTCTTTTATTTTGGGCTTGAGAGTTTTGATTTGTGAAGGGACCCTGGACAGTGAACAGTAACCCTAGTATTTAATGGCACCCTTATCTCCTATGGTATTCCTATAATAATCCTATAATATTCCTATAATACTCCTATAATATTCCTATAATATTTCTACAATATTCCTATAATATTTCTACAATACTCCTATAATATACCTATAATACTCCTATAATATTCCTATAATACTCCTATAATATTCCTATAATAGTCCTATAATATTCCTATAATAACTCCTATAATACTTCTGTAATATTCCTATAATAGCTCCTATAATACTCCTATAATATTCCTATAATAGTCCTATAATATTCCTATAATAACTCCTATAATACTCCTATAATACTCCTGTAATATTCCTATAATAGCTCCTATAATACTCCTATAATACTCCTATAATATTCCTATAATAACTCCTATAACACTCCTATAATACTCCTATAATATTCCTATAATAACTCCTATAACACTCCTATAATAACTCCTATAATACTCCTATAATATTCCTATAATACTCCTATAATAACTCCTATAATACTCCTATAATAACTCCTATAATACTCCTATAATATCCCTTTAGAGACCTATAGTGTGTCTGTGGTGCAATAGTTAGTTTATCATTAGCACATTGTGCTTCATGGTATTTTTGTCTCCTATAATATATTACATTAATGTTCCTGTAGTATTACTGTAGTATAGTACTATAGTATTATACTGTTCCTATAGTATTACTATAGTATAGTACTATAGTAGTATACTGTTCCTACAGTATTACTGTAGTATAGTACTATAGTATTATACTGTTTTTTTTGTTTTATTGTGCTTTGCGTCGTCGGTCTAAAGGGTTCAATGAGGGATCATTTTTCTTGTTTGATGTTTAAAGTTTTAAAGTGATATTTGTATAGTATCCTTCTATATATATGTACACTTTACTACATGGTTACTGTAGTAACAAGAGTTTTCTGAACCATTCACACCATCATGGGCACTAAAACTCTCCATTGAAACCAGACTGATGAAATCCCCCTTCCCCCCCATTCAATGGTAGGGGAACTTTACTGACTTTAAATGAAGAATGAATTCATAAAATGTGATTGAACTATCAAGTGAATTAATAAACGGCTGAACTCAAACGTCATCTGAGATTTATCAGCCCATATATCGGTCTGACCTGTTTTCAGTGTTATTTGAGAGGGTGGGAGTGCTAGATAACACAGATAGGAGAGATGACTGGGAGGACTGGGAGGACTGGGAGGACTGGAAGGACTGGGAGGACTGGGAGGACTTGGAGGACTGGGAGGACTGGAAGGACTGGGGGGACTGGGAGGACTGGGAGGACTGGGAGGACTCGAAGGACTGGGAGGACTGGGAGGACTGGAAGGACTGGGAGGACTGGGACATGGAGACAGACCAGGTAAACAACCAGGAGGGAGGTCTGAACTTTTGGCCTCGCTCACCGTACCTGTCTCTCTCTCTCTCTGTCTGTCTGTCTGTCTGTCTGTCTCTCTCTCTCTCTCTGTCTGTCTGTCTGTCTGTCTCTCTCTCTCTCTCTGTCTGTCTGTCTGTCTGTCTCTCTCTCTCTCTCTGTCTGTCTGTCTGTCTGTCTGTCTGTCTCTCTCTCTCTCTCTCTCTGTCTGTCTGTCTGTCTCTCTCTCTCTCTCTGTCTGTCCGTCTGTCTGTCTCTCTCTCTCTCTCTGTCTGTCTGTCTGTCTGTCTGTCTCTCTCTCTCTGTCTGTCTGTCTGTCTGTCTGTCTCTCTCTCTCTGTCTGTCTGTCTGTCTCTCCACCACCCTGACAGCGGTGTGGGCGTCATGTTGTCGTCCTCTTGTCCTGATCAGTTTCTACAGACTTCCTAGCTGGTCTGCGTGGGCTGACTGACTCGTGCCCCATTCAGCCCCCAGTTAATAATTAGCCTGAGGTCCTTGTCGTTGTCCACCCACGCCTCTTGTCCTGAGTAGTCCTGAGGGGTCCTGAGGGGTCCTGAGGGGTCCTGAGTAGTCCTGAGGGTCCTGAGGGGTCCTGAGGGGTCCTGAGTAGTCCTGAGGGGTCCTGAGGGGTCCTGAGGGGTCCTGAGGGGTCCAGACCGGGCTATCATGGCATCTGGGTGGCAGCTCGTTTGCTGTCAGGGTTGGAGGAGGTCTGGAAAAATAGATGGCGGGTTCATTTGAGGTGGTTATGATGGGATGTAATCAGTGGGTGAGCGGTGGTTGCCATAGGAACACAACCAGACTGAAGGTTTCTCTGGTCTTCCTCTGAAACCTTCAGTCTTCAATAAGTAACTTTAGACCCTGTTAGCCTGGCTGTAGGTTTACTACATATAAAAAACCTTCCCAACATAATAAAACTTTAAAATCGTCTCCACAGTTGACCCACGCTGTACCGTTGCCATGGTGATCCCAGCTTCCTGTTCTGCTGGACTGGCAGGGCCCGGCCGACCAGAAGGCCTCCTGTCCGCCTTAACCTAGTTTCTATAACAGATCAGCTCATTCATTCAATTAGAAAACACACACACACACACACACACACACACACACCACACACACACCACACACACACCACACACACACATACACGAGCCATTAGAAATCCAGGGCCTCTCAATCCAATTGTTGAAACGTAAACTGAATCCTAAAAGTCCCTGGTGGTGTGAACCGCCTCTCAGTCGCACCACAACATACCAATATGATCGATGGAAAGATTGAAGGAATCATGCAAAGATATGAGGGCGAATCAATAATCAATACTAAGAAGACAGATTGTGGGTCAGGGAAGGTGAGCTGTCCTCAGTGTGGACAAACCACCGAAAATACTTAGCTGTTAAATCAGATGCTGGTGTTGGTTGTCTCCTGGTCCATCTAGTCGTCTGGTTGTTCTTCCTCCAGTCGTAGACGACGTGACGTCACGTTGAGATATTTCCAGTCTGACATCAGAAAATGTTTCATGATCTAAACCATCAACGGTAACCGTTGGTCACCGTCAGGTTTTGGTGTCAGCCAATCAGAATCAAAGAGCAAGGGCTTCTTTCTAGACCGATGATCAACAATCATACAGGAGAAATCCATCAGAGGAGAGAGACCAATTTCTCCACCGACAGGAGATAGACCAGAATGCAATGCAGTAGCAAGATAGACCAAAATGTAATGCAGTAACCAAAATGGGCCAGAATGCAATGCAGTAGCCGAGATAGACCAGAATGCAATGCAGCTACCAGACATACTGAGCTTTGAATAAGGGGCTCGTCTGTTTTTCTCAACTTACTCTCTCAGTATTTCTCTCTCCACCTACATCACGAGACATTCAGGCTCCTTCTCTCTCAGGGTTGTTGAAAGGCATTCTGGGAAAGCTAGTAAAGTAACTGAAGTAGAAGTAGACGAGGCAGGTTGAGGGGAAGAAAAAATAAATTCCAAGACAGACAGACAGACAGACAGACAGACAGTCAGACAGACAGACAGACAGACAGACAGCTAGTGGATTTACATATTGTTAGAGCTGAACAGTCAGTAGAATGACTATCAATATACTACTGCTACTAGTACAAGTAGTACATTGATAGTACTACAGAAGTACTACTATTACAAATAGCAGTAGTAGAAATAATACATTATAATAATAATAATACTACACTTTATTTGTAAAGTTTATTTGCACTTTTCAAAACAGTTACAAAGTACAAAGTACTAATGTGAAGAATAAAGTCTAAAACGGACGATAAAGCAATAAAATAAAAAAGGAAAAGAAGGACAAATAGAATAACAACATAATAAAATGTCCAAAATGGAGCAACACAAAATAAAACATGGAAGTAAACATTAAATAAAACAACAATACAGCATCGAAATAAACAGAGATTTTAATAAAGGTCCTTTTCATTTCTAAGTTTGAGGAAGATTTGAGAAACTCATTTTGGGTGTCATCTGCATAAAAGTGTGTGTGATGATTTGATCAAGGGAGTGGTATAGGTATAGGTATATAGAGAACAGAATGGGACCAAGAACTGAGCCTTGAAGATGATGAACCAGCACTGAGAAGGTTCTGTTGGCCAGAACAGACGAGCCAATCCAGAGTCCTGGACACCAGCAGATCCTTCACCAGCACTGAGACCTAAAAGGACTAAGACGGTAGTAGAAATAGTAGTAGTAGTAGTAGTAGTAATACAGGTAGTAGCACTTGGGGAGTTCTTGCATTTACCACTGTACACAGAGTGTATTATATATTCTATATATTCTGTTATTTTCTCAGCAGTTTCTCTCCTGGTGTTTCCATCATTGGATGGAGGAACCAGCAGGCTCACTTCTATTCTTCCTTTATTCTCTCTCTCAATTTCTCTCTCTGTCTCTCCCCCCCTGCATCCCCCCCCTCCCTCCCTCTCTTTCAGAGACTCTCTGACAGATTCGTGCGGTATCAGATTGATGGGCCGGTTTGATTGAAGTCTCTTTGTCGTGCTGATGTCACGGCGAGTGATGGATGAGGCGCGCGTGCACACACACACACACACACACACACACACACGCACACACAGACGCACAGAGACGCACAGAGACGCACACCTTCAATCTAGTTTTTGGAACCGGCGGTTTCGTCGTCCCCCACCACCTTCCCTCCCCTCCCCTTCACACACACTGGCGCAGTCCCGTGACCGACCGACAAACTTCTGGCCCCCGGTCACCATTGGCGACGTGACGACGACCCACGTGACCCACGGCGGAGGTAAGAAAAGAAGTGACACAGAAAACAGAGAGAGAGAGAGAGAGAGCGAGAGAGAGAGACAGAAAGTATCACAGAGAGGGAAAAGAGAGAAATAGACAGAAAAGAGAGTAGAAGAAGAAGGAGTGTGAGGTGACACGACGGGGTTTTATTCTCACTCCTCCTGTCTTCTCGCGTTGTCCTCCGCGTGACTGATGAGCAGGACTCACCGTCTGGAAACACTACAGGTTGAGTTATAGAGTGGAAGGCCTTCCGCTTTTACACGCACACGCACAAGCACCCACACACACACACACACACACACACACTCACATCGACCGAGCAGAGCGGGGATGTGATTCATGTGTGTTTCTGGTTTTGGACATGTATCCTCTCCCTTCTTCTGATATTTTTTCTATTGGTTTCTAGTGGAAGTTTCTATTTTCTGGGTTCATTCTTAATTTGCTGGGGTTTTTTTTACCGCACATGATTTCGACGCTTCCTGTGTTGCTGGTGTTTTTTCTCATTTTGTTGAACATTTTCACATGATTTATTGTTTCCTGTTTGCGGGCATTTTTGCTGTTTTTTTTGCACATCATTTCTTTCGTTTTTCTCATACTGTTTCCCGTTTTTCCCGTTTTTTTGCTTTGTCCCACCACCTCCACCGGTCTGACACACCGCATGGACAGATCCAACATGAACTCGTTTTTGGAATACTCCATTTGTAACCGACCGGGGACCGGCGCTTATTCTGCGCCAAAATCTGGATATCACCACCATCACCATCCTCTGGAACACCATCAGGGGTTTCCGGTGACCGCCGGCGCTTTCCACACGGGCTCTCCCGGCTCTTCAGCTCTCGTTAACGGGACGACAAGTGACAGCAACACCGGGGGAACGAGCTACAGCGGGGATGGACGGCTGTACGGGGGCGCGGGCACGGGCAGTGGAGGGGGCGCGCCCGGGACCTCGGGAGTGACCCAGCATCATCATCAACAACATCATCATAACGGCTACCATCATCATCCTCACCTTCACCAGACCCAAACCTTACAAAACGGAATAGGATTGTCGCCTTATAATAACGGGAATGCCGGGCATGCCGGGACCTATGCGGCCCAAGCGTGCGCCACAAACTCGGAGTATGTTGGAGCGACGGGCCCCGCCAGCACCGGTCACCCCCAATATTTCATGGAGGAGTCTATGGCCTCCACCTACTACCATCAATCAACGTTTCCCAGCTCGGCCCCCAGCGTTGGCCCCAACTACGGGGCCCTGGCCGGGGCCTACTGCGGGCCTCAGGGCTCCCTGGCCGGGGCACAGTACCCCCAGCACCTCGGCGGTGGCCTGGAGGGGCCGAGCTACCTGGGGCTTTCTCACGGGGGAGGCTACGGTGAGATGCCGGCCTCCCAGGAGAGAGAGGGGGGGGACGAGGAGGGCCAGCAGGCCGGCCAGGGGCAGACCTTCGACTGGATGAAAGTGAAGAGGAACCCGCCGAAGACAGGTGAGGCCTGGTGGGGGGCAGAGGCTGAGATGGGTGGTCTCCTGTGGGTGCTGGGTGTCTCTGGTGTCATATTTGAATGGAAAGATTTTCTAAGATGCAAAACGTCTCATGTGTTGAGATTTTCTGGCGAATGTTGATATTTTATTTGGACGTTTTACAATTGTAATTCTCATTCGGCGGAGTCCTTAGGCGTCTTGTACCCTTTACGTGGTTTCAACCAGCAGGCCAACGTTACAGGACACAACGTCATCCAAAAACCAGTCCGCTGTTAGTTGTTCAGTTATAAACAGAAAAACGACTGAAAATGTGACAGACTGCAATCACAATATGAAACGAAATAAATTCAGATTCAGATAATAATTCAGATATATAATATATATGAGAAATGTTTTCTAAAGCGCGCTGTGACTCCCAACGGCCCAGAAAGTGAAACATAATAATATTAATATATAACATTTATTAGTTATAGGAAAAGCCTCTGGATGTTTTCATTGTTTCTCACAGTTTCATCTCCTCCATTTGGACTCAACTGATCTGTTCTGATGTAAATTCTACTTTTTCCTCCCGTTGTTGTTCTTCTTCCTTTCAGTTGTCTTCATCACTCCGGTCTGCATCCGTTTCACTAAACAAATTAATGATGAATATACGGTTCTATTTTTACGTCAGAGCCACGTCGCATCTTCATTTGATTGATTATTGTATCCAAAGTTAAGACAAACACAAAATTAGGACGTTTGTATTATGACGTAAGCCGTACAGCTGCCTCGTGTTATGGAACTTCTAACCAAAAATGGAACGTTTTCGTTATGACGTAGGCCATTTTCATTTTCAACTTCAACGAAAAAAATCGAAGGTTTATTATGACGTAAGACACAATTATACCACATTACAGATCCGTTTGAACTAAATGACTATTAGAAGGTTTCTATAGTGACGTAAGACATTGTTGTTGTCCCCATTACAGAACTAACAACCAACAATTTAGAACATTTTTAACAAAACATTTTTAAACACATTTTTTATTATGACGTAAGACATGTATCTGCTCGACATTATAGAACAGCCACTCAATAAAACGTGAATGTCGTTATTGTGACGTAATGCCGTGAATGCCATTTTTCTCTCTCGCTCTCTTTATTTCTCTCTCTTTCACTCTCTCTCTCTCTCTCTCTCTCTCTCTCTCTCTCTCGCTCTTTCTTTTTCCTCCTTTATCCCAGATTCCGTGACAGTATGGTCATATCTCGGGCCAGACACGGGATAGATAGCACGTCTGGTCTGGGTCAACTCTGGCCCCCGACGTCTGATATGTTTTTCTTTCTTTCCCCTTTTCTCTCTCTCTCTCTCTCTCTCTCTCTCTCTCTCTCTCTAATGGATCTAGCAGACGGGGTTTTTCACCCTGGGAAGTCCGTCCTGCTCTGTTATCTTTAAAAGCAATAGCCCCCCCCCATCTACCCCCCCCCATCCCTCCATCCCCCAGGCCTCCACTGTTCTGCATTCTGTTCTTTTCTGTTCTGTTCTATTCTATTCTATTCTATTCTATTCTATTCTAACTAGCACATATGGATGGACCTTGTAGATGAACTCACATGTGATCTAGTCACCTCGGGTCCTCAGTAACGAGCACTGTAACGGATAACCGTTACCAATCGTTACAACGTTACTTTTGTAAGGTTAGGAATACACTGCATTCCGGCGCTGTGACCCTTAAGCCACATTCAACACACAGCGGCAACAGGAACACATATCAGTTACTGAATAACAACCTGTCTGTCTGTCTGTCTGTCTGTCTGTCTCCCAGTCAAAGTAACGGACTACGGGCTCACTGGCTCCCAGAACAACGCCATGCGCACCAACTTCAGCACGCGGCAGCTGACCGAGCTCGAGAAGGAGTTCCACTTCAGCAAGTACCTGACGCGGGCGCGGCGCGTGGAGATCGCCGCCACGCTCGAGCTGAACGAGACGCAGGTGAAGATCTGGTTCCAGAACCGGCGCATGAAGCAGAAGAAGCGCGAGAGGGAAGGCGCTTCTGCCTCCACGGCCCACTCCTCCTCCAACGGCGCCGGTACCGGTTCCGGTTCCGGTTCCGGTTTCAACAAGGAGCTGGAGGACACCAACTCCGACCACTCCTCCGCATCCACGTCCCCCGGCGCGTCCCCGAGTTCGGAGACGTAGTGTAATTAAGACCAAGCGACCTGATTGGTCCTCCAGCACTGTCACTCACACCCACTGATCCCGCCCAGTGATGTAGCGCTAAAAAGTACTACTGGGTACTACAATACTGCAGTTACATTTCATCAAAGCATTAATTCTACCACAGCGGTTATTAGTACTACTACTGGCTGCTACTTCAGTACTTCCTAGCAATACTAAGAACTGCAGTAATATAGTGGTAAATCAAAATACTACTACTGACAGATACTATTAACCTGGACTTTAAGCAGTGACCTCTGACCCCCAGGGACTGACCTCGGTCCGATGTGAGCCTCCACCATTAAGACTGAACTGAGATCAGGTGGATTTAATCCCACCAATCCGCCACCATCTTGCTTTTACCTCATCATTTGGTTTCACTGAAGCCGGGGATGCCAAATGGTCCGACCAAGACAACCACAGATAAATAATAATGAAACAGGGATGGGATGCCAGGTATGTGAGCGCCTCCCAGTCAGGGTTGCCTGTTTGGCGGCTTTGCCCCCATTCAAATTCTGGCAAGTAAAGACATTTTGTTACTAGTCGGGGGGTAAACATCACGGGGACTAACCGGCCGACGGGGACTTACCAAAACTAGACTACAGGACCAGCAGGATTCAGGATTCAGGGGTTTTAAACGGAGATGATTACTTGAAAGAAATGCAGGGTAACGTTTAGAAACGACGGAGGACGCCGATCGGTTTCCTGTCATTCAGTCAGCTGATTCAGTTTGTAGTGCAGATCTGATCCGCCGAGACCGGATCCCGCCTGGTTTGGACCGGACCAGATCTGCACCACACCCGGATCCTCCAGGCTGGTAGACACCGATGGATCCTCCCAGTCGTAGCGATGGGATGCACTTTGTTTACATGATGTCCAGATCAGGGTTCCACCGATATTCAATTCTTTTTTTTTTCATTTTCATGCCAAAAAATGACAAATCTCTAGAGTTTCTCCTGGTCTCATCTGGACCAGCAGGGACTCTGAAACCCAGCAGGGACTCTGAAACCCAGCAGGGACTCTGATGAACCTCTGTCAGTCAGCAGCTCTTCAAGGCCTTTACATGGACAATGAATTCACAGAAAACATGATTGAACTATTAAGAGAACGAAGGGGCTAAAATCAGACCGGTTGATGTGGTACTTGATGAAACCGGACCGTACCGGACCGTGCCGGTCTGGCGCCGGTCCCAGGAGCCAGGTGGCGGTCCACATATATACAGGGAGCCTTCATGGCAACACACGTCTTAACTTTGTATCTTCCGAGTGTATCAGGTTTTGTCGTTTGGTGCCGGCCCGTCTTGAATGTGTCTGACTTTTGCACTACGTACAGTACAGGGTGACTTCAGGGTATTGATGATGATCAATAATGATGATCAGCCTCCGATCAATAAAAGGAAGAAACAGACAAACTGGAAATGTGTTTTTGAGTTTTGGATGAATGAAATGACGTATTTACATTTTAAATGACATTGTTGTTATGGAGGAGGGATTCAGTAGCTAGACTCAGGGTGTGTGTGTGTGTGTGTGTGTGTGTGTGTGTGTGTGTGTGTGTGTGTGTGTGTGTGTGTGTGTGTGTGTGTGTGTGTGTGTGAGGGGGACAGAAACAAACTGAAAGCTCAAGTGAAACAGTTTTTTGTGAACATGATAATCTACCTGCCCCCCCCCCCCCCGTGACAATAAATTATTAGATGAATTTCCTCTTGTTGATCATTATTGAGGGGGGCGGGGGGCAGGGGGGGGGGTCCCGGTTACCTAGCAACATCTTTCCTTGTTAACTAGAATAGTATATTTGAACAGATTCCAGATGTTGAACTTCAGGTGATTTAAAGCATTTTGGAGTAATAAAGTAAATAAAGTACTAAAGTAATAAAGTACACAAAGTAAATAAAGTAATAAAGTACACAAAGTAAATAAAGTACTTAAGTAATAAAGTACACAAAGTAAATAAAGTAATAAAGTAATAAAGTAATAGTGATAGTTTCATGTAGGGATGGTAGAGGAGGACAATTGAAGGAGGTAAAGAAAGGGAAGGAGGGATGAAGGTGAAGGATGGTTGGTCTCTCTCTCTCTCTCTCTCTCTCTCTCTCTCTCTCTCTCCCCCTCTCTCTCTCTCTCTCTCTCTCTCCCCTCTCTCTCTCTCTCTCTCTCTCTCTCTCTTCCAGTGACATTCGAAGCTTCATGCATTTCAATGGCAGTCAGTCCTCTTACATTCACATAGCTGACCTCCGGTTGACCCCTCCCCCTCCACACACACACACACACACACACACACACACACACACACACACACACACACACACACAGGGCTACAGTGTAACTCGTGGAATGCAGCAGGGCTTTCCGGGTGGCTTGCTGACCTTTTGACCT
>JAXDDX010000225.1:327500-335000 GCA_034670405.1 Hoplostethus atlanticus
CTAATTTTATTACTTTATTATTTATAGTATTTTATTGAGAGGAAGGTGTTTTCTTTCCCTGCTTTTACACAAAACAGAAGAATGTGTTTTCTTGTGTGACACTCTGACAGGATTATTTCATCACCGTAACCAATAATTAAATGTATAAAATTACATGAGGAGGTAATAAAAACCTGACATAAATTAATAGAATACTATCAAACTGATGTAAGGTGGATAGAGTCATAAATTAATTTTTTTTAATTCCAATAGTATTTATTTATATTTGGTATTAGAAAGGAAAACCAGCATAGAAAAATAAAGAGCACCAACATTAAGACCGTGGATTTTTAGCTGCAAGAAAAGCTGCAGAGTGAATTTTTGGAAAAGACATTTATCAGCATCTCAACTGTTCCTGGGGTCAGAGGTCAGAGGGGGAGCAGGGACTAAGAGGTTATCAGGCCACACATTCCTGTCTGTCCTTGGCTAACGACGGCTGAGAAAGACCAGGAGAGAAGAAGAAGAAGAAGAGAAGAAGAAGAAGAAGAAGAAGAAGAGAAGAAGAAGAAGAAGAAGAAGAAGAGTGAGTTTAGAGTTTACAATGTTTCATTTCAATTGGAAGTGTTTGAAACTAAACGAGGTCAGAAAGGTGAAGATGAGTGATCGGCTAGAAAACTGAAGGAACGAATTCAAGAGTTTCAGTCAAAAAACAGAAAAAGTAAAGCAGATTATGGTTTAATATTAAATTAATATTAAAGTTATGAGTCTGCTTGGAAAACAGTTCAGCTAACAACTAACAACTCAAACTCTGTGATGCAGAGAGAGAAACCACGGGAATTCATGGCTTCATTTCAGGACAAATAGTGAAGTTAATTGTTGGAGTTGAAGGTATTTTCATTCAGAAACGTCCTTCAAAACCACATGAAGGTCATTAATGTTCCTGAGGATGAAGTGGAAGAAACCCTTCAGATCCAAGAAAAACAAGAAAACAAAGAATAAAAACGAAATAAAAACTAAATGAATGAAAACTGAAGTTCCAACCTCCAGCACTACTACTACTACTACTACTACTACAAGTATATACAGATTACATACAAATAAAGATGAAATACTTTCCCAACATTATTTAAATAGTATTAATAGTATTACCTCAGTAGTGAGTAGTACGAGTCCACCATCCTCCATCCATCATCCATCCCTACCATCCATCCCTCCATCCATCCATCCCTCCATCCCTCTACCATCCATCCCTCCATCCATCCATCCCTCCATCCCTCTATCCATCCATCCATCCATCCCTCCATCCCTCTACCATCCATCCCTCCATCCATCCATCCCTCTATCCATCCCTCCATCCCTCCATCCATCCCTCCGTCCCTCTGTCCATCCCTCCATCCGTCCATCCGTCCCTCCGTCCCTCCCTCCATCCATCCCTCCATCCGTCCGTCCCTCCGTCCCTCTGTCCATCCCTCCATCCCTCCATCCATCCCTCCATCCGTCCATCCGTCCCTCCGTCCCTCTGTCCATCCCTCCATCCGTCCCTCCGTCCCTCTGTCCATCCCTCCATCCGTCCGTTTGGTCCCAAACCAACAGCAGTGGTTCAAATTGATTCGTTCAGCACAATAATAACAGTAATATTAAGAATGTGTTGAGTTTGTGTTTTTGGTTTCAAGTGGTTAAATACGTTTTCTACTTTCACAACAGTGAGAAAAGAAAGGAAGGTGAAGGAGGAAAGAAAGGAAGGAAGAAAGGCTCAAACCAGAGCAGGAAGAATGAAGAAATGGAGGAAAGAGAGAAAAATAGATGAAAAATAGATGACAAGGACAGAGTGATAGTTGATCGCCCCTTTACCCTCTGCCCCTCCATCCCTCCTTCCTTCCTCTCTCTCTCTCTCTCTCTCTCTCTCTCTGATGTTGAGTTCTCTTTAATGTTACAGTTTTTATTTTTCATGTCATTGCGATCTGTTTTCTGACAGACGGAGAGTTGTCACCGAAGCCGCGACCTTCAGTTGACCTTCAGTTGACCTGAATGATGTTGAGAAAATGATGCAATACAGTAAAAAACAACAACAATGGGTTTACAACAACTGATCTACACCAAGGAAAACATCTAAAACTGGTCAGGTCATCACGCCAGTCTAGAAAGAAATACGATGAAACTTAAATTGTAGGAGAACCGAGAACATTTACTATACTTGACAATCTGGACGAACTCCATTCTAACTTGAAGCAGCAAAGAGGATAATGCTGGACGAGGACGAGGAGTCGATTCTGTAATGGAGGATGACGAAGTTAACGTTACTCGTCTTGCTTCCCTTCTTTCTGTCTGTAGATGATGTTCAACTTGGAGCGCCGAGGCGAGCCGCAAAGTAAATAAAATGAAAATAAGTGAAGAAGGTCCCAGGTCACATGTGATCACGGCCTCAAGAATGATCGAGGCCTCAGAATAACTGGCGATGATGATAAAGGAACCATGACCCAGCTTGGGTCTCCGAACCATAGCTCTGAGACAAACATCATCCATGTCGCACCAGGTAGCGATAACGACGAGGAGAGAAACTCAGCCACGACTCAAATGGAGCCATAAAAGGAGGATGGACCGCTCCAAACCTGACAGTTTTACCAATGACCTGGCGGTGACAAGGAGACGGGACGCCAGCGGTGAGTCATGTGGGGCCACAGATGATGGGGTGAAGGACTCCAAACTGGCAACTCCAAGCTGGACCTGACAACAATAACAAGGATGAGAAGACAAAATGAGGAACTCGGCGGTGAGTCACAAATGGGGGGGTTGAAGGACTCCAAACTGGCAACCTTAAAGCTGACCTGAACCACGAGGAGACGTACGAGGATGAGGAAAGACCTCAGCAATGCGTCAACAGGAGCCATAAAAGGCTAAATGTACAGCTCCAAACCTGGCAACCTCGCCGCTCACCTGGCAACCCCAGGTCTTGAGATCGCTGTACGTTTCCACAGCGGAGCGGCGAGGCTGGCCGTGGCTGATAGATGTCCGTACGTGGCCGTGACCTCATCACCCGGCCGGCGGTACGTTTTCCCAGGAGACACCACGGCCCTGCGAGTGATGGGAGACAATAACTGTCCTAACCAGTGAGACCAGACGTCCAGACAGTCAGTAACTCTGCTGCTCTGACGCACTGCAATGAATAAATGACCTTGTTAGTGATCCACCTTTTATCTGAAGGTCGTTGGTTCTGGTCCAGTGAAAGATGCCCGGTGACTTCCTGCTCTGTTGACAACAATATGGATGCTACACCATTGAATTGTTTCAATAACTGTTTTATAATTGATGATTCTGTATGGACCAAATCAGTAACACAACAGGCTTAATGTTGAATGTATATTTATATGTAGAGTCAATATGTACTGAGGATTTACAGTTTGATACCAACCATCTGATCCAGGATCAGTCTGTTAGTAGTAATGTGTCAGTAGAACCAGTTGACTGTCTGAACCAGGTTGTTGTGGTGTGTCTGTAGATCATCCAGTAACGTTCTCAGTAAAAGTGATCAGTGTGATCAGGTAGATTTGTCTCCAAATGTAGGTTACTGTGACTCAGTAAACTGTCTTGTCTTTAGCCCTAGTCTCTACTCCAAAACACTCTGAGTTGGAGCTGGAGAAGAGTCAGCTAGTTAACCTGAACAAACTGGTAGCTAGCTAAATAGTTACTGTTAACATGGGACTACTAGCCACTGCTAACGCTAGCTTCTACTAGATACGTTAGCTAGTGTGCTAACCAGATGTGTTAACAACAAGACAGTGATGGTTAGCTGACCAGATACTATGGTTAGCTAGCTAACAAGCTACATGATCTAAACACTAAATCAATCAGATGTATCAGTGATGAAATGATCAGTTCAGTAGAAACAGACAGAAATTAACCATGAAGATTCAATTCTGCTCAGACAGCAACACAGTCAGCGGTTCACAGAGCTGAGGACCTCCAAGATGGCAGCCATAGGGGGCAGGGGCTACCTGAAAGCCTGCGTATTCAACCATGTTGTACTGTATGAAGTTACCAGTCTGTACTGTGAACCTCCTGCTGCTGTGACCTGATTGGTCTGTTTGACTGAGGTCATTATTACCCAGTTACTGATTGATTTTATGCCAAACATGTTTGTTGGTCAAATATTGTTTTGTTCATTGCCTGTTTGCAGTGTCACTGGAGTGTGTGTGCGCCTGTGAGTGTGTGTGTGTGTGTGTGTGTGTGTGTGTGTGTGTGTGTGTGAGTGTGAGTGTGAGTGTGTGTTGTCATCGTTGATGGATGTGCCCTTGCTTTTGCCCCGGCGTTGAGGATAGCTGATGCACTTTAGCTGTTCCTGATTTCCTCTCTGTCTCACACACACACACACACACACACACACACACACAGAGAGACCAGTTTCTGCATGCTGTGTTGGCCAGAGATAAACAAGCTATTGTGCCATGCTCTTTCAGCACCCGGTGTGTATGAGTGTGTGTGTGTGTGTGTGTGTGTGTGTGTGTTGTTTTCCTTAGCTGGGGCTGTGTACTGCATGACCCCTTGTCCTCAACACACACACACACACACACACACACACACACACACACACACAGTGGAAACAATAATCTGGCCAACAGTAATTTAAGTACAGCTATTTAAGTATCTAGCTCAAGTTATATGTTTTAAATAGTGTTAGCGCAGCATCTAGCTAATGTTAGATGTTTACAATAGTGTTAGCGCAGCATCTAGCTAATGTTAGATGTTTACAAGTGTTAGCGCAGCATCTAGCTAATGTTAGATGTTTACAATAGTGTTAGTGCAGTATCTAGCTAATGTTAGATGTTTAAAATAGTGTTAGCTCAATATCTAGCTAATGTTAGATGTTTTAAACAGTGTTAGCGCAGCATCTAGCTAATGTTAGATGTTTACAATAGTGTTAGTGCAGTATCTAGTTAATGTTAGATGTTTAAAATAGTGTTAGCTCAATATCTAGCTAATGTTAGATGGTTAAAATAGTGTTAGCTCAATATCTAGCTAATGTTAGATGTTTAAAATAGTGTTAGCTCAATATCTAGCTAATGTTAGATGTTTTAAACAGTGTTAGGGCAGCATCTAGCTAATTTTAGATGTTTTAGATAATGTTTTAAATAGTGTTAGCGCAGCATCTAGCTAATGTTAGATGTTTTAGATATGTTAGCGCAGTATCTAGCTCAAGTTATATGTTTTAAATAGTGTTAGCGCAGCATCTAGCTAATGTTAGATGTTTTATATAGTGTTAGCGCAGCATCTAGCTAATGTTAGCTACTTCAGTAGCCTGTATAGATAATGATAGAATGTGTTTAGCTGAAGTCAGATACTGAGTGTTTTGGTCGTATTAGCATAGGAGCTAGTTAATGCTCTCTATTTAAACACACAGTAAGAGGGTCAGTTAAATGTGTTTACTGAGCTAGTCCAGCTCCTAAGGGTCAGGTTTCCTTGACCTCTGTTGACCTCTGTTGGGGTCACAGCGAGGTCAGGCCAAGAGACTCTTGACACTCCTCTCTACAACACCTGACCCAGTACTCCTCCCTACACATGCCGGTTAACCCGGAGATTGTGTGTGTGTGTGTGTGTGTGTGTGTATTTGCTGGTTCCAGCTAACTAGCTAGCATTTCAACCACCGTCTCTGTATTTGTGTGTGTACCAGATTTTTCCAAATGTGAAGGTAGGAAGGATAAAATGAAAAATAAGAGATCTGACCTCAAAATGTTTATTATAATTCATCAAATTTAATTTAATGAAAAAGAGGCTAGAGCACACTGAGGCCAAGAAAACAAATGTGATGATGGTTTGGGTACACACTAAGCCCCGCCTCCTTGCCTTAGCCCCGCCTCCTCCTCTGTATAAATTAGGATTTCTGGACATATTTCTGTCCAGTACAGATAACCCCCCCAACACCCCCCATCTTAGATGTCTCTCTCTTCATCTTACCACCTCTTTAACTGACACCTCCCTCCTCCCCCTCCTCCTCAACCTCCTCCACCTCCCACCATCTCAGGTATCCCATGTGATGGTGATGACAGGATGACCTCTCTCTCTCTCTCTCGCCCCCCCTCCTTTGTTCTCAGATTTCCCACCATGCCGTGCTGCAGACGAGATGCGGCGTCACCTCTGCCTGTCCTCCCTGCAACCCCTAACACTCTGACCCATACTACACACACACACACACACACTCACATATATACACACACACACACACACACACACACACACACACACACACACACACACACACACACACACACACACCCCTAAGGCCCATAGCTCACCATGTCAGTCTGTCTCCCACTCACTCCACAGGTACAGAATTTGTCCAAGGGGTGTGTGTGTGTGTGTGTGTGTATATGTGAATGTGTGTGTGTGTGTGTGTGTGAGTGTGTGTGTGAGTGTGTGTGCCCATTCTCTCTCCAGGCTACATCTTGTCCGTCCCACTGTGCAGCATAAGGAGCTGCCAGGCCTCTTCACCTGACATCAATTCACGTCCTGTAAGTTCACAGCCCCGTGGGCGAGCTGCACTGTGGGGCCAACCTGCCCCGTAGGGCCCACCTGCACCGCGGGGCCCACTGGCCTTGGAGTGGGGGTCCACAATGAAAATACCTAAACTAAAAGAGTTTCATCAGTCTGGTTTCAGTGGAGAGTTTTAATGTCCGTGACGGTCTGAATATTTCAGGTTTTTCACCCTGATGAGAACAAAACTCTGGAGAAACTATAAAAAATATAGATAATGACTATGGTCACAAAATAATGGGCACAAGATAATCGGCAGATTCAGTGCAGAAATATTGGTATCGGTTCAAAAACCCAAACGGTCAAAGAATTATCAACCTGATATCGGTTATGAGGGAAAATACATCATCAATTAATATTCTTTAGTGAAAAAATGTCTGATTTTAGATGATATCATTTATTGGTTTTAGATGATATAATTTGACCAACCCACCTTGTAACTAGGCCTGCACTCCTGAAAAGGACTCCAGGTGAAGGTTGGTACCCTGCAGACTAAGCTAGCAGAGCCCTTCAGTACTGGAGCAGCTAACAGCTAGCAGCTAACAGCTAACAGCTAACAGCTAACAGGTCGAGGTTCAGACTGTCCATTAGAAGAGGAAACGTCAGCTTACCTCCACAGCATCCATCCGCCTTGTTAAAGCAAAGCGGCTCTGGCACGGGGACATGAACCCCACAGCGGAGCTTCATTCGCCTCAAGGCAGGTGAGCCCCACAGTGCAGGTGAGCCCCACAGTGCAGCTCGTCCAGAGGGCTCTGTGGCCTCTGCTTCATTCATCACCAGGTTGACACATTCCTGCTGCCCGCCTGAGGCTCGAGGGTACACACACACACACGCACGCACACACACACACACACAGACACACACACACACACACACACACACACAGCAGGCTGTTGTACTCCTACACAGTGCTATGCGGTCAAACTGTCAACCCAGTTCACCCCAAACACAGAGTCCATTCTGTTTGCTAGCCGGAGGTGAAAACACTGGGATTCA
>JAXDDX010000225.1:340000-342500 GCA_034670405.1 Hoplostethus atlanticus
CCGCTTCTCCTGTCGATTACCTCTCTGACCCTCTGTGGGCGGAGCCATCGGCTTCCTAATGGATCAATCCATCGATCAAACTGCTTCCTACCTCTGTGTGTGTGTGTGTGTGTGTGTGGGGGGGGGGGGGGGTGTATTGAAGAACTGAAGTAGCTTTGTAAGTAGCCAGTTATTAACTCCTTGAGTCGTGATTAGTAAGTACTTGATGTCACTACTACCTACCTGCTGATGTCACTACTAGCTGCTGATGTCACTCCTACCTGCTGATGTCACTCCTACCTGCTGATGTCACTACTACCTACCTGCTGATGTCACTCCTACCTGCTGATGTCACTACTACCTACCTGCTGATGTCACTACTAGCTGCTGATGTCACTCCTACCTGCTGATGTCACTACTACCTACCTGCTGATGTCACTCCTACCTGCTGATGTCACTACTACCTACCTTCTGATGTCACTCCTACCTGCTGATGTCACTACTACCTACCTGCTGATGTCACTACTACCTGCTGATGTCACTACTACCTACCTGCTGATGTCACTACTACCTACCTGCTGATGTCACTCCTACCTGCTGATGTCACTATGACCTGCTGATGTCACTATGACCTGCTGATGTCACTACTACCTACCTGCTGATGTCACTCCTACCTGCTGATGTCACTATGACCTGCTGATGTCACTACTACCTACCTGCTGATGTCACTCCTACCTGCTGATGTCACTATGACCTGCTGATGTCACTACTACCATCCTCTCCATGGCTTTCATGTCTTTTCCTACCAGTGCTGTGACCTCTGACCTTTGACCTCCTCACTGTTGTTTGCTTGTAATGTTGCTGATCTGAGAACTGAAGCTGATTCAGCCTCGTTCTGAATGTTTTTATCAACCTTTATTGATCCAGGGGAGGTTGACAGTCTCCTACTGACACTCGAGCAATTGGGGGTTCGCTGCCTTGCTCAAGGGAAGCTGGATCGGCTGGGACCGGCAACCTTCCTGTCGTTAACAACTAAAGTGGAAAAATACAAAATGGTTTCCTTCCTTCCTTCCTTCCTTCCTTCTTTCCTTCCTTCCTTCCTTCCTTCAAAGACGTGTGTAAGAACAAATAGAGACGAAGATGTTAACGAGGAGGAGGAGAGAGAAGGGTTGGTACTGCTGTTACCGTAGCAACTGAGACACCCCCCCACCCCCTTCATTTACAGACGGAGCCCGTCAGGTCCCGACCCCTGCCGACACCATATCCATGGCAACCGGAGAGATGGAGCGAGTGAGAGAGGAAAGGAAACAGTGATAGACAGACAGACAGACATTACAGTCATTTAGCAGACGCTTATATCCAAAGCGACTTACAAAGGTACTTGACGCTATGTGGGGATCGAACCCACGACCCTGAGAGTCTCATGATCTACCGACTGAGCTGTCCGGGCCGGAGACGGACAGACAGACAGACAGACAGACAGACAGACAGAAATTCTCTCACAGCTCCTCTCTTACTACTACTGGGGCCAGACTCAGACACAGTGCAGGTCGCCCCCACTGCTACAGACGAGGTACTGCAGGGGGGCAGACAGTCAAACTGGGAATGGAGTGTGTGTGTGTGTGTGAGGTGCTAAGCCTCCTACTCAGTGACAGCACTCAGAGAAGTCAAGACGGCTATCTCCCCACACACACACACACACACACACACACCCTGACCCTTAATTATCAACGTGGCCACACACTCACAGCCTACAGCTAACAGCAAATAATACACACTCTGGTTTCTGGTCATGTGTTCATGTGTGTGTGTGTTCATGTGTGTGTGTTCATGTGTGTGTGTGTTCATGTGTGTGTGTGTTCATCAGACTGGTTGAACTTTCATCTCATCATGATTCAGAATCAAAACAATGTGAATCATGTTTGACCGTCAGACGCTGTTGGACAGAAATCTCAGATTTTCTCAAACATTATAAATATAAATATATAAATATAAATATATAAATATATAAATATAAATATATGAATGTTCATGTCATCTTGGCTTCGTGAAGTTTCATCCTGTAGGTTTTATATTCAGTGAACTGAAAGTGATTATTAGTGAATTCAAGGTTTATCGATCATATTCTGTGGCTGTGTGTCTTAACGTGTTCGTTGTGTGTAACAGTTTCTTCTACACAACTCTCCAACACTCCACACCGCTTTACTGCACGGCAACACCACAGCAACTAAAGAGGCCCCTCGCCATGGCAACGCAGTGATGGAGTGAGTGTAGGGCTGATGTCAGGGTCACAGAGAGGGTGAAGAGAGGGAGGGAGGACGCAGGCTGGTGTGTGTGTGCGTGTGTGTGTGTGTGTGTGTGTGTGTGTGGAGACTGTGGACAGGGTAAGTTTTACTGAGCAGATCTGTCAATACCTCTTTGGATTCTTGCCAAAAACACACCGCTATCTGAGCTGTTGTATATGTGTGTGTGTGTGTGTGTGTGTGTGTGTGTGTGTGTGTGTGTGTGGTGCACCAGTCAC
>JAXDDX010000225.1:347500-362500 GCA_034670405.1 Hoplostethus atlanticus
CTGTCTCCAGTGTTGGAGAGACTATTTTTCAGGTAAATGCGAGACACGGTCGCCTCAGTTGCTAAACCTAGCCTAGCTAACAAGCTAACAGTCGAGCTGGATAATGTAGGCAAAATAGAATATCGGACTGTTGAGGTCTGCAAGGTCTGCAGGCTTTCATTCTACCTAAAGACCATCAGGTGATTTCACTGATGAACACTCCTTCCAGAAGTTAAGAGAACTTGCCAGTGAAACTACCGGGTGAGGTGAAAAGTTGGAATGAAAGTGCCATTTGTTGGCCCTCCAGGGCCCCCCAGCATATATGGTAGTTTTGTGGTGGTTGGTTTTACTGTATGTGCCCTGTATCCTGATGTTGTTATTTGTGATCCTCAGATGTTACTGTCCTTCAGCAAGATGGTGATGGACCTTCCTCCCCAAGTCTAACAGATGCATTGTCCATCTCCCCTGACGTCTTCCCCTCACACACAGGCACACGCAAGTTAAAAACACCTAACCCCCCTCCCTCCCACCAGTCCGCCACATCTTTGTTTTCATTTATTTTTTATTTTATTTGTCATTTCCATTTGACCACACAATTTCCCAACTGTTTAGCTGCCCATATAGCAGTTTGTTTTAAATGTGAATTGCTGTAACATGTTTACACTGTTGTGTAAGTGTATTTAAAATGTAACTTAGTAGCCTAAGTATCCATGAAGTTTTGAACTCACTGTATGGATTTGTTAAATAAAATAAATTTGTAGTAATCAAAATGGTGTTTTTGTAGTTATTTTCACCTAAAGCCTTTTTAGTTTTGAAATATTAACTCCATAAGTGTTAAATGAAACATACATTTAAGTGTTGACTGTTAACACTATGAAAGAGTTCATGTTAAAATTAACTCAAGGTGAGAGTTGTATTTTACTCTACATGGGATTAGTGTTTTAACTCCCACAAGAGTTCAGTTTTAACTCCTGAAAAGGGTTAAACAATCAACTCCCAGAAAAGAGTTACTTTAACTCTGCCTTAGTGTATTCGATGGTCTCACATGTACACTCAAATTGAGTTGATTTGAACTCACAGAGAGTTTATTCCCAAGGCCAGAATTTGCTGTGTACTCAGGCTTTGCAATTTATAAGACTTTTACTTTGAAGGAATCCTCACTGTGCTACTGCCAAAATAAAGCGTGAAAAACTATACTTTTACTTTTGAACTCAAATACAAATGACAAAATACACGAAAGTAATAAAATACATTATTAAATCTGCGTGTGTGTGTGTGTGTGTGCTGCTGGGCTTCAGTCTCTTTTCCCATTCTCTTCCTATAGTTGCTCCTGGCTGTAACCTCCCTGTGAACTCTCCACGACCCTGCCGCGACCCCTCGGTGACCCCACCGTGACCCCGCCGTCAACCCCTCCCAGGGAGGGTCGCTCCCTGAGGAATCATGGGAAAGGAGCGTCTGACTGCGAGTCGAATTTGTTACTGTTTGACTCGACCTGCTTCCACCTTCTGTGAGTCCAGACGCTAGAATAGAACAGAATAGAATAGAATAGAACAGAATAGAATAGAACAGAATAGAACAGAATACAATAGAATAGAACAGAATATGATAGAATAGAGTAGAATAGATTCACTCTACTCACTCTCAGAAATCTGTTTGATCTCTTCTTAGCTCTCATTTTATTTCTTTCCCATCACTTCTACGTCATCCAGGATCATCCGAGGGTCACAGGAGTATTTTGTTCCATGTGTTGTCTGTGACCTCTGACCTCTGACCTCCTGACACCGAGAGTCACTTAAAGGACTAAAACTGAACGGGGCAAGCGAGAGGCGGCGATACGACAGTCTGATCAAGTTTCATGAAATGAGCATGAAGTCTGAAACAGATCAGGATCCTCCACCATGAAGGATCATGGGAAAACAGCAGGAACTAAACCAGTCTGGTTCAGGTCTGGTTCAGGTCTGGTTCAGGATCTAGTCATGGCTAATTCAACCTGGGTTGTTGGAGTTGAAGGTAAATGTCTCCGCCCATCCGCCCCCCCGACCATAGACATATATACGTAGACGCCGCATTGGCCTGTGGATCGTACGTAAACGTCGCCGCCATATTGGTTCGGACAAGACTGGCCTGTAAACAAATACAAGTAAACGGGGAGCTGCGGTTTTTCTGGATGAAAAGCACTATAACGTTTACATTTCTCAACCGATTTCAGTGAGTCGTTTTATATTCAAGGGTTTATGATCTACGTGGAGTAGAAACAAAGGTTTTGTCTCCAGTTACGTAGAATCTCGATCGTTAAGCTATAATCCTGTGTATCAACTCTTTCTCTTTGGGAAACCTTCAAAGTGTGAGAAAGGTTAGCTAGCCAGCTAACTACAGTCAGATTCATAATATGTCAGCCACTTAGCCGAAACGAGTAGCTTGTCATAAAAATCGGTTTGGAGAAATATAGATATATAAATATAGATGAAAATCTCGATAGGCCATTTTAATTTTCCCTCTTTATTTGCCCTCTGGGGATCAATAAAGGCGTATCTTATCTTATAATTGTCTTTGTCTGTAATTGTGTGTCTTGGAGTATATCTGTGTCCTTTCACTGCTATAGAAATATAGAAAGCAGACTGACTGCCAGTGTCTCACTATTGTAATTTGTATTTGCCGATTTTGTTCCATTTTTCTCAATGATGGTCAATTATTAGTAATTAAAAATGCGCTATTTAAATTTTTCCCCCCCCAGTATTTCAAAGTGAATGAGCTTGTGTTCTGACCTGGAGCACAAGAAAAGCTAAAATGATGGGGACATGGACAGATAAAGAACTTTCTGCACATTTCATGTACATTAAATTATATGGACGTCTCCACAAGTATTAACCAAGGAAAATAAGCCAAATCCATGCTTGACAAACCTGAGTTTTTACAATGCCTTATGACAATTAATTATTATTAACACGTAAGTAATTCAGTTCATGTGAGTCTAACGTTGACACTGCTCTCTTGAGCGTCTAGCAGCGATTATAGCCTAACTAAGTAACTGGAGACAAAACTTTTTTTTCTCCTCCACGTAGATCATAAACCCTTGAATATAAAAAGGACTCACTGAAATCGTTTGAGAAATGTAAACGTTATAGTGCTTTTCATCCAGAAAAACCGCAGCTCCCCGTTTACTTGTATTTGTTTACAGGCCAGTCTTGTCCCGAACCAATATGGCGGCGACGTTTACGTATCGTAGCAATGGGCAGAAGCAGTCAATGCGGCGTCTATGCATATATGTCTATGCCCCCGACCACCACACCCTTACTTTCCACCGTCAAACTACTTCCTGTTTCTAGGCTCCTCCCCCTGATCCTCTCTCCCACTTTTTGTACGTGGAGAACGTTGTTGGAATTTGACGACATCGAGCTCGTTTCTGAAACACTCAAATGTACAGACGTACTGAGATGAAACTGATCATGTTTCATGATCTAAACCATCAACGGTAACCGTTGGTAACTGTCAGGTTTTGGTGTCAGCCAATCAGAATCAAAGAGCAAGGGCTTCTTTCTAGACCGACGATCAACAATCATACAGGAGAAATCCATCAGAGGAGAGAGACCAATTTCTCCACCGACAGGAGCTAGACCAGAATGCAATGCAGTAGCCAGGATAGACCAGAATGCAATGCAGTAGCCAAGATAGACCAGAATGCAATGCAGTAGCCCAGATAGACCAGAATGCAATAAATGGTTATGTTTTGAGTAAGGGGTGAAAGGCATTCTGGGAGATGTAGGAAATCACCAACTCTGTGGAGAAGAAAAGAGGATGGGGGTAAAAGGAGGGAAAGGTTACTGAGCGTCTGTGACCTCAACATGAGCTACTGATGACATCACGGTGACCCTGCAGCGATCCCACCATGAACTCCTGATGACATCACGGTGACCCTGCAGCGATCCCACCATGAACTCCTGATGACATCACCGTGACCCTGCAGCGATCCCACCATGAACTCCTGATGACATCACCGTGACCCTGCAGCGATCCCACCATGAACTCCTGATGACATCACCGTGACCCCACCATGACCACCACCATGATAGAGAAACCTCCATCAAAACCACGGATGTGTGTGTGTGTGTGTGTGTACGGCCTTTGATCTGAAACCATATCCTCCCTGTCGTCGTGGAAACTTCCGGCCTCGGCCTTCAAGATTCAAGATTCAAGAACTTTATTTGTCACATACACACACGGGGTGTGTAGTGAAATGAAAAGTGGCAATGCTCAACGGGAATGTGCAAAAGGGCAACAGTACACAGTATTTACAATAAAAAAACAACACAATATTTACAGTATTACAGTAATTACAGTAAGAGCTCTTATGTAAAAAAAACAACACAATATATACAGTAAGAGCACTTTGGAAATGAAAATATAGTAGTAAGGGAAATTGTATGAATGTAATATACTATAAATTATGTGTAGTCTTTACCTAAGTGTGTGTGTGCATAAGAGGGGCAGTGTGTGGGTCTTGGTGGGGGCCCTGGTGACCTCTGAAACACCTGCCTAATGACACAGCTTCCTCAGCCCTTTGATCACTTCCTGATTAGTCACGTGACCACACCCCTTGCCTCGGGTGGCGGGAACAAAGTCAGCCAGGTGTTTAGCACACACACACACACACACACACGCACACAAAGGTACACATGAACAAGCTGCACCCTGTTGCTGTTTTTCTTTTTCTTCTGAGGTAGAAACATACCAACGAACAAAACCATTTTGTCTCTCACACACACACACACACACACACACACACACACACACACACACACACACTGTTTGATCAGGGCAGCCCCACCAGCTTTCTAAACCACCTCTAAGCCTTGTATGTGTTTGTTTTTTCTATTTGTGCATGTGTGTGTTCTAACAGGTATGTGTGTTCATGTGTGTGTGTGTTCTTGTGTGTTCTTCAATAGGTGTGTGAACATGTAAGCCTTCATCTATGGATGTCTACTCTGTACATTTGACGTGACGACGTGTGTGTGTGTGTGTGTGTGTGTGTGTGTGTGTGTGGGCGGTGGCTGTTAGACAGGATTAGGTGCTGCCATGGCATCACTGTGTATCGATGTGTGTGTTGTGTGTGTGTGTGTGTGTGTGTGTAACCGCCGTGGTTCACGACGACATCATCACGCGATGCCCCTCCCCTCGCTGACCTGTCGCCACATGAACGCAAAACGAGCCGACCAATGAGATCGTCCAATGCTTTTTCCTTTCTCTCTCTTTTTTTTCTTATCTTCTGTTTGCGTCATTCTTTATGGGGGGGGGGGGGGTCGTTGGCTCCGCCCCCATTCCCGTCCCTCCTCCTCCCAGAATTCCCTCCAGCCTGTCCCAACACTGCCCCCTGGTGTTCTGACATCACCAAACCCTCAACACCTCCCTCCTGCTCCTCCTCTTCCTCCTCTTTGTTCTCCTTTTCGTTTTTCCTCTCCGTCGCTCGCCCCCCAAAATAAATAAGGTGGGTCAGTGAAGTGGAGAGAGAGAGAGAGAGAGAGAGAGAGAGAGAGAGAGAGAGGCAGGAATCATTGCTTGTTTTCTCCTCTTCCTCTACCACCTCCTCACTTCTCCTCTCTTTTTTCCTCCCCCTATGCTCGTCTCTCCTCTCCTCTCCTCTCCTCATCTCCTCTCCTCCTCTCAGAGGTCACGGGGGGGTCAGAGTTCGTAGGGAGTTCGCCGCCTCTCCCTCTCTGCCAATGACTGATCACTTCCTATTTAGACCAAAGAGACGAATGAACAGTGTGTGTGTGTTTGTGTGTGTTTGTGTGTTTGTGTGTGTACAAGGTTGTATACATCCATGTGTGTGTCTGAATGTGTAAGCAGGTGTGTAAGTGTGTGTTTGTGTGAGACGAGAGGAAACAGAGGAAATGAAGCAGAAATGGATAGAGTAGAGTAGAATAGAATAGAATAGAGAACAATAGAATAGAATAGGAGTCTTGGTAAAGACGGAGGGAGCGACAGAGGAGTAGGAGAGGAAAAAGAGGTTAGAGATTATTTTTTCATTAATAATATCACAGAAATACACAAGAATACAGAATTATTACTATTAATAACAGTATTGTTATTATTAGTAATAATAATAATAATATGATTGTTATTATTATACAGAACTGTGCAAAAGTCACATTAGGCACACAAGTTCCGTAAAGCGACGATGCTTTCAAAAATAAGGAAATGAAAAGTTTCGAAAAATAAACATCTAAGACCAAATTAATATAAAACAATGTAGGGTGCCCGGTACTGTATGACCTAATTATATCATTTTACATATCCACATGAACTTTTCAACATTTGAAACATGGACGCTTATAAAATGACGTGTAGCACAAAAGGAACTCAAGATGTCCATTTTTAAAGATATTTCCTCATTTGAGTTCTTCTGTATGAAAGATCTGAAGAATAAAGAAGCAAAATCAAAATCAGGGTTATGTTATATTAAAAATATTCTTTATCCCACAGATGAGCCAGAAATGTTCATTAAATCAACAATGTTATATTAATATACTATATAATATACCATACAACCAGACCGTTATATTAATATAGTATATGATATATAATATAACCAGACCGTTATAATAATATACTATATAATATATAATATAACCAGACCATTATATTAATATAGTATATGACATATAATATAACCAGACCATTATATTAATATAGTATATGATATATAATATAACCAGACCGTTATATTAATATACAGGCAATTATACCTAAAAATGAAGTACACAATCACACATTAGAAAATATATAATTTCTTTGTGTGTAAGTCTACATATATGTACAATATTTGTAGAAAATGTGTGTGAGTGTGAGTGTGTGAGAGACCCCTGTTGCCCTTTTGATGACCCAGTTGCCAGTTCAAGTTCAGTTCAGGAGTTCACACCATGTTCACCGTGTGTGTGTGTGTGTGTGTGTGTGTGTGTGTGTGTGTGTCTGTGTGTGTCTGTGTGTGTGTGTATGTTTACTGCGGCAATCAACAAGAAGCAATCCTACATTGCAGATTCCCCAGGGAGTCTCACATGCACACACACACACACACACACACACACATCCATATGCAGAATAATAAGCGACAGAGTGAAGCCTGGCTGGTTGTAATGCTGCTACCGCACTGCGGCAGAAAGTTTCCTCAGCGTGAGATAGAAAAATGATAACAATATTCTGACATGGGTGAAACCAAACTAAGTCACGATAAAAAACTGTCTAATTTTCTGATTCAACTGAAGAGAAACATAAGAAACCAGGGAAATAATAAGTTATTAAGAAAATAAAAAACAGAAATGGTTGTTAAATGAATCATTTCAATGTGTTAATAGGAGGAAATAAGGGAAAAAGGTAGTATTACATAAAATAGGGGAAACTTATTAAATTATTAAATACGATACAAAATTATTCTATTATTTTGTAAACTGATGAACTGTTATTTTTTTTTCTACGAATTTTCTAGAAATGTATTAGTCATGATAGCAACACCAATTAAAATACTATCACTAATACTACAAATAAAACAAATACTACAAATACTACTGTTCCTACTACACCTACTACTAATACTAATATTTATACTAATACTATTAATAAAACACAACATTTCTAGTGCTATTAATAATAATACCATGACTGTTAATAATAGCAATAGGAATAAAAATACTACTCCCATGTTAGTAAATAACAACAATGACAAGGCAATAATAATAAATAGATGTGTATGTTATGAACATTAATTCTCAATAAGAATAATCGAAATAATGTTATGTCAATGAAGAAAACATTTAACCAGAATATTATGAATTAATCAGATTTATATCAAATTAAGATTGTGTGTTATCCCAAAATAGAAATTTAAAGTGTATTTAAAGGAATTAAACATATTTAAAATAAGGTTAAATATTTGTCTGTTAATATTAAATAATACATATTAATCTATTGGTATTAATCTTATTTTCAAGACAAAACAACAGGAAAACATGTTAGCAATGAATATATATAAACTTCAGATTTGTGTTAAAAATAGATTCTTAAAGGAACACCTTAACAAATTATCTTTAAATAATCTTCTCATTTATTATTATTATTGTTAGCATTTTTCCTGACAGTGGTTTCAGAAAAGCTATAGGAGGCACGGTGACACTGTAATAAAAAAGAAAGCAAATAAATCAACCGTAAATAATTATTTAATTTATTTAATTTTAAAATAATGATTTAAGTTTAAAATAAGTTAAATGTTTGTGTTCCATCAAACTGTCCAGTTCAAGTATAAGTGGTGATTTTGGGTTAATGCATAAATGTTAAAATGTATAGTTATTTTATGCTATAGGCTGTTCTTTACAGTGATCTATTATTATTATTAATATTATCATTATTTGTATTATTGTTATTATTATTAGTATTAGTATTACTATTATTATTATTATTATTTTAATTTGTTTTACATTTCATTTTATTTTAATTTTATATTTGGAGTGATTTTAAAACGACGATAACAGACGTGATACCATACCGCTGTTAAATAAGAAGAATGCAAATGATCAATAAATCAACAATAATTTAATTTTAACAGTAATTTAATTCTAATCCAAGTAGTGTCGTTTTAGAAGCATCATTTTAAAATTTGAATTTAGTTATTTAATATCTCGTTTTAAATTATTTAAAGTAATTCAGAATTTAATCTGTAGTTTTAAAATATCGTTTATTGGCATTTTACAATTGAAGACCAACTATTATACTGTAATACGTTTGACTGTCTGTGTGTGTGTGTGTGTGTGTGTGTGTGTGTGTGTTGACCTCTACCTTGCCATAACCCTGCAGTCCACATACACACCAGTGTACCAGCTAAGTGTTGCTCTGATCTCATAACACCTGAAAGCAGTTTATCTCCCACTGAGGGAAGAGACAGACAAAAGTACAGAGAAGAGAGAGAGAGACAAGTAAAGAGAGCGAGAGATAAAAAAAGAGAAAAGAGAGACAGAAAAGAGAAAAGAGAGATAGACAGAAAAGAGAAAAGAGAGAGACAGGATTAAAGAGCGAAAGGAAAAGATGGATGGAAACAAATGAAGGTGTCAGAAACAGGAAGAGAGAGAGAGGAAGGAGGAAAGAGAATAAAGACCAGACGATGAAAGATGGAAAGAGAGAGAGAGAGAGAGAGAGAGAGAGAGAGGGTTAAACACAGTTCAAGGGTTCAATTTCTGTTCACACACACACACACACTTAAGAAAGCACACTCACACTTGGTACCTCTCTGGTCTGTTATCAGCTAGTTAACCAATGGAATACAATCTGTGTGTGTGTGTGTGTGTGTGTGTGTGTGTGTGTGCGTGTGCGTGTGTGTGTGTGCGCTGCACTTGATTGTGCTTGAGTGCTCCACCAAATGGTACATGTTGAGTGATGCGTTTGTGTGTGTGTGTGTACAGTATGAGCATGTGAGTACGCTCAGAGGCCTTGGTGTAGATTGGTTTTGATTTGTGTGTGTGTGTGTGTGTGTGTGTGTGTGTGTGTACACCCTCACCCCAGGTGGTTGCCAGTGTAGGCGCCTGTGTACTTTATTCTCATAATGATAGCGCCGTGTGTGTTTGTATGTGTGTGTGTGTGTGTGTGTCGTCGCCACAATGGCAGCTCCATCTGTTGGCGTCGCTTGGTTACAAATCTGGTGTCACCCGCCCGAGTGGAGACGACACACACACACACACACACACACACACACACACACACACACACACTCAGCCGTATGGTAATGTGAACTCAGTTTCACCCGAAAACGCTGCATTTGACCTGACCGTGTATGCCACTTTCCTCTCCTCCTATCCCTCCTTTCCTCTCCTCCTATTTCTCCTTTCCTCTCCTCCTATCCCTCTGTTCCTCTCTCCCTATTTCTCCTTTCCTCTCCTCCTATCCCTCCTTTCCTCTCTTCCTATTCCTCCTTTCCTCTGCATCTCTCGACGAGGAGAGAGACACAGTGGTAGAAAGAACGAAACAAACAAAGCCGAGGAACTTCGTCTTCTGAAGTAGAAGTAGAGAGAGACGCTAAAGACTTTTACTCTTCTGTTTCTTCTGTTTTTTATTACTATTCTTGTTGTTTTCCTTCCTATGAATCACTTCATAGAGCCTGATAGAGGTCAGGTGATGTAGCCCGGCCCCCCTTTGGCGGCCATCTTGGAGGTCCTCAGCTCTGTGAACAGCTGATTGTGTTTCTGTCCGTCTCAACAGAATTGAATCTTCATGGTTAATTTCTGTCTGTTTCTACTGAACTGATCATTTCATCACTGATCCATCTGATTGATTTAGTGTTTAGATCATGTAGCTTGTTAGCTAGCTAACCATAGTATCTGGTCAGCTAACCATCACTGTGTTGTTGTTAACACATCTGGTTAGCACACTAGCTAACGTATCTAGTAGAAGCTAGCGTTAGCAGTGGCTAGTAGTCCCATGTTAACAGTAACTAAACTAGCCTGCTGGCTAGTTAGCTAGCTACCAGTTAGTTCAGGTTAACTAGCTGACTCTTCTCCAGCTCCAACTCAGAGTGTTTTGGAGTAGAGACTAGGGCTAAAGACAAGACAGTTTACTGAGTCACAGTAACCTACATTTGGAGACAAATCTACCTGATCACACTGATCACTTTTACTGAGAAAGTTACTGGATGATCTACAGACACACCACAACAACCTGGTTCAGACAGTCAACTGGTTCTACTGACACATTATGAACAGTTTCTTGTTAAAACTAGGAGGTGTGTTCAACCTTGGGTTGGCTGCTCAGTGTCTCTCTCTCTCTCTCTCTCCCTTAGGGTAGAACGAGGAGTTAAAGTTGAGAAAACGTCCCTTCATGTGTGTCATGTCTCCGTTGGGCTCCAGGGAAACTTAGTGGGAATAAAACAGGAAATGTTTACTTTGTAACTCGACTGGACATTTGAATAAAAAGTTGAAGATGTAACATTAACTTGAGCAAAACATTTAAAACAATTATTTTAATGTTATTTGGTTGTATTTCACTCATGCATTGTTACGCCCCCGCCTCAAAGGAGGCACCATGAAGGAGTCACAAAATCAAAATTCTGTGTGACCAAAACAAGATGAAGTTTATTGTAACAAAAACTTGGAGAAGCACCCGGCGGGCTGATCCCAGTGCTGCTGCAGGGCTCGCTGTGAGACCGACTGAAGGTGCTGAGGGTTTCTACTCTCCCAGCAGGTGAATCAATCAGGGGTTAATTGAGGAGACGTTCCAGGACACCTGAAACAAAGCCCAAGGTCCATGAAGACTACAAGGGGCGTGACATACATAATTATTGATAAGATATTTTATCAAAGCATAGTTCATTTTCAATGCTTTAATGAGTCAATATTGTTTTGAAATGGACTTCTAGTACACGTATGTTCGTATGTGTGTGTTTATGTATTTCTGTATATTTGTACGTATGTGTATCTCAATGAATTTCATCCTGTTACCTGTTTTATTGTTATCCTGGCATCAGTTCACACACACACACACACACACACAGACCTTCCATACACTCTGTCTCTATTATCTTTGCTCCATGCAAACTGTCACCAGATGCAAACGCTGCAGGAACTGGTTTGAATGGTCACCTGTCTGTCTTCCTGTCTGTCCTCGTGTCTGTCTTCCTGTCTGTCTTGCTGTCTGTCTTGCTGTCTGTCTTACTGTCTGTCTTCCTGTCTGTCTTCCTGTCTGTCATCCCACCGTACCAAACGACTAGCAGCGGTCCTTCAGGTGGTCTGGACCGCTTCTTCACCCAGAGGTCAACTGAGCTGACCAGTACAACCAGTCTGCTACTGGGTCCACTGGGAGCTACTGGAGTGGTTGAGGGTGAAGGTGAGTTAACTAAACCAGTCTGGTTCAGATCTGGTTCAGATCTGGTTCAGGTCTGGTTCAGGTCTGGTCTTGGTTCAAATGAAAACTTGTCATTCAGTCAGTCGTCATTCTCATGTAGTGACATGTGATGGAGGTTTCTGCTCATAGACGCTACAGGAACCTCATCAGTCTGAAGTTACGAGGGTTGCAACAGCATATAAGCATCACAATGACTAAATATCAAAATATCAAAATATGAAAAAATATAAAAATATAAAATCCAAGAAAATACACAATAAACATGAAGCAGAACGATGAACCATCGTGGACGGACGGTGTGCTGCCGTCCTGTTTTCCAGGCTCTGGTTGTATTTGTATTAAACTAGACTGGATGAGGTCTGGACTCCGACGGTTGTTCAGGTTGTTGCTGATCCAACAACTGTGAAAGTCAACAGCCGTTTGCAGGATGTTTTCCTGAACAGGCTTGTGATGACAGGTGACATGCAAAACTGGGACTTTAAATATCAAGAGCGTTTTGGCGTGGCGACGGATTTTAAATATCAAGAGCGTGTTGGCGTGGCGACGGATTTTAAATATCAAGAGCGTGTTGGCGTGGCGACGGATTTTAAATATCAAGAGCGTGTTGGCGTGGCGACGGATTTTAAATATCAAGAGCGTGTTGGCGTGGCGACGGATTTTAAATAGTTGCCGTGGTGACGGCTGAGGGTCACGTTGCCGTGATCATCATCACGGGGTCAGGGTTTGCTCACCGAAAGGTCACACACACTCAGTTCCCTTCCCACTCTCTCTCTCTCACACAACACCAAGGCAACACCAACACTACGCCAACACAATGATAACACAACACCAACACTACGCCAACACAATGATAACACAACACCAACACAACACCAACACTACGCCAACACAATGATAACACAACACCAACACTACGCCAACACAATGATAACACAACGCCAACACAATGATAACACAACACCAACACTACGCCAACACTACGCCAACACAATGATAACACAACACCAACACAACACCAACACTACGCCAACACAATGATAACACAACACCAACACTACGCCAACACAAGACAACGCCAACACCACGCCATCCTAATGTTCAACACTATTACCCTATACCACACTATCAGACATAAAGTCTAACGTTAATAGAAAATAAAAAATCTAAAATGATGTAGGCTGTATCGGGGATACAGTCACGGTTCAGAGCGTTGCTATTGACCGTATTGCTTTTAGAAAACGGTTACAACTTATAGAAATAATTATTTGATGACAAAATATTATTTTATTATTTTATTTTCTAAATTATTTGTATTTAACAAATTCATTGAAATGAGAAAGTATCTTGAATATATGTCAAAATGTTTCCACGGTTGCTAGGAGACGCATTAACTGTTACTGTATGTACTCCACTAAAAGTCGCTGTTCAGTGGCCGTGAACATTGCGGCTCTGTCTTTACCGTCATTTTTAGCCATGATGAATCGATCAGATCCATGATCGACCTCTCGGGCTGCTTAAATAAACTGTGTATAACTGTGCATGCGCAATTACCTGGATTGCTTGAGCCTGGCTTGGATTAGCCAGATCACGGTAGCTTGACTTCGTGGAACCGCTTTAGCTCAGATTGACTTGTTAGGTTAACTCAAACCAGGCTTGTGAGGTCAATCTCCGCTTTTCTAAACTTAAACACCACAGCAACACCAACACAACACCGACACAACACCGACACAACACTGACACAACACCAACACCGACACAACACCGACACAACAACAACACTGACACAACACCGACACTACACCGACACGACACAACACCGACACAACACCGACACAACACCAACACTGACACGACACTGACACGACACCGACACGACACAACACCGACACAACACTGACACAACACCAACACCGACACAACACCGACACAACAACAACACCGACACAACACTGACACAACACCGACACTACACCGACACGACACAACACCGACACAACACCGACACAACACCGACACTGACACCAACACTGACACAACACTGACACAACACCGACACAGACACCGACACTGACACCGACACTGACACCAACACTGACACAACACTGACACAACACTCTCTTCTCTTCTCTCTGCATACCTCTCTGTCTGTCTGTCTGTCTCTCTGTCTGTCTGTCTGTCTGTCTGTCTGTCTGACACAATTAGAGCTTGTTTGAAACAAAGACACCTCATAGCCTCGAACTAGGTGAACTTTGACCTCTTGACAGGGTCAACCTGTGTGTGTGTGTGAGAGAGAGAGAGGGAGAGAGCGAGAAAGTGAAAGGGATACAGAGAGAGAGAGACATCAGTCTGCTGACCACTGGTTGACCTCTGCCTGGGGTCTGGTCAGTCCGGCTGACCTGGTTGGTTGCCGTGGTGATGGCTAGGGGTCACGTTGCCGTGGTCATCCCAGGGTCATGGTGGGATCACTGATCACTGGTCACACTGTTAGATCTCCACACACTCATTTCCCTTCTCTCTCTCTCTCTGTCACTCTCTCTTTTTCTTCTCTGGATGTACTGAGAGACACACTGCAGCTTGCACTGCCTCTGTGTGTGTGTGTGTGTGTGTGTGTGTGTGTGTGTGTGTGTGTGTGGTCTACTTGGAGAGTGGTACTGATGGACAAACTGCAGGCTAGGAGCTGAGAGGGGGAGAGAGACCACACACCTCCCTCTTATATTTCTTTCCTTCTTTGTCTCTGTTCATGGACAGACGGTATTGAAGCCGACTGAACCGTCCCACCACTTTCAGTACATGGACACACATGTTGCTACGAGCTACCTGGCTAGCTAGCAAGGCTAACCGGCTAGACAACCAGCTGGACGTTACAGTGAGTGAACGTACGGTTTCCTCCTGCAGGTTTGGTAATAATAAATAAACCTTTAAAACATTCTTCAGTGACAGCAGAATGAGTAACAAGTACAGTAACAAGAATAGAAGTAATGTGTTACTTCCACCCGTGTGTGTGTGTGTGTGTGTGTGTGTTCAAATGAGCTTTACACAAAACTATTACCAACATAAACGTCAATCCGACCTCTTCAACGAGACTGGAGAACATGCTAGTAGACAAGAAAACGCTGAGAGCACACACACACACACACACACACACAC
>JAXDDX010000225.1:367500-380000 GCA_034670405.1 Hoplostethus atlanticus
CTGGGGGCCTGGGGGGCCTCGGGGGCCTCGGGTCGGGGGCCTCGGGGCCTGGGGGGCCTGGGGGGGCCTCGGGTCGGGGGCCTCGGGGCCTCGGGGGCCTCAGGGCCTGGGGGGCCTCGGGTCGGGGGCCTCGGGGCCTCGGGGCCTCGGGGGCCTCAGGGCCTGGGGGGCCTGGGGGCCTGGGGGCCTGGGGGGCCTCGGGTCGGGGGCCTCGGGGCCTCGGGGCCTCGGGGGCCTCGGGGCCTGGGGGGCCTCGGGGGCCTCGGGTCGGGGGGCCTCGGGGCCTGGGGGGCCTGGGGGGCCTCGGGTCGGGGGCCTCGGGGCCTCGGGGCCTCGGGGGCCTCAGGGCCTGGGGGGCCTGGGGGCCTGGGGGGCCTCGGGTCGGGGGCCTCGGGGCCTGGGGGGCCCCGCCGACGCCTCCAGGACAACATACTGAACAGAAGTAATCCCACTACTTTTATCCAGTACTTTTATCCTTTTATCCAGAGGCCCCCGGGGGCCTCAGGGTCCTGGGGGGCCTCGGGGGTCTGGGGGGCCTCGGGGGCCCCAGACCATCAGCCCATTATAGACATTAGAGGGAGGAATGCAGACTGTTGGCCATGTAGTGTAGATAGATACAGATATACAGATTTAATAATAGACAGATTTAAAAAGTTACCAGTGCTTTCTCTCCGAGAGAGAGAGAGAGAGAGAGAGATCAGGAAACCAAACGGCGGTGATCTCGTCGTAAAAGTAGTGGGATTACTTCTGTTCAGTATGTTGTCCTGGAGGCGTCGGCGTGCCTCAGGGCAGTTTGATGGGTTAGGTATTTATTGAGTAACTGATCAATAACACCAACGTCTAAATGTAGAGATAAATAAAGACCACGCGTAACTAAAGTTAATAGAAACTCCTTCAGTCAATAAGTGGCTCCTCCTTCAGCATCGATGACATGGCGTAAACATCACCTAAAGCCACTGATCTCTGATCAGTCTCTTCCTCTTCCTGGAGGATTTCCTCCCACTGCTCCTGACGGAACTCGGTGAGGTTTGAGGCCTTCAGGTCCTGACAGCATCTCAACTGGATTTAGGTCAGGACTGAATCTACTAAACGTTGGTAGATGTTCTTGAATGTGTTGAACAGTCACTTCCAGCTTCAGCTCTGACTGACGGCCTGACGTTCTGGTCAAGACTTCTCTGGTTCCCTTACGGATGTGGAGTCGTCCAGGTCCAGAGGAAGAACATCCGCCCAGACCATGACTCTCCACCACCATGCTGGAAGGGAGAAGGTTATTTTGGTGATGAGACCAAACAGTTCAATGTTGAAGTCATCTGTCCAGAGAACAGACTTCCAGAACTCTCCAGGTTTTTCCAGGTCGTCTCAGCTTGGTTCGCTTGGCTGAATGCGTTTCTATCCTCCTCTTCTTCTTCTTCTTCTTCTTCTACAGCAGGACATCTGGATGGTTCTGGTTTCTACTAGACCACCAGTCAGAGTGTTGCTGGTTTCTCTGGACTGGAGACCAGATCCTCTCCAGACCTCCATCATACCAGGGTGGGTTTCATTTAACTGCATGGAGACACAAAGATCTGACCTCTGATTGGTTAACATCAACCCTCTGATTGGTTAACATCAACCCTCTGATTGGTTAATTATCAGATCTCTGATTGGTTAACATCAGACTTCTGATTGGTTAATTATCAGATCTCTGATTGGTTAACATCAGACCTCTGATTGGTTAATTATCAGATCTCTGATTGGTTAACCTCAGATCCCTGATTGGTTAATTATCAGATCTCTGATTGGTTAATTATCAGATCTCTGATTGGTTAACATCAGACCTCTGATTGGTTAATTATCAGATCTCTGATTGGTTAACATCAGACCTCTGATTGGTTAATTATCAGATCTCTGATTGGTTAACCTCAGATCCCTGATTGGTTAATTATCAGATCTCTGATTGGTTAATTATCAGATCTCTGATTGGTTAACATCAGACCTCTGATTGGTTAATTATCAGATCTCTGATTGGTTAATTATCAGATCTCTGATTGGTTAACATCAGACTTCTGATTGGTTAAATTGTGGCCTGGTGCATTAGAATGGGAGTCTATTGGGTTCTACTGTCTGAGCCTCTGAACCAACCTCATTTCCTGTCCAACATCTGTACCGCATGAACACCCTGACGTGTGTGTGTGTGTATAAACAGGTCTTGCTATGGATTACTCCCCATATATCATCCTCTGTGTGTGTGTGTATCGCTCTCGATCTCATCTGTTGCCGCTTTAGTCATGTGCTAACACACACACACACACACACACACACACACACAGAGGATGGTGATGACAGGAGGATCTTTCATATTCTATTCTTAAATCTGACTTCTGAATGTGTGTGTGTCTGTGTGTGTGTGTGTGTGTGTGTGTGTGTGTGGGTGTCTAGCCCAGTCGTTCACTCATGCTCTCCTTCAACATTCCTGCTGAGCAGAGCAGAGGTCACTGCTAGGACAAGTCGCTGTGTGTGTGTGTGTATGTGTGTGTGTGTGTGTGTGTGCGTGTGTGCGTGTGTGTGTGTGTGTGTGTGTGTGTGTGTGTGCAGGGCCTCCTCCGTCCAGGGGGAGGAGGGATGAAGGATGGAGGAAGGGAGGTGAAGGAGAGGTGAGGGGGCGACAGGGAGGAGGTCAGCCTGCGGTCAAATACAAACTCCTCTTCCTCCTCTTCTTCTCCTCCCCTACTCCTGCCTGAATAACACACACACACACACACACACACACACAGTCACACACACACACACACACACACACACACACACACACAGTCACACAATTTGAGGGCTATTTTTAGTTGTGGGAATAATGGGAGTGAAAAACAGGCAGAAAGACAGACAGACAGACAGACAGACAGGCAGACAGATAGGCAGACAGACAGACAGACAGACAGACAGACAGACAGACAGGCAGGCAGACAGACAGGCAGACAGACAGGTAACATCATACCAACCTGAATCTGGTTTCTAATTTTTGATCTGGTTGAAATGCGTTTGCTTCATGTCACCAGAACACACACACACACACACACACACACACACACACACACACACACACACACACATCCAGTCACACACCCAACCATGACCCAGAATGTAACCCTGAGTAGTAATGGATAAAAAATGAGAGTGACCTTTGAACTCCCCCTCTCCTTCCCTCTCTTCTTCTTTGACTCCCTTCTTTTCTTCCTCCCTCCCTCCTCCCTCCTCTCTTAGTCTCCCTCCCTCCCTTACATTTTCAGCAACAGGAAGTATTTCTACAGTTTAGTCCAGTCAAACCTTTATTGTGTATTTTTATAGAATATATATATATTATATATTATATTATATAGTATGTATTATATTATGTATTATGTATTATGTATTATATACTATATATATATATATATATTCACGTGTATAATCATAATAAAGCTAATTTATATAGTCATATATATATTACTCATATTCATATCTGCTATGTAGGATATATAACTAAACCGTGAAAGTATTTGATCCTAGTTTAGTGACTTTATGGTACTTGCCTTCTCCTGTGGTATTACTATAATGTTACTATAATATTACTATAATGTTACTATAATGTTACTATAATATTACTTTAATATTACTATAACATTACTATAATGTTACTATAATGTTACTATAATATTACTTTAATATTACTATAATATTACTTTAATATTACTATAATGTTACTATAATATTACTATAATATTACTATAATATTACTTTAATATTACTATAATGTTACTATAATATTACTTTAATATTACTATATTACTTTAATGTTACTATAATATTAATATAATATTACTATCATATTACTATATTGTTACTTTAATGTTACTATCATATTACTATCATATTACTTTAATGTTACTAAAATATTACTTTAATAGTACTATAATATTACTATAATATTAATATAATATTACTCTATTGTTAGTTTAATGTTACTATAATATTAATATAATATTACTATAATGTTACTATAATATTACTATAATATTACTATAATGTTACTATAATATTAATATAATATTACTTTAATGTTACTATAATATTACTATAATATTACTATAATATTACTTTAATGTTACTATAATATTACTATAATAAATCGATATATCATATTATTGTCTCTACATCTCTAAACCTTGCTGTCAAGCGGATGGAACTGAGGCTCTTTTAGGGAATAAAGTTGGGTTTTTTTGTCTGATGACATCATCACCTGGAGGTCATGTGGTGGTTGTCTGATGACATCATCACCTGGAGGTCATGTGGTGGTTGTCTGATGACATCATCACCTGCAGGTCATGTGGTGGTTGTCAAGTATTACAGGACAGTATCTGTCATTTACCACTATAGTTAGAACACGGTGGTGTCAGTATTACCAGGAGATACTGTAGTACCTGTCAGTAGTACTACAGTAATGTACTACATAGTTGAAGTACTACATAGTATTGTCAGTAGTGATACTAGTGTCAGTACTAGTACCTATGAATGTCAACTCTCCTCTCCTTCCCTCCCCTCTTCTCCTCTCCTCTCCTCTCCTCTCCCCTCCTCTCCTCTCCTCTCCTCTCATCTCAGAATCAGAATCAGAATCAGAATCAATTTTTTTGCCAAGTATTTTTTCACATACAAGGCTACTATCCTACCTGTACACCTCAGGGTCCGGGAGGCGTACAGGTCCTGGAGTGATGGCAGATTGCAGCCAATCACCTTCTCCGCTGAGCGAATGACACGCTGCAGTCTGCCCTTATCCTTGGCAGTGTCAGCAGCGTACCAGATGGTGATGGAGGAGGAGGTGAGGATGGACTCAATGATGGCGGTGTAGAAGTGCACCATCATTGACTTTGGCAGGTTGAACTTCTTCAGCTGCCGCAGGAAGTACATCCTCTGCTGTGGTTTTTTGGTGATGGATGATGTTCAGCTCCCACCTGAGGTCCTGGGTGATGATGGTACCCAGGAAGCTGAAGGACTCCACAGTTTCAACTGGGGAGTCATGCAGGGTGATGGGGGCGGGTGGGGCTGGGTTCTTCCTGTAATCCACCACTATCTCCACTGTCTTTAGAGGATTGAGCTCCAAGTTGTTCTGACTGCACCAGGTCACCAGATGGTCGATCTCCCACCTGTAGCCGGATTCATCCTCACCAGAGATGAGCCCAATGAGGGTGGTGTCGTCCGCGAACTTCAGGAGCTTGACGGATTGATGGAGGTGCAGCTTGGTGTACAGGAAGAAGAGTAGAGGGGAACCCAGCCCAGCTTCACCTGCTGCTTCCTGTCAGACAGGAAGTCTGTGATCCAGCTGGGAGAGCCGGGATGATGGTGTTGACGGCAGAGCTCTCCTCTTCTCCTCTCCTCCCTCTCTTTCTCCTCTCCTCTCTCCTCCCCCCTGTCTCCTCCTCTTCTCTCATCTCTTCCTCTCCTTTCCTCCTTTCCTTCCTGCCTGCCTGCCTGCCTGCCTGCCTGCCTGCCTGTCTGTCTGTCTGTCTGCCTGTCTGTCTCTCCGTCTGTCTGACTGCCTGTCTGCCTGCCTGCCTGCCTGTCTGTCTGTCTGTCTGTCTGTCTGCCTGCCTGCCTGCCTGCCTGTCTGTCTGTCTGTCTGCCTGTCTGTCTGCCTGTCTGTCTCTCCGTCTGTCTGTCTGTCTGTCTGCCTGTCTCTCTCTCTCTCTCTCTCTCTCTCTCTCTCTCTCTCTCTCTCTCTCTCTCTCATTGTATTGTACATCATAATGACCTTATTGTGCATTATGGTATTGCTATAATATTCCTATAGTGTGTATGTAGTACTCTATCATGAGTGTATCGTCCCCTTATAGTACTTATGGTATTTATAAATGTATATTTGGTAGTACTATTATTCTATTATTCAGTGCTATACATTTATAACCTATAGTAGCTGCACAATATTTTATATTACAAATAAAAATAAAATAGTAGTATCCTTGTATAATCCTTTTTCTTTACTAGGGTTACTGTGGTGTTCTCTTCAAGCTGAGAGATAAAAGTCTGTTATCATCCGTTTATATGGAGATGTGATGTATATTCAGTTTGATGTTTTCTAAAGAAAGGAATGAAATAATTTATAACGGGTGGAAGATCTAAAGAAAACACAGAGAGAGAAGTATTAAAATGAAATAAAATAAAATAAAATAAAATAAAATCGAAAATAGTCAATGGAAAATGAGCAGATACAGGTGAAGAGACAGACAGCTTTCTTCAGGTTTTAGTCTAATAATTAATGGGTGGTTTGTTTTACAGACCTCAGATCTGTTGACATCTGGACCTGAAATGTATTTACATGAAATACATTTTAGTCATCTACAGTTACAGACACTCCTGAACTTCATGTGAAATGTATTTTCATAATTTATTGGCTCATGTCTTAATGCAGTATGGCGGGTTTTGAAGGTAAGTAATACATTAAAATGTGTTAATATAATAAATGTGACCAACATCGCTTTGAAATGCTGCCAGCAGCTCAGAATCCAAATGATGAAAATACTCTTTAGAAAACTGGAACAAGAATAGAAAAGAATAAGAAATATCAATAGACTGTGATCAAATAAATTAAACAACAATTGGTAATAAATTAAAAAAACAATAAATTATTGTTGCAGCCAATCCTTTTGATCACAGTCGACCCAACGTGGAGTAACAACACACACACACACACACACTGTGTGGGAGGAAGCGGCGCTGAGCGACACCTAGCGGCTGGTTTTGGTTGAACTGCAGGCTTCACTAGTTAACCACCTGACTACCAACTAACCCGATAAACCGTCTGTATTATGGTGAGAAACTAGTTCAGCAGCTTCCTGAGAAACGAAATGAAGCATTACTAAATGTAGTTCATGTTCATGTATTTATGAACATAATAATGTTGTATATTTCAGATTGGCTCGTCTGTATATCATTCAGTTCAATGTCTCACTACAGTGTAAAATAAAAGCAGACTATTTTCATGAGTGAATTTATTTCTGAATTCCAAAGATACAACATCAAATTCTACCTTCACCTGTAAATCGATTTTTTTCTAATTCTAATTTAAATTCTAATTCTAATTGTAGAATATAAATTTCCTTGTGAAAAACAGCTATAGTAATGCTATAGTACATTTTAGAAGTATACTATACAAATATCACAACAACAAACTGCAAGTCTCTATAAGGATATTACAGTAATATTATAGGAAAAGTATAGTGATACCATAATAAAATAAAAAATACCATACGGTCACTATTAACGCAATACTGAGTACTAGAGATACTGCAAATCACTATAGGAATATTATAGGAATATTATAGGGATATTATAGGAATATTATAGGAATATTATAGGAATAATTTAATGATTAATAGTTGGTGGATCTTAAAGGAAGGGAAGAATCTATTATATAATCTATAATCAACTAGTATTTTTTTAAATTATACTAAATATTATAAAAGTAATTGATATTAAACAAAATATGCCACACACACATATTTGTGAGTTGACAGATTAAACCTAACGAACCAATCAGAGCATCAGGCTGCTGGTTCCAACCTATCAGACTCCAGTGTTCCCAGGATTAAAGACCAAATTAACTGAATTAATTTGTTTCTGTGGGGGGTGAAGCTAACTGACATAGGACTGGTTATAATTACAGTTTACCACCAGTTACCATGGTGACTAACCTCTTTACAGCTGAGTGACAGCGTTAAACTGATGAAGATCTGCGACACGAAAAATCCCCTAAGACACTTTTAAAGTTATTAGTGGTGTTGGTTGTGTTCCTGGTCCATCTAGTTGTCTGTATTGTTCTTCCTCCAATCGTAGACGACGTGACATCACGTTGAGATATTTCCAGTCTGACATCAGAAAATGTTTCATGATCTAAACCATCAACGGTAACCGTTGGTCACCGTCAGGTTTTGGTGTCAGCCAATCAGAATCAAAGAGCAAGGGCTTCTTTCTAGACCGACGATCAACAATCATACAGGAGAAATCCATCAGAGGAGAGAGAGAGACCAATTTCTCCACCGACAGTAGATAGACCAGAATGCAATGCAGTAGCAAGATAGACCAGAATGCAGTGCAGTAGCCGAGATAGACCAGAATGCAATGCAGTAGCAGGACAGACTCGTAGAACTCAGATCTGAAGGAACACTCTTTGAAGTTTTTTCTCTGCTCAGACACCTTTGGGTGAAAGAAACAACTTCAGGCAAGTTCTCTGGGGGTTGCTGAAAGGCATTCTGAGAAATGTAGGAAATCACTAACTGATATTAATAGTAATGTTAATAATAACATTATTATGGACCACACTGGGAGACGTTTAGCCCTCTGTCAGACAGGAAACCAGTTACACGCCCAGTAACATCATTAGGAGCAACTGCGACTAAAAAGACTGAACATGTTTACTGGAATAAAATAGATTAAAATACATTAAATAGATTAAAATAGATTCAATAGATTAAATAGATTTAATGGGATGAAAATGAGCAAATGTATGATGTCAAGACAATGCTGGCAAAATCAAAGGCTACAATATAACATCAAATATATTATAGTATGAATATAACAATCTGAGTTAATCTGAGCTGGTTACCTGGTTACCTGGTTACCTGGTTAACTGGTTACCTGGTTACTTTTGGATTACTTCTGGGAAATTTGAGATTTAGATATGAGCAGCTGCTCTGATTTATAAAATGTGACATGAATTGAATTGAATTTATGTAAGAATGGATTACATTTTGTGTACTGGGATCAGATAAATGTGTACTGGGACCACATAAATGTGTACTGGGATCAGATAAATGTGTACTGGGATCAGTCCCATGTGTTTTGATTCAAACACCAAAGCAGCAATGGAATGTGAAATATTTCTGTCGGGATGTTTTGGCATCATTGGTGTTTTGTTTCCTTCCTTTCTTTATTTCTTGAATTGAATGGTCTGATGCTGGAGAGAAGCATCATATAAAAATGGTGGCTGATAAATTAAATAGAAGAAAGTAAAACTACAGAATCAAAATAAAACCAAAATCACAAAGAAGAGAGAAGAAAGGAAAAAGGCTGAAACACTCGAAGAAAAGGAAGACAAGAGAGAAACTAGAAAAAAAATAGAAACAGAAATAAAATGAAGTCAGATCCTGAGCTGTTATTTCCTGTACACCCCCAGGCCATCTCCATGGCGACAGGTAGAGCGTGACCTCACCATGACCTCAGCAAGGGGAAAGACTGCCCCCCCCCCCCTCTCAGCCGGGTTGAAGTTTAGGCTGTGACGCAGGTCAAAGGTCACAGTGAGGTCAGAGGACGCAGTCAGTCTGTTCATGAAAAGGTTCTTTTTTATGGTTTTAAGAAATAGAGAAATGGAAGTTAGGTGGTTTAGTTTGTGAAATCTGCTCAAACAGTACTAGTACTAGTAGTAACACTAGTAGTAGTAGTAGTAGTAGTAGTGAATAAATGTTCTAATTTTATGATGTTTTGGAGAGAATTAATAAAATCTATTGTAATTTGAGCTTCAATAAACTAAAAGATGATTCCTATTCATCTGATTGGTTTCAATATAATATAATGTAATATAATATAATATAATATGATATAATATATAATATAATATAATATAATATAATATAATATGATATAATATAATGATTTTTTGTATATTTTACTGCGTAGTACATAAACAACATGATATATTTGTACTACTACTTGTAATTTGTATAATTATGATTATTCTACGTGGTAATTTGTGGTTTTCTGTACTATATTTTATTATGTCATATTTTAATGTATTGTATAGTATTCTATTGTATTCTGTTCTTATATGAATTATGGTTCATTCTTATTGGTGTTACCTTCGTTTTAATATTTGTCAGGATTTCTTTTAATATTTGGTTGTCGCTCGTGAAGGAAATAAAGCTTGTCATTGTTTTTAAAGCTCACATTAAACAAGAGAGTGTCTCACACACACACACACAGAGACACACACACACACACACACAGCAGCTTGCAACTTCACGCGCTACACACACACTTTGCATAAACACACACACACACAGATATTTCATTGCTATTGTTTTGAGCGAGCGAGAGAGAATTTGAATTTCAAACAACCTTTATTTTCTGAACAAATACGAACCACAAGCAGGTCATGTCACAACAAACCCTCAGCCGTTAAAAAAGGAACAAGACTAAAGATACAACCTGCTTTACAAAATAAACCAACCAATTAATGATGAAGGCCAGGCTCCTTCCTCTTCATCAGTACATAGGACCCCATTGATCCACACAGACACAAACAGAGGAACATTTCCCACCAGCTGGTAGAAGGAGAACTGAACCTGAAGCCTCCATGATGTTTCCTCCCTGCCCTCTGGTTCTTCCTGCTCCTCCAGGTAGCCAGCTTGGCCCGAAGCAGGTCCACCTTCTTCTTCTTCTTCTTGTCCTCAGGCCCCCTATGCCGTCTCTCTGGAGGTGGTACCCAGCCCTGCACCATCCTCATTAAGCTGCCCAGTCTCGCACCTTCTGAAGACAGCTGTTGGCCCCCGCCCACAGACCAGGGGACCAGAACAGAGGGTTATGGATCCTCCTGGGCTTCTGCTGGTCCCTCGTCAGGCCTGGAGGACAGCCAGGTAGGCCCCCAGACCTTCTCCAGAGAGCCCAGGCCCCCAGACCTCCTCAAGAGAGCCCGGGCCCCCAGACCTTCTCCGGGCTGCTTGGGGGTCCAGTGGCCCCTGAGTCCTCCTGCACTGGAAGGTTCTACTAGGTAGCTACTGCCAGAACATCCCTAATGAAAACATTAATATCATCAGCATAGACTGATACTGTTAGAGCTGGGCTCTGTGGGGGGAGAGAGACAGAGAGAGAGAGGGGAGAGAGAGAGAGAGAGAGACAGAGAGACAGAAGAGAGAGAGAGAGAGAGAGACAGAGAGACAGAAGAGAGGGGGGAGAGAGAGAGAGAGGGGGGCAAAGCTGAAATAAAGAGAGAACAAAGAGAGAGAGAAAGAGGAATCTGGTTAAAATTCTCTCTCTCTCTCTTTGTCTCTCTCTACCTTCCAGGTTGTTTCCATGGAAACCCAATGCTTTAATTGTTCTAATGTACAGAGCCTCATGCTGAGTTTCAACTTGAGAACACACACACACACACACACACACACACACACACACACACACACACACACTCAGACAGCTGCAAGGCGGCCGTGCGGTCTAGTGTAGAGGAGTTAAATGTGTGAATGGAGGGCTGTAAATTCACCACAGAGAGATTTACTACACACACACACACACACACACACACACACACACACACACACACACACACACGCACACTGTAAATCCAGATGGAGAGATTTAAGGAGTGGAGAGTCCAGAGCCAAATGGAGTCTGAGGGGAGTTTCTCTCTCTCTCTCTCTCTCTCTCTCTCTCTCCATTTTTAGTATTTTCTATTTTATTTCTTTATCTGTTCTTCCTGCCATCAGAGTCTCAGTTCAATTGAAGCTTTATTGAGTGTCGACATGGAAACAAAATACCAAGTACAAATAACCCACATGTACATCCACAGTCTCTACTGGTTACTGGTCTGAAAACGTTGACACTCTCTCTCTGCCTTTTGAAATGTTACAAAACATTTAAAATAATAAACAAATAAATAAAATAAACAAAATAAACAAAATAAACAAAACCCCAAAACATGTTGTAACATTTTCTAGATTACCGGCAACATGAAGACCTGAAACTGGAACTACAAATGAAACGGAAACACAAACTGAACCCAGAAACAGGAAGTGATTTCTAACTGGAGGCAGACGGCGTCAATGATACGTCGTTGAGATGTCGACTAAAAGACATCAGATATAAAAGAGCAACCGAGGAACAAGTAACACTGAACAACATAAAAACACACTGAAAACAGACAGTTGGTTTTAACCAGACGCGTTACTGTCCATTTTAAATGTCCGTGTTAAACTAGCAGCTTAGACGTGACTGAGGCAGTAGAAGTGGTTTCTATCAGGATGGAGACCGATAGAGTTGTCAAGTAGGAAGGTGATTATTGTCAATTTCACAACCTTTTAAATGTCTGCAAACATGCAGATGCTCATATTTTACAATTCACAAACATTGAAACGCGCCAGGAGGCAATAAAACGGCTAGAGAGACAGAAAGACGAGGAAGGGAATCCACAAGGCAATTAAATGTCCTGGAAGACGGCAGCAACAGCAACGTAAAGAAATGAAAAGACAATTTTACGTCTTTTAATTACTGACGATTTGACGTCCGTCCTTCCACGACTTCAAAACCCAGATCAGACGAGCAGAGACGTGGAAGAGGAGATGGAGGTCTGACAGACGGACGGACGCTGCAGAACCTCCAGGAAGCTCTCACCGCTTTAAAATAAATGCAAAACGGCGACTGAAAGACGTGAAAAGCGGCAATAAGAAGACGTTGTAACGAGATGGAGACGGATCGAGGTGTGAGGCGCCATTATTGTGGCTGTTATT
>JAXDDX010000225.1:387500-400000 GCA_034670405.1 Hoplostethus atlanticus
ACCAGTGTCACTAGTATTACTAGTATCACTAGTATTCTCAGTATTCCTAGTATTCCTAGTTTGCTTTTGCAATCTAAAGTCTGGATTCTATTTTTATTGTTGTTTCAATTAATTCTTTGTATTTTTCCTTTTGTATTTTATTTTTTTGGTCTTTATTATTTGTTTACATTTTACATTTATTGTATTACATTTTTATTATCTTGTGAGGCTTAATATGTGCTCTTTTAAAAAGGTTATATAATAAGAATTATTATGATGATAATAATAACAACAACAACATCAACAACAAATCTTAGGTTTTATTTGATGTATTTTTATTAGTGTTCTTTTATTTCTTTATTTATAATTTATTTCCTACTTTGTTTCATTATTTATCTCAAGCAACTTGTAACTGCTTTAAAAATAGGTGATTATTATTATTATTATTATTTTAGTAGTAGTAGTAGTAGTATTCCTGTTGTATTTGTCTTTTATTCTTCTGTAACCCTGGTTTAATTAATCTTTGATATTTCTATTGTTTATATCTTATTGTCTTTCATTTATTATTTGTTATTGCCTGGGGAGAGGTTTTATAATGTCAAGTCACGATACTGATGGTTACAAAGAATACTTTTCATATTAGTAGAAAAATTAATACTTCATCTTTTTGTATATAATGTAAACAATATGCAATTGTATGTTATTATCATGACTTATTTATTATTCATGTAATTAGTATGTCGCTGCCATTCATATATGTAATATGTACACGGTGAGATGCTTGTATATGATTTGATTTTGATGATTTTATTTGAGGATAACACAAGAAGGTGCTACTGAAAACATATTTCCGTTGTTGATTCTTAATGGTAGGCAAAATAATAAAAACGCATAAAAACATGAAAACACAAAATCATGAAAAGGCATAAAAACTTAAAAATACAATAAAAAATGAAAACACAAAAACATAAAAACACATGAAAACACAAAAACGCATAATAATATGAAAACAATAAAGATATAAAAATATTACAACGTGGCTCTAGCTAAACCGTCTTCATACTGGTCACATCACAGTTTGATCCAAAGTGAAGTTCCCTCTTCCTGTTTGAGGAGCTTTGATATAGGATGACCTGGTACCAGAGAGCTGCGTTCCAGTGAAATTGGAAATGCCAATTTCATATAGACATATAGTCAGACATATAAAGAAATATATAGACAGTAAACTATATATATAGACAATAAACTGTACATATTGACAGTAAACTATACATACAGACAGTAAACTTTACATATAGACAGTAAAGTTTACATATAGACAGTAAACTTTACATACAAACGTACACAGATTTAAACAGACATTGAGACTAAGACTTTAAAGCCGAGTTAATTGATTAACATGTCCATAACCTGAACCCAGTGGAGCATGACAGACAGACCCTACCCGCCCCAGTGCCCTTGAGCAAGGCACTTAACACCCCAACTGGTAGAAGTATAAGACTGGTTTTACTGGCCAGGATTACACCAATATACTGGCTTGCCGATATTGATCTTTTGTTATTATTTTTAGTATTCTGGTTTCAGTGGAGAGTTTTAGTGTCTGAAAACTGAATCCTTCAAATTCTTTGGCATGAAAATATTGAATATCAGCACAGAATACTGAGCAACCCTCAGCTGTCAACTGTTAAATCCTCTAAAAACACTTTTTAACTGTTTTGGAGTCCACGCTGTCTTATAATATTTAGATTTTTAAGCAATTTTTGTTTTATCTCGGCTGTTTTGTACTCCCATGAAACACTTCGTAACTCAGTACTCTATAAATAAAGTTATTCAAGTTATTATACTCAGTTTCAATCCAAAACTATTTCTATTGGAGACACTGGTCGAACCCAGTACTGGTCAGCTCCCAGTGGAACCAGTGGTAGACTGGTTGTGAATCTCAGTGAACCTCACTAAAGGTTAGGAACAAAGAGAGTTGCTCCTTGAACGTCCCCGCTGTCACCACCTCTCATTTTTCAACCTTTCATTTCGTGGCCTGGTAGTTTTTCTTTTTTCTCTGTATCACCCCGTCGTGGCGCAGGAGAAAACCCATCTATTAATTCAGGGATTGTAATTGTCATTAGCCTGACTGCTCCTGGAGATGGGCCTTTAGGAAATAAAAGAAAATCCTGCTTAATTAATGGTGACATCAATCATGGTTTGGCCTGATTGGCTAAGAGGCGGTCCATCTCCTGTCTGATTTATAGGCAGGACATGGGTGGGTTGGGGGGGGGGGGGATGACGAAGGAGAAAAATGGAGAGCAGAAATAAGGATGAAATGAAGAGAGAGAGAGAGAGAGAGAGAGAGAGAGAGAGAGACTATGTGTTTGCATTTGTAAAGTTTGCACCTTTCTTTTTCAAAAATAGTAACATGCCAATCAAAAACCTTCACATTCTTGATGGCTTTAAAACAATTTGTAGATTTGTAAAAAAAAAAATTATTTTTATGAAAAAAATGGTAAAAAATAAGTCGGTCCATATCTTTTTGTGGATATGAACTTTTTTCTCTGATTATTGAGAATGGAGTTAAGTAAGGAATTATGTTTCTCTACTTCGTTAAGTACAAACTAAACCATAATATCGCTTCTACAATGATTCATCACATGGCCAATTTGATGTTTCAGTAAACACAACAGGAGAGATGAAAACTGGTTTCTTTGTCAAAACCAGAAAAAGTCTTTTAGTTTCCTCTCTCACTCTCCGTTCCAAAAGACAGGACCACGAAGACATCGTTACCATGGCAACCCTGGTGAGATGCAGGGATGGAGCGAGGGAGGTATGCATGTACAGAGTGATGGAGGGAGCCTGGGAGGGAGAGAAAGAGGGGGGGGGGAAGGGAGGCAGCGGTAGTCCCATGTCTGAACAACAGGAGGCGCTAGGACACGCTCACTATTCCTCACCTTCAGCTATGTAAGTTGCCAATATCGAAGATCATCTGTGTCGCAGAAGATGAATCACTCAGTTTTAAAAAGCTGCGGCCTCCAATGGCGCTGTTCCATTTTTCTGTGGCAATAAATCATCTAAACCAGTTTTTTCTGTTAGTTATTTTAATGCAGTTGAGTGATTAAACAGCAACGTGTTCTCGTTCAGCGTTATATGATACCTTATAAAAAGTTAGCTAGCCGCATAAGCTTTTGGTAAAACAAATGTGGTTTGGGTTAGACTTATCCATGACATATACCAATTTTCCAAGTCTATGTAGTAAATGTTCTCCGTTGAACATGTGGTGTGAATGTCCAGGGCTTATTTCTGCTAACTATCTCTTAGGACCGATACTTTCAGGACATTTCTGATCTGGGTTTTTATTCCTCAAAGGGAAGTGGCTCAACAAGCAGCCAAGCTGGAACATTCAACATTTCACTGGTTGGAGGAAAAGATCAGCAACATGTTTACATTATGTGTACAAAACTATATGCACATGTTCCATTTTCCATAACTTTTCCAAAAATTTAAATCCCATGACTTTTTTGTGATTTCCCAGACTGTGTGAACCATGTTAGATGTTTTTAACAGAGGATATCTGCAACAGAATGCCATTACAGTCATCATGTCTCTAAACACACTCTTAACTTATTGTACTTGAAGGATAAAGTGATTCTGACCATGACTGGATAATTCTCAGGTGTGTATTCTTTCAAGTTTTCCCAGTAAAACCAGTTTGGAGTTGTGAAACAACCAGCTATACTCCCATAATCCACCTGGGGATCCCCACTACAGTTTAGGAAACATCAGAGGCGTATGTTCCTTTGAAATCCGAATATCTTTGATGCTCACCTGTCTGGGGTCATCCTGAGGTCAGCTGTATGGGGTCATCCTGAGGTCAGCTGGTAAGGTCAGGTGAGGTCATCCATCCAGGTGTTTGAACTGAAATGAGACTTCCTGGTACAGCCACTTCCTCCCCACGTCTCACTGTAAAACAACTAGTACTGATTATCTTCAAAGTGCATTGTTAAGGAAGAAAAGAACAAAATGTAAAAAATATTTGATTTGATTAAAATTTGCTCTTCCCATAATGCATTTTTATGTATTTAAGCTATATTAGTTTTGATAGTTGATTAGTTTGTAAGTAGCTTAGTAAGGTAGTTTGGAAGCTAATTTGTTAGTTAGCCAGTTTATAAGGTAGACAGACAGACAAACAGACAGACAGACGATAGATAGATAGATAGATAGATAGATAGATAGATAGATAGATAGATAGATTCCTAGTAAGCTAGTTATATGGGTAGTTATCTGATAAATTGTCTAGTTAGTTAGTAAGCCAGACTCTGAATACAGTTAGCCCGGTTAGCATTTCTTTCTATATTCCCAGAACACAGGAGAGCTAAGACTATCAGTCATGTGGGGTCATGAAGGGGTTAAAGGTCATCTGGGGGTCATCCAGGTGTTGGAGGAGTGGTCACCTCAGGCTACCTGGTGACACTAAAACCCTCCTGAACACAAAACCTTTATAATGTGGTTTAAAGTTCATTTACTGTGTGTCTGTTTCCCTGTCTGTCTCTCTTCTACATGTTCTACAGGTCATTCGATCACCATGGAGACTTCTACATGTTAGAAACAACACTTTTTTACATGTATTAATCACAAAATTTCTTTATTGACAGTTTTTTTTCCTAAATTTAAAAAATGTTGTATTTTGGGGGATTTTGCTGCTTCTATTCACCTTTTCCAATTTGAAACATCATAATTTGCATAAAAAACAAAGCCTGGCGTCCTCTGACTGGTCCAGGAACAGCTCTTAAATTTAATTAGTAGGACTGGTTGGACTGGTATTACACTGGGAGGAGAATGAAAGAGACAGAAAACTCTATGGAGAGGAGAAAATTCAATTACATAGAGACATTTGGACAAACACATATTCTTGTACTTCAAATTAGCTGAAATAGCCAAGAACAAGAAAGCCTTCTGTAACTCCCAGGGGTTAATCAAAAGGCTCCTCCGGGATTTGAACCCGGGACCTCTCGCACCCTAAGCGAGAATCATACCCCTAGACCAACGAGCCTTGAACAGCTGTTGGCAGTAAAGGCACCAGCTAGGGCTCAATGTCATAACCTTTGTCACCTGGTGGTCTTAATGTTCAAGAAATTCTTTGGCCAGTAATACTGGAACCTGCCTGACAAAGGTTATATATTATATATAGATTATAGGTTATAGATTATATTTGGCGAGGGATAATTAACAATTAACAGCGATGAGTTCAGATTCAGGAACAACCTACATGAGTCTAATAGGATTTAAACTGAGGACTGTTTTAAAAGGTTTATAAGGAGCATCTTGAGATGTCACTGGGACTAAATTATGTTTTTTAGGAGTGGGTCATGAAAAATGTGAATAGGAAGGAGGGTGTGTAGGTTTTAATATGTATATGATTGGTTAAATGTGCTATATATGTGAATGTATGGCTATGTATGTGTGATATTTTCCTGCTGTTAATGTAGTGTAATAGACAAATGTCTACATAATGGTGTTTACTACTGTTAAATTGTTTTGATTAATTGATTAAAGTGTATTTTTTATTGTGTGGGACCCTCTGAAGATTAGCCGTTGGGTTAAAAGACTTCCTAATGAAACAAAACATCTAATTTAAAAAAGCTTGACAGACAACAGAAAATTATTTGCTGCATGTATAAGTGATGTTCTTGTATTTGGCAGTTGCCAGCCAATGGGATAATTCCTGAGTTACAACACTAAAGTCTGTAGGGGGAGTAAGAGAGCAAACAGAGTAGTAGAACACACTCGCAATTCGCATTTTGGGCCCCAAGTGAGGACCTGTGAGAAAACCAGAGTATATCATGAAAGAAGTGAGAACCGGCCAAAATGTCCTCACTTCCCGAAAATGTCCTCACAAAGATAGTACAAGAACACACACACACACACACACACACACACACACACACACAGGCTTAGCAGATGTCAGATGCAGCTCTTAGCCCATAGGCTGTGTGTGTGTGTGTGTGTGTGTGTGTGTTGTCTCACTCCAGCTAGCTAGCAACCCGTCCAAAACACAACCTGCTGTTTGGACAATACACCCTGACAGCAAGCTGTAAAACAACTCTGTGTGTGTGTGTGTGTGTGTGTGTGTGTGTGTGTGTGTGTGCGTTGTCGCTGTATTTTATGTGTGGTCTATAAAATTAACTCCATCTCTTCTACCTCTTTTCAATGTTGATATTGATGATATTGAAGATGATATGATATCTTCCTGTCAGATTCTCTTCCTGTCAGATCCTCTTCCTGTCAGATCCTCCTCTTCCTGTCAGATCCTCTTCCTGTAAGATCCTCTTCTTGTCAGATCCTCTTCCTGTCAGATCCTCTTCCTGTCAGATCCTCTTCTTGTCAGATCCTCCTCTTCCTGTCAGATCCTCTTCTTGTCAGATCCTCTTCCTGTCAGATGCTCCTCTTCCTGTCAGATCCTCTTCCTGTAAGATCCTCTTCTTGTCAGATCCTCTTCCTGTCAGATTCTCTTCTTGTCAGATCCTCCTCTTCCTGTCAGATCCTCTTCTTGTCAGATCCTCTTCCTGTCAGATCCTCTTCCTGTCTGATCCTCTTCCTGTCAGATCCTCTTCCTGTCAGATCCTGGTCTATCTCGGCTACTGTCGGTGGAGAGAATCTCTCCTTCTAAAGTGAAGTGTTAAATCTTGATTTCCCTTGTTGCAGTTTCCTGTGATATTGATTATGTCCTCTGGAAAATAAAGGATATGTGTGTATTTAACTTCTGGAGGGATTCTGAACTGCTTGACTCACCTAGAATATGCTAAGTAGATTTACAAATTTACTGGATAAATAAAACTAAGTAATCAAACCTGAACTATGATAGTTGACAGCTCAACATTAAACCAAATGATGGTGTTCGGTAGGAACATGAGTTGTGAAGCGTTTGTCTAACAGAAGATTAATTTCAGGTTTCCTGTCGTGTCATTTTACAATTAGATGTTTTACATTTGGTTGGTCTTGTTTGTTGCCAATGGGTTTAATACTTTGTTGAGGCCGTAGCATTCAGGTTCTGGTTCAGGTCTGGTTCAGGTCAGGTTCAGGTCAGGTTCAGGTCTGGTTCAGGTCAGGTTCAGGTCAGGTAACTAGACCAGGCTGGTTCAGGTCTGGTTCAGGTCAGGTAACTAAACCAGTCAGGTTCAGGACAGGTAACTAAACCAGGCTGGTTCAGGTCTGGTTCAGGTCTGGTTCAGGTCTGGTTCAGGTCTAGTTCAGCTCAGGTAACTAAACCAGTCAGGTTCAGGTCTGGTTCAGGTCAGGTAACTAGACCAGTCAGGTTCAGGTCTGGTTCAGGTCAGGTAACTAAACCAGGCTGGTTCAGGTCTGGTTCAGGTCTAGTTCAGGTCAGGTAACTAAACCAGTCAGGTTCAGGTCTGGTTCAGGTCTGGTTCAGGTCTGGTTCAGGTCTGGTTAAGGTTCTGGTCATGGCTAATTGAATCCGGGTTGTCGGAGTTGAAGGTAAATGTCTCCGCCCATCGGACCTCCACACCCTTCAAACTACTTCCTGTTTCTAGGCTCCTCCCCCTGATCCTCTCACGCTCTAAGTCTGATTTCCATTTGTCAGCTAGTTTTCACGCCAACATGGTGATGTAGTTTAACGCTTCCTGTTCTCAAACCATCTGAATGAAAGGAGGACTTGTTTCTGGAAGCCGGTGGAGTCTTATTTCTGTTTCCTCCCCCCTGGAGAGGTTTCTCTCTCTTTTCCTCCCTCCCTCATAATAAATGGTGTTTTTCCACTGGTACCCGTCACTGTTATCTCTCCACTTCATCCACCACTCATTAGTGCCTCGATCACTCATTCCTCTCTCTCCCTCCATCTCTCTCTCTCTCCCTTTCCTTTATTTTTCTGTCCATCCCTCCCTCCCTCATCCATCTCTCTCTTTCACTCCCAGGTCTGTTTGAAGCTTGTCTTCTTTTCCTGTCCTCCCTCAATTGTTTTCCTTTCCCTTCTTTTAATTTGCTTTCCCTTCCTTCTCTTTCCTTCTGTACTCTACTTTCCTTTATTTTATATCCTTCCTTCCCCTTTCTTTCCTTTAATTCTTTTCTTTATACTTCTCTCCTTTCCTTTCCTCTTTCCCCCTTTTCATTCTTTCCCTAACTTTCCTTTCCTTGTTTCCCTTCCTCTCCTTTCCAGGTTTTTATCTCCTATCCTTTCCTTCTTTCATATATTTTCTTTGCTTTTCTTTCTTTTCATTCCTTCCTTTTTACTTAATCTCATTTTCTTTCCTCTTTCCCCTTTCATTATTGCCTTTCCTTCCCTTTGATTATTTCCTTTTTACTTCCCCTCCTTTCTTTGTCTTATTTCCTTTCCTCTTTTCCTCCATCATTCTTTCCTTACCTATAATTCTTTCCTTTCCTTTCCTGTTTTCTAATCTCACCTATTTTCTTTTAGTTCCTCTTTTTCCTATTTTCTCATTCCTCTTCTCTTGTTCTTTTCCTTTCAGTCTTTCCTTTCCTTTTCCCTTCATTTCCTCTCTTCCTCCTCCTCTTGTTAATGTGAGGTCTAACCTGGCTCAGTCTGGAGCAGATAGCATCTCTATTGAAACGCCACCCAGTCGAACCCTGTCAACCTTTCCTCTTTCATTCTGTCCTCTAATGGTGTTTTTTTGTTTCTTTCTGTTATTTTTCTGTCTCCTGTACCTCCTTCCTGTCTGACTTCCACACCCTGTCGCTATAAAGCTGTCACGATGGTCATGAGACGGCGGCTCTGATCTCCTTTACACTCTGAAAACACCGGGTCAGGTGTCTGGGAAAATGTTCACCCCGGCGCTAACGTTGTTCTGTAGAACCCAAATAGTTCTAGAGAGAATTTAAAGGCTCTACAAAGCATTAAAGTGGCTCCGCTCAGAAGCAAAATGGGACCAACAGACTTAATAAATAACTGTTGCTATGGCAACCAGATAGATATTGGTGTATTTTCCTGTCTACTGAGCTCTCAGCGCTGCCAGGGATGAGCAGAGGAGAAACTGAAACCAGCACTGGAAAAAATAAAATAAAATAGAATAATCCCTTCTGTCGCTCTCTTCAACTCTACTTTGGTCTGAGATTATCAGTCGAAAAGGACAACAGGAATATTGTGAGGATACTATAATACTAATCAATATGTAGTTTAATACTAATCAATATATAGTTTAATAGTAATCAATACGTAGTTTAATAGTAATCAATATGTAGTTTAATACTAATCAATATGTAGTTTAACATGAGTCAATATGTAGTTTAATACTAATCAATATGTAGTTTCATAGTAATCAATATGTAGTTTAATACTAATCAATATGTATTGATTCATACGATATTAATGTATTGATTCATACTGTATTTATGTATTGATTCATACTATATTAATGTATTGATTCATACTGTATTTATGTATTGATTCATATATATAATATAATACATTCAGTATGAATCAATCATTTACATCCAAAGGTATTAAAAGACGTTGAGTCAGATGAAACTTGCTGAAGAAGCTCAACCTCCTTCCTCCTTCTCTCCTCCCTCCATCAGTCCTAGAACCAATAGAATACAATAGAACGGTCCTGATCTGTCAGTAAAGACACTAAGGCAGCTCAAACTGTCTCTTACACTTCCTGTCCTTGAAAGAACACACACACACACACACACACACACACACACACACCACACACACACACACATACACACATACACACAAAACAAAGACGTACCTGTCCCTTCCCTTTCCTGCTTTCCCAGATTAGAGGCTGTTCCTCTGTCATCACAGCACTTTTTACACACACACACACACACACACACACACACACACACACACACACAGACACACATACACACACAGGGTGCTATCTGACACATCTTCCCAAATGTCACCTGTGAGAGGCGTCACATGTAAATGCACACTCCCCCCCCCCCCTCCCCCCAACACACACACACACTTCCTTTTGTGAAAAGTAAACAGAACAGGTGTTGACCCGATGTCACACAGACACACTGATGAGGGAAATATGGCTGACAAGTTAGACAGAACGATAATATTTGTCTTCTTACCCCTCTCTCTCTCTCTCTCTCTCCTCCTCTCTCCTTCTCCTGTCCATCTTATCTCCTCCTCTTCCTTCCTATCACTCCCTCCATCCTCCCTTCCTCCATCTTCTCTCCTCCTCTTTTACCCCTCCCTCATCATTCTGAAACCTCCCCTCTCTTCATCCCCCTTTCTTTCTCATTTTCTCTCTCTCCTCCCTCCTACCCTCATTCCTCTCTCTCTCTTTTCTTTTTCTCTCCCTCTCTCTCCCCTGTCTCTTTGTTCATGATATGCAAACACACACACACACAAAAAACCTCTCTCTCTCTCTCTCTCTCTCTCTCTCTCTCTCTCTCTCTCTCTCACACACACACACACACACACACACACACACACCTTCCTGTTAATGGCAGTGGAATGTTCTGGAAATGAAGTCGGTTTAGTGAAGCGCATCTGTCCCCCCCAGGGCCGCTCCTACTGTGTGTGTGTGTGTGTGTGTGTGTGTGAGTGTGAGTGTGTGTGTGTGTGTGTGTGTGAGAGAGAGAGAGAGAGAGAGAGAGAGTTGTTCAGCAGCATACTGATGAGGTCAGCACGTGGTCTGACAGCAGCACGATGATGATGTCACATGGTCTGGAGGCACAACGGGAGGGAGGAAGGGTAGGAGGAGGGAAGGAAGGAGGAAGAAGGAAAGTAAGAAATGGAAGGAGGAAAAGACAATGGAAAGGAGGTATGAAAAAAAGGAGGAAAGGAAGGAGGAACGGAGGACTTGATGAGGGACAAAATTAGGGGAAAAGGGGAGATCCAGATACTGTATACTCCCCCCTAACTCACATCCTCTATCCCTCCTAGATCACATCCACTATCCCTCCTGGATCACATCCTCTATCCCTTCTGGATCACATCCACTATCCCTCCTGGATCACATCCTCTGTCCCTCCTGGATCACATCCACTATCCCTCCTGGATCACATCCACTGTCCCTCCTGGATTACATCCACTATCCCTTCTGGATCACATCCACTGTCCCTTCTGGATCACATCCTCTATCCCTCCTGGATCAAAATTCCTCTATCCCTACTGAATCACATCCACTATCCCTTCTGGATCACATCCACTATCCCTCCTGGATCACATCCACTGTCCCTTCTGGATCACATCCACTATCCCTCCTGGATCACATCCTCTATCCCTTCTGGATCACATCCTCCATCCCTCCTGGATCACAAATCCTCTATCCCTACTGGATCACATCCACTATCCCCCTGGATCACATCCACTATCCCTCTTGGATCACATCCACTATCCCTTCTGGATCACATCCTCTATCCCTCCTGGATCACATCCACTATCCCTTCTGGATCACATCCAATATCCCTATTGGATCACATACACTGTCCCTTCTGGATCACATCTACTGTCCCTTCTGGATCACATCCACTGTCCCTCCTGGATCACATCCACTATCCCCCTGGATCACATCCACTATCCCTCTTGGATCACATCCACTATCCCTTCTGGATCACATCCTCTATCCCTCCTGGATCACATCCACTATCCCTCCTGGATCACATCCACTGTCCCTTCTGGATCACATCCTCTATCCCTCCTGGATCACATCTTCTATCCTTTCTGGATCACTGCCCATACCCCCTGTGGATCACATACACGATCTGTTATAGGTCACATCTGCTCCATCACATCCACTCTCTCTTATAAATCACATCCATCCTTTTCATGGTTTTCAGTTAGATTAAAGTGTTGAAAAAGTCTCTCCCTCACTCCATCCCTCCCTACCACTCCATCACTCTCCACCCCTCCATCTCTCTCTCTCCCTCCATCTCCTTTCCTCCCTCCCTCCATCTCCCTCCCTCCCTCCCTCCATCTCTCTCTCCAGGGTTTCTGTTAGTTAATGAGGTTTAAACTTGGATCCTCATCACTGACTCCAGCTTGGATTCACTGAGACCTGGCATACAGAGTGTGTGTGTGTGTGTGTGTGTGTGTGTGTGTGTGTGTATGCTTTGTCTTCCTATATATGTGTGTGTGTGTGTGTGTGTGTATACCGCTGTAAATTTGCATTGCCGTCCATCTGCAAGAGTGTGTGTGCAGGATTACAATGAATATGCATGTGCACAGACATGCATATGGAGGTGTGTCTGTGTGTGTTTGTGTGTATGTGCATGTGTGTGTCTGTTTGTGTGTGTGTGTGTGCCTGTATGTGTGTTTGTGTGTGTGTGTGTGTGTGTGTGTGCGCACAACATTGTGCAACACTGCAACCCACTAAGTTCTCTGCCTTGAGGTACAACTTTACCATTTAGATATTAGCTAACCAGGGAAATGCTGTGTGTGTGTGTGTGTGTGTGTGTGTGTGTGTGTGTGTTTGTGTGTGTGTGTGTGTGTTGCTCCAGCAGCTCTTGAGCTAATGTGCTTCACGATCTGCTAGCTTCCTCCTTCCCTTCAGCACTGCAACCCTAATGACTCACCCAGGGCACACAAACACACA
>JAXDDX010000225.1:405000-410000 GCA_034670405.1 Hoplostethus atlanticus
TCATAACCTCTGACCTCTGACCTCTGTTCATCAATAGGAATGATGTCATAAGTAAACACACGTTTCAATAACAATTTGAACATGAAGGTCATCAACCACAACTCACCTGTAAGTATTTGTATTATTATTATTGGTATTATTATTAATAATATTTTACATATATATTATATATATATATTATTATTTCTTTACTTTTGTATTCTTTCATTTTTATCCTCTGCTTGGCTGTCTAACATTAAAGCACTGAGTTGAGTGACACACACACTGAATTAGTGCTGTCAGCCTTATTGACCAGAAAAAGATACATTATTTTTGATTATTTTTATTAAAATATATGTTTGAAATATTGGTATTTAAGATAAATTATTGTTGATACAATTATTATTGTTAATATTATTATTATTATTATTGTGTTGTTATTATTACTATTACTATTATTATTATTATTATTATTACTATTACTATTATTATTATTACTATTATTATTACTATTACTATTACTATTGTTATTATTATTATTATTATTACTATTATTATTATTATTACTATTATTATTACTACTATTATTATTATTACTATTACTATTAATATTATTATTATTATTACTATTACTATTGTTATTATTATTATTATTACTATTACTATTGTTATTATTATTATTGCTATTATTATTATTATTACTATTATTACTATTACTATTATTATTACTATTATTATTATTATTATCTATATGGTACTATTTATTTAAATTTAAAACTTAAATGTATGTTAAGAAATGTAAAGTATTTATTTCAAAACCTAATAAATAAAGTGTTTTACAGACATCAAGGTCAGCAGAAGGATAAAATAAAATAAAGCCTAGAATAAAATAAAGACTAGAATTGAATGAAACAACCTTTGTTTCAAAGGAGGACGAAGATGTGATGGTTGGTCATTCAGCCAATGAGGAGTTTGTTAGTCCTCCTCTTCCTCTCGTCCTCTCGTCCTCTCTTCCTTTCCTCCCCTCCTCTCCTCCTCTCATCCTCCTCTTCTTCCCACATCCCTCACTCCTCTCATTCCCAGAGACATTCCTGTCCACTGTTATTTTTACTCTGTTTTCTCTCTGTCTCTCGCTCTTTTCCCTTGTCGTTTGTTTTCTCTCTATTTTTTTTACTTTTCACACTTCCTCCTTTCACTCTCACCATCAATCATTTCATAGCCCCCCTCTCTCTCTCTCTCTCTCTCTCTCATCTCTCACAATCATTCCTTTACCTTAACACTAACATACCTTAGAGTAGAGTAGATAACATTACATAACATTAAACTTCATTGATCCCTGTGGGGAAATCAGGCTGTTGCAGGATACAGAAAAGAAAAATAGAATATGAATAAGAATAGAAAAAATAAAACACAACACTAGAATATATTCAGTAAAAACATATAAAGGAAAAAGTATGAAATATCTGAATTTACTACACAAAATATAAGAAAACAAAATAATATAATATCAGGATATGAACAATACGTGAATTTACAGTGTAATGTGTGCAGAATGTGTCATTACTTCTCTACAGTGTCAGTACCGTAACCCTCAGCCCTTATCAATAACCCTTACCTTAACCATTACCTTAACTCTTACCCATGATCTTTACCTTAACTCCTACCTATACACTTACCTTAAGACGAACCGTTGACCCTTAACCCTGTTCCTTATCTTAACCCTTACATTCAATCCTCAGCAGTCAGCTTCACCTTAAACTTTACCTTAAACTTTAACTTAAGTCTCCTTTCTGTAGAATTTGAACCCTTAAAGTAATCCATTTACTAATGAGGTGAAGAAACCAGTCACTGGTTGAATCCCATCAGATAGTGAAGACATAGATTGCATGTGTACGTACACACACACACACACACACACACACTGAGAACTGCTGGTGGAACGTCTGAGGAATGTTGGACTGGTTTCCTTTTACTATCCTCCTGCTGTGTGTGTGTGTGTGTGTGTGTGTGTGTGTGTGTGTGTGTGTGTGTATGTGTGTGTGTGTGTATTCTTAGCTCCTGCTGTGTCATAACTGTCTCTCAGGGAAACAGGCATATCCTCAGACCCCCCCGCCCCCCCTCCAGGGGTCACAGCAGAGGTCGGAGTTGAGGTGTCAGGAAGGTCGTTTCCGTGACGATAATTCTCCTCACACTCAGACACCAGGAACATTTTTCACACTGTAAGAAACGTACAAACACACAGCAGCGGCTCCGCGCAGCACGGGGGCGAGCGAGCATACACATCTATCTATCTCAGTTTCTCTCTCTCTTTCTTCCTTGTATCTCCCAGAACAGATCGTTCCTCTGTCAGGGATCGCCAGAGTATCGCGTTACGTCTGTCAAACTGATGCTGCAGCGCCAGGCGTTTCAGCTTAACGCAAATACTGCTAAATGAAAAACTACAGCTAAGAAATAGTCGTTTCCAGTGTAAAGACCTTTATCCATAATCCTTACTTTAACCCTTAACGTAACCCTTAACGTAACCCTTAACTCCGGTGACTCAGCTGCCCGTCCTTAGGGAGCACACTGACAATATCTATAAGTAGCAGCCATGTTTAAATCCCCCGCTGGCTTTGCTGCCCCCTAGTGGTAAGTGCTTTCTGATGTCAGCTCTCTGTACCATGTCAGCAGAGAGCTTGTGTATGTGGAGACGCTGAGCCTGAGTTAGCACCTGAGTTAGCACCTGAGTTAGCACCTGAGTTAGCACCTGAGTTAGCACCTGAGTTAGCGTCCGGGTCCTAGCGTAAAGCGTTGTGAGCCATTAGAAGGACAGCACCTCGTCCGGGACTCCGACCAATTTAAAGTTATTGCATTTTCAAAAGCCCATCCAGTCTCAGACCAACTTGGTCCTGATTGGCTCCCTCACTAAAGGCTTCCTGAAATCTGTCCAATCAGGTCAGTTTGCAGCTTTTGAACTGAAAGCCTCCAATCAGCAGGTTGACCTCATTTGAATGAGAGGAGCTGGTGCTGTCGGCCAATCAGGGTCCAGGATGGTGACGACTTTTAACTGAGCTACGTTTATCTGCATCATGAAGAATATTGTTCCAGAAGTACATTACAAGTACATACAATATTACACACACACACATACACACACACACACACACACACACAGGCTTTCGTAGGTCGTAGCCTGGGTGGCTTCTTCCTCTCTCCCTTTCACCTGTGGAGGCTCAGTGGTGTGTGTGTGTGTGTGTGTGTGTGTGTGTGTGGTGTGTGTGGTGTGAGGGTGCGGTCCAGTTCCCAAGCCATAAAAAACAGTAGAGGATGTTGCCATTTCCACACACACACACACACACACACACACACACACACACACACACACTCCCATTCATTCCTTGTCACCGTCTTGCGTTCCTTCACCTCCTTCCATTTTTCCTCCCTCCCTCCTCACCATGGCGTGCAATCCGGCCATCCATCCATCCTGTCCTCCTCCACAGGGATCCCAACCTCCTCCCTCCTCCCCCTCCCTCTTTCCTCCCTCCTCCCTCCCTTTCCCTCCGTCTAACCCTTTGACCCCGACCAAACAGAACAACATTTATGCAGCAAAAACAACATTTATACTCTGGCCGTTCTCAAACCCCCGGAGAAGTAAGTTCACAACCCCCTCCTCCTCCTGACCGCCTCCTCCTCCTCCTCCTCCTCCTCCTCCTGACCACCTCCTCCTCCTCCTCCTCCTGACCGCCTCCACCTCCTGAACACCTCCTCCTGATCACCTCCTCCTCCTGACCTCCTCCTCCTCCTCCTCCTCCTGACCACCTCCTCCTTCTCCTCCTGACCACTCCCTCCTCCTGACCTCCTTCTCCTCCTGACCATCTCCTCCTTCTCCTCCTGACCACCCCCTCCTCCTCCTGACCTCCTCCTCCTCCTCCTCCTGACCACCTCCTCCTCCTCCTGACCGCCTCCACCTCCTGATCACCTCCTCCTCCTGATCTCCTCCTCCTCCTGACCACCTCCTCCTCCTCCTCCTGACCACCTCCTCCTCCTCCTCCTGACCGCCTCCTCCTCCTCCTGACTGCCTCCACCTCCTGATCACCTCTTCCTCCTAACCACCTCCTCCTCCACCTCCTTAACACCTCCACCTCCTGATCACCTCCTCCTCCTGACCACCTCCTCCACCTCCTGACCACCTCCTCCTCCTCCTGACCACCTCCTGATCCTCCTGATCACCTCCTCCTCCTCCTCCTCATTTTTAGATTCATCTTCCTACATCTTGGAGTTATTCCTGCTCGTCGTCTGAACCACGGTTGGAGGCCATCTTCAGCTCCCATGATGCTCTTGTGCTCTGTGTTTGTCTTCTCTCACAGAAAAAGCTCTGCAGGCTGAAACACGTCACTTTATGATACGCTCTGCTTCCTGTCAATCACCTGACACCCACAGGAAGAAGAAGTCTTCAGCAGGAAGTGACCCCTCAGAAACACGTCGATCCTTATTGTCACTTCCTGTCTCTGTTAGCGGGACAGCGGCTCGTTTGGGTTTGACACTGTATTGTATTGTATTTTAAAATGACAGGAAGTAGATGTAGACAGGAAGTAGAAGTAGACAGGAAGTAGATGTAGACAGGAAGTAGAAGTGGATAGGAAGTAGAAGTAGACAGGAAGTAGAAGTAGATAGGAAGTAGAAGTAGACAGGAAGTAGATGTAGACAGGAAGTAGAAGTAGATAGGAAATCGAAGTAGACAGGAAGTAGAAGTAGACAGGAAGTAGATGTAGACAGGAAGTAGAAGTAGACAGACTGTCGTTGTTTTGTTCAAGAATAAAGACTTTCAACCATCGATATCCAATTATTCTCCCTGAGACAGGAAGTGTACTGTTCGTCCCGCCCTCCTCCCCCGCAGTTGGTCAAGTACCCGCCCCAACACCTGTCAGTAAATGGTAAATGGACTGCATTTATATAGCGCTTTTATCCAAAGCGCTTTACAGTATATGCCTCTCATTCACCCATTCACACTCACACTCACACACCAATGGCAGTGAGCTACC